>CAXHTJ010000001.1:29588567-29594046 GCA_964019445.1 Populus tremula | reverse complement strand
TTGTCAGAATAAAATGTTAAACATCTGTTGATTTCAAAACAACAAAGAGACAAAAGCAAGTCATGTTTCGTTAAAGGATGAGATGTGATCCCAAAACAAAATGCAGAATTCCAAAACAATATGATTGACTGTTCATCACCATTCTTGAATCAACTTTTCTTGCAATATTTGCGTTTTTCCAAGCATTTTCGATCACATGTCATTCTGAAGATGTTCGGGGAACAATATAGCCAATGACACCCTCCTTCAACGACTCCACTTGTCTCTTGCTCACCAACTTTCAGACTCGCTTCTTGAAATTCTAGCAATTGCTCAATTGAAACGGTTGAGGACCCCATCATGGCATCACATCTCTTGTCTGGATTGAACCACCCAGAAAATGATGGTTGCATGGGATTTGTCGGAGTCAGGTAAAAGTCTGGAATCTAGCAGATGCTGGCAAGTAAACTCACATGACAACTATTCACTTGAAATTCTTGCAACTATTCCATTGAAATGGCCGAGAACCCCATCATGGCATCACATCTCTTGTCTAGATTGAACCACCTGGAAAATAGTGGTTACATAGGATTTGTCGGAGTCAAGCAAAATTCTGGAATCTGGCAGATGCTGGCCGACAAACTTAAGTGGCAGAGGAATGTCCCATCTTGGCAAAGATATTTGAGCAATTGATGCTACCGTGAGACCTGGCTATACCACATAATTAAGGGTTCACACTGTCAAAGTCATCTTATGATTCACCTCTCATCATTGTTCTAGAATCCATGGCAGATCCTTCAATCTTTCTTCTCTTCATAGCTTGTTCAATTCTTCGGAAAATCCTCACAACATTATTTCAATCTTCCAATGTTGCTATGGTTGGTTGAGGATTGTTAGAAAACTTTGTAACAGCTTGGTAATCTTGGCAGCGCCTAGAAACTTGTAGTATTGTCACTACCGACGTGTGGAATCACACATTGTCTCTATTGGAAGAGCACCTGATGAATTTGAAACTCCTTTGTCCCCTCTTCGAATTCCATCTAACAGTGCAGCAAACAAACACCTATAGAGGAAGTCCTGCTCCGTTGAAGTTTCAGTATTCTTCATGTTTTTTCAGTCTAGGCATGTCTCTTCTCTCTACTTTTGAGTTTTAATGCCGACATTGTTGAAGGAAAATCATAGATGATCTGAAACTACTGTATTCCTTCTTGGATTTCCCACTTGCGGATCCACAAACAGATTCTTGCTGAGAGAGCTCTGCTACGTTAAAGTTTCATGTCTGCTCATATTTTTCAGACCAGGTCTGGCTCTTCGACTTACTAAGAGGTCTTCGTGCTGAAACTGATGGGAGAAATATTTGTAGCATATGCAACTTATAAATCCCCTCTTGCATTCCCAACTTGCAGCATCATAAACAGATTTTTGTAGAAAGAGCTCTGCCACGTTGAAGTTCGACGACTGCTCATGTTTTCAGACTAGGCCTAAGTCCTCTGACTGCTACAATGTTTTGTTCGTTTCTCTGGTGGAAAAAAAAAATTTCAAAGCATATGAAATTCATACATCCCCTTTTTGCATTTTCCATTGGCAGATCCACAAATAAATCTTCTACAGAGAGCTCTACCACGTGGAAGTTCAGTGTCTGGTCATGGTTTTTCAGACCAACATCTTGCGCTGCTGAACTAGAATTGAGCTCATAATTGGGGTAACTTCAAAACAGACTGATGCACCATGAACAAGAGGCTAGTAGTCGTTTGGTTCCATTAGATGATGTGGAGGCAATGAACATTTAACAGTGCAACTGGACAGGAAACAGGGTTGTCATTAGTTGATGGCTGAAGGCATTGCTGTTGTTGTTCATGACTGAAAAGGAGAGGCAGCTTCAATTGGACGGTGGACAAACAGTGTTCCCACAGAAGACTGTGCAGACATTCTCTTTCCATTTGATGCTCAACACTTGTTCGAGCAGATCTGAGTCCAGCTATTTCATCTTTGATGCTCTCAAACTCAAACTGATAATGAGCCTCTATCTGATATCTTTCTTCACTTCTATCCTTTCTTCAATCACTTGCAGCACAGCTTGTGCGGGGGAACCTACTTTTCAACCCGGTACATGCATGATAAATGTATGAATATGTAATCTATATGACGAACTCACCCTTCGAGGGGTGACAATATGGTCGTAACTCCTTGTATGATGGACAAGAATCGTGATTTTTGCCCAAACTCTACAATGAAAATTTTCGGAGTGACGGCCAATGTATCACCCACAAGTCTTGAGTTCAAGATGCTTCAAGAAGAGTTTGCTCAGATGCAAAACAATAGCACATACATCCTAAAGACATGCTCTATTCATTTTACGTGAGACAGGGTAGGTTTGCTACTTGGTCTCTAAAAGGGTCTCTTGTTGTCCCAGTGATCGCCTTCGTAAAGGCAATATAGGGGCCCAGCAGGTAATTGGTTGGCATGTGTCCAACTATTATCAGTCTAAGCACTCAACAAAGAGTTGGGGTTTACACAAACTTAAACCTTGACTCAAGTCATAAGGCAAGCTGCTAGTCCCCCACTTAACCTAAAGCTGGTGTGTGCTTTCAAAAATTAAAACTTGTGATGCATGAGAGAAATATATACAATGCATGAATAAAACACAAATAAATAAAACAAAACACTCAAAAAAAATTGAACACGTCAAAACACAAAGCTTAGTCCGATAAAGTTGAAAACAATACCCGTCCCCAGCGGAGTCGCCATTCTGTCGCACCCCAAAAAAAATCCAAAGCGAAGCGCGGCATCGGGCTGGCGATTTTTTCTTGTTTTTGCGTTTGCTTTGAATTTGTTCGTTGGAGTCGCCACCTAGTAATTCATTGAGGGCTACTAGGAAACCTGATGTACTGGTCTTGTCAGAGATCGCGGGTAAGGAACTGGTTGTGGTTAGGGAAGGTATTAGCACCCCTAACACACCCTACCTGAGGTAAGCTGCATTGTGTTCTAATGTGATTTGAAAATTTAAAATATTAATTAAATTCTAAGGCTTGAATAAATTAGTTATTAAATCCCCGAATATATGTAAAAACTTGTTCTTACATTTCATGTAAAATACAACTTGATTTTATTTTTCCTTGAGATATTTAACCATATTTAAGAAAAATTAAAATATTAATTAAATTCTAAGGCTTGAATAAATCAGTTATTGAATCCCCGAATATATGTAAAAAACTTGTTCTTACATTTTCGTGGAAAGTACAACTTGATTTTATTTGTCCTTAAGATATTTAACCATATTTAAATTAACAATTAATTCCTTTTGTTTTTTTTATAATTCAATAATATAAATAAAAAAATACAAACACACACACAACTTTCTTTTTATTATTCATTTTTTTTTCTTTCTCTTTCTTTTTTTGGTACATCAACATTACAAATTATAAAAAGTCAACTAAACAAAAAAAATACATTAAACAATTTCTTCTCTTCTCGTTCGTACCGACAGTGCATCTCCCAGTCACTTGCAAAGTAAAACCAACAACACAACCAATTCCGGCTCTCCCTTTTTAGATCTGCCACGGCCTCTTTTGGGTCTGCTTCGTAGCAGATCAGCTGCTGCTGCTCATCCTCTTCTCCCTTGTTCCATGTACTGGCAGCAAGGAGTGCTGGAGGCTGGCAAACGGCGGTGAAGGAGATCGGCTGCTGCTGCTGGTGGCCGGTCTGTGGGCACTGCTGAAGCTGGAGGGAACGGCTGGAGGAGGGCTGTCCTTTGCTGCTGTTGTGTTCGGGGCTTCGGTGTGGAGGAGCCTGCTGCTGTGTGGCTTGGTGGAGGGCGATTTATGAGGGAGGAGCTGGAGAAGGAAGGCTCTGCTGGGTGCTGCCGGATGAAGAAGGCGCCGTTGCGGCTGGAGAAGGGAGCAGCTGAGAGAGGATCTGTGGAAGGGGGAGCTAATTCGTGGCTGTTGTTGGTCTATGGCCAGTTGATGAGTGAAGATCGGAGTAAGAGAGAGGAGGTGAGGGGCTGTCTTGTGTGAGCAGAAAACTGGAGATGGAAGGATGGTTTTGGGTGAAGAAGCTGGAGGGAAACGGTGTTGTGGGAGCTGGTGCTGGGCAGGGGGGAAAGGAAAGGAAAAGAGGGAGCCGGCTGTGTAGTTGAGGGAGCAGAGAAGAAAATCCAGGGGAGGGGGGGCGGCTGCCTAGGGTGCAGGAGATGAAAAAAATGTTCAGCCCTTAGGGTTTTTTGGTTGTCTTCTTTAATTGCAAAATTACCACCCCCCTTTTGCAAGTGTTGGACACCAGTATTTATAGGCAAAAAATATTGACAAGTTTTCAATATTGGTCCCTTAACTTTCTTTTTTTGTAAAATTTGATTTTTCTTGTTTTTTTTGTATTTTTTTTGAAAACGAGCAATATCAACGTCGACTCAAATACGGAAAATCAATTATTTTGAAAATGACGCGTGAAAAGTCGAACGCATTCGAAAGACCCTTAAAAATTTTTAAAAAAAATTTTAAACGACGTTGAAAATGCTAAAATGACGAAAATATATTAAAAACATATTTTTTTTGGATTTTCTTTGTTTTTCTCTATTTTTGGATTTTTTGAAAATATATCAAAAACATGGGTCAAAAATTGGGTAGCAACAAAGTGCATGCATGAGTGGATTTTTCCTTGCGCATATCATGCATGGGACTCTCTGACCTCCTTTATCTGTTGCTGTCTAATCTCTCTACTAGTTTCTCTGACCTTTCCCAACTCTCTGAAGTCAAGAGAATTTTGACCTCGAAGTGAAGAAAAGAAGCATAAAATCTTTAAGAGATCTGTATGTGAACTTTTTGAGTAAAGTTCTTTATTAGACATACTGTGATGAGAAACCCTTCCAAAGATGGATAGAGCTCTTGCATCCAACAAGCTTTCCTGGTCCACTGTCATGGCTTATGATTCCAGCGTCAAAATCATCAAAAGATAAAGGAAGAGAGGTTTTACATGAAAAGATAAATGATGCACTGTATTACTTATTATTTCACACTCTATGTTATTATTTGCAGTGAACATTGTTGTATTTATACACAGCTCAATATAACAAAACTATAACAAACTATTTTGTCCTATATTCTTATAACAGAATGGGAGAAGGAATACAAATGATTTATTCAGTTGCATTTACAAATCTTGTTGCATGGTGCTGGCAGAGTGGCAAGCGGCTGGTGTACAAATCTTGCTGCTTGGTGCATGTGGTTGGTGTGGTATCTAATACCCCCTACAACATGTAGAATAGAGATTAACTATTCCTATATTGGATAAGTGTATATTTTGTAAGATTTAGGAGCATGCGTCGACAAAAAGATCACCCTAAGGTGATCGTCTCATGGCTATTGAGAACGAATCAAATCAGATGGTTCTATTTCTCAATCTTTTGACTTGCTCCTAAGGAACCAAGAGGTCGAAAAGATTGAGAAAAATCGGTCATTTACAACCACTGATGAAGAATTTCTCGGAAAAGTTAAGGATTAGTAAT
>CAXHTJ010000001.1:29583567-29586067 GCA_964019445.1 Populus tremula | reverse complement strand
CTTAATCCCTATTTCATGGCCACATATCTTTCAGGCTAAGGAATGGGAAACCTTTCTCCTATTACATGAATCCAATTTTCATTTCATCCGGGAAAAGCCATCTTTTTCTCAACAATGCCTTTGTCATTTGATCCAATAGCCTTCCGTTAGATAGGAACAGATTTGATAAATACTGATAACTCTCGGATAGAGTATTAGAACGGAAAAATCCATTAGATAATGAACTCTTGGTTCTAAGCCATCTCTGGCGATGAATCAACAATTCGAAGTGCTTTTCTTGCGTATTCTTGATAAACCAGCGTTTATATATAGATGTAGGAGGATCTGTTTGGGAAGTAAGAAGCCCCTTTGACATCTCTTCATCTGCAAAGAATTCTCGATGTGAAAACACAGAGACAAGGGGCTGGTCTTTGAATAGGAAAAAGAGTGGATCTGCAGGGTCCCAAATGAATTGGCTTATTCGAAAAACGCCTTGTTCTTTGGAAGATCTATCTCGTATCTGGTACTGCATGGTTCCACTCTGCAAGAACTCCGAATCATTCTCTTGAAGCTCATCCTCTTCATCATAAATGATCCGCTTACCCCGAAATGACCTGGCCCAATAGGGAAATCCCAATGAATTGGGCCTTTCGATACAATCAAATAGAAAGCCCCAAGGGCTCCATATTCTAGGAGCCCAAACTATGTGATTGAATAAATCCTCCTCTATCTGTTGCGGGTCGAGGATTCCTTCTACTTCCCCTTCTTCAAACTCCGATTCATATTTTTCATAGAGAAATCTCTGATCAAGGATAGAACAAGATCCATTTTCAATCATATCTAAGGGACTCCTTGGTTCGGGCCGAAGAAGCAATGTCACTCGATCATTATCAAACTGACTGCAATCTTTTTCTGTCCGTGAGGATCCCACCAGAGCGCCTTCTACTTCTAATAGGCCATGAACTAGATCAGAATCATTCTCAACAAGTCCATAATAAGTGATCCCATTTTTTTCATCGGGTCCGGGTAGAGACCAAAGGTCTTGAGCAATCGATCCGGCAGAACAACTCAAAAGATAAAGAAGTATCGTTAATTTCTTCATGCTCGTTCCAAGTTCGAAGTACCATTTGTACAAATAAGAATCCCCTTCGTTACATGATTTCTTCTTCATATAGATAGATATAGGATCTATGGGGCAATTACTTAGAAATACATTTTGTGCAACAGCCCTTCCTATCTGATAGAAAAGGATCCCATGATCCTGAACCGATCTTACCTGGGATCGCAAATCCCAAGTTTGTCTATGAAGAGCAGATCTAATTATATTAGTGTCTATAATTGATTTCTTCTGTGTAATACTAATCGATAGGGCCTCATTGGTAAGTGCTACAAGATCTCGTACATTGGAACCCATGGTTACGGACTCGAATCTCTTAGTATGAAACATTTTATTTTCCAAGTGAAATCCCCTACTATATTAAAGAGTAAAAAATTTCTTCTTATAACGTATTGATTTGACCCAGTAAGCAGGACCACAACCCCATAAAATGTTGCCACCAGAAGCAGAACCCCGTATTTCTTCTAGCAAATCTCTTAATTGTTCCAGAGCAACTAGAAATAGATTCTTTAACTAGAAAGAATTCAGTTCAGATGTAGGATACCTATCCAGAATTTTTCGTAACTCAATCATGTATGATGGAATCATCGAAGATTTGACCTCTTTGAACTCTGTCTGCAACTCACTATAGGCTCGGGAAACAAAAAGATGTGTACGAATGAGATATCCTGCAACAAGAAAAAGGAAAAGGATTGAATAAAAAAATTCTCAAACATTTGGCGATCTTAGCCATGTCGATATCAATGGTGGTTCATTATTTCGATAAATCATTTCTTCAAACAAAAGAAGATTATTCAAGAATCAAAGTTTTATGGCGATCTTAGACAAAGACTCTGTTTTTTCCTTTTTTCAGATGGTAAATATTTCTCAGAACATGGAGTGTGAATCAAACCCATGTTTGAATTGAAATTGACATGTGAGCCTTTTCCAAGTAAAGGGGAATCTTTTGTTACAATAGAAGCATAAATGATGTAGATTATTCAAGAATCAAAGTCGATTTGCTTTATAAAAAGAAGATATCAATGAACTTCTATAAAATAGTTTCACGGGATTCAACTAATTGTCTTGATCATAGGATATCATTGAGAAAGAGGAATCTGTGTTATCAAAAGATTTCCTGCGATTATTTCTAGTATGGAATGAGTCAATCATCCACTTTGGTATCTTATTGAATAAAAATGATGATATTGTTCCTCCATTGATAAAAAAATTTGATTTTTGGGAAGTATCATGATCATCCAATAAAAAGGGTTTTCATTTTTTCAAATGAACGATTTGAAGACCTATTGGTTCTAATAGTTGATTGCTCAATTGATCATTTGGACCTTTCAACTCATAGATATGGATCTCGGACCTATAAATGGGGATATTCCCAAAACTCATAAAGAAAAAAGGAAGTGAGTT
>CAXHTJ010000001.1:29233567-29578567 GCA_964019445.1 Populus tremula | reverse complement strand
GTATGATTCTGAATAACATTTCTCAAAACAAAACGTGTGATCAAATCTCTTACCACTTTAGCTGTGGAACTCAAGAGTTAATCGTGTCGCGTTAAAATTACCTCAAACACGTATATCCTTGGCAATTAATTTCTAACAGCTAATCGTCAAAGCATGATTAAACCACAGTATTAGCATAATCAATTACTCCACCCCATGGGATAGCTGCGTAAACTCATCTGGAGCTCCAAGCTGAAGCAGAGGATCATTTGTCAGGAAAGAAGAGACAGTCTAGCATGAGAGAGAATAGTCTGTCAGCATAGCCAAGGTGACTGCCCAGAGCCGAAGTAAGGGTCCCCTCTCTGCCGTGTGCTTGAGAACTCTTTCCATAGGGTGGGCAACTCATCCTTGGCTACCAAACACGACTCTTGTCTTCATGTAAGGCTTCACTCCCTTCATTTACGAAATGATACCAAGATAGAGTGAATGGCGTGTTTGTCCGGAAGAAGAGAAGGCCTGGCATGACAAAGAAGAGCCTGTCAACCTAGCCAAGGAGACTGCCTGAAACCCCGAATGTGGGTCCTGCCTCTTTGTCCAGGGCATATCCCAAATTGCAAGGAACAGGCAAATCGTCCTTGGCTAACTAACAAGACTCTTATTTTCATGTTAGGTCTCTCTTCCTCTTGTGTTCATCCTCAAAATGTGATGGTGATTAAGGCATTTTGACATCCCCTATTTATAACCAACAAGAGAATAAAAATCCGATCCAGATTTGCTACATTAATGGCTCCTCCACAATCTATTTGCCTACATGACCTTTCATTTCTCATAAGCTAGCTGCCCATGATGGAATAAATTCTCATTATGGCTGCAAAGACATCCAAATGCAAAGTGCATTTGCTTCATTAACTTTTTGCTCAGTTTTTCCAACTACAAAATCATGACCCTAATGCTTATATTTAATGCTTTAAATCGATCTTGCATGGAAGTGATGAACAACATTCAGATATAGCTACCAAATAGATGTGCTGAATTCAAGTTAATTATGTTTGGCCCCTTTCTTGGAGAAAGACAATCAAGCAATTCCCAGTCATGGTCCTTACGGATTGGATCATCCATATAATATACAAAAAGAAACTCTAGATATTTGATAGCTTTCTTTTTCAATGAGATCTCAATTCCTGCGATGGTTTCATTAGATATCTTACAACTAGAATCCCTCTTTTTTCCTATCCAGTTCCTCCACCATCATGAACCCTAGTTAGATTGAGACATGATACACTTTTTTGTTATTGGGAGAACCTAAGTACTCTCTTTCAGATCAGGAAACGGCTCTCAAATATCATTTTTTCTTTTGGAAGAAAGATGAGTGAAACAATCAACCAATTGATATTGGAAGACCCAAAGGATTCTTCCAATGTATCATTTCTAGGTCCAATGAAATTCATAGGTATAGAAAGAAGCCCTGTAAATTGAGATTTTTTCTTTCGACCATCTTTGAGTGTTAATATGATATATAAGGACCACTACTACAAATAGTACTACACCTTGATTGTGAAATATCGATTGCTTGTTGAACCCTGTGAAATGCGTAAAATATGATACTCTAAATTTGGGATTCCAAGAGTTTTATAAAACGTTCTTGATGGAAAAAATGTGAATGAAAGATCCCACTTAATTGAAATGGGTCCATGAATCTAAGAAATAGTGAGAATTCTTGATCTCTCTCAATTCGAAAATCCAAGATTTGAATTGATGTCCTTTCATTGATTCCTCCTAAATTTAAATTGCATTGATTTATCCTAAATATTTCATTTAAATTGGAATTTGGTTATTCACCATGTGCGAGGATCCCCGCTAAGCATCCATGACTGGATGGTTAAAGCGCCCAACTCATAATTGGCGAATTTGTAGGTTCAATTCCTGTTGGTGTGGTATATTCCTATCATAACATATGAACAATAAGAACTAGCATTCTTACTGAAACTAGAACTCATAGGGAAGACAATAGATTTATCGATGGATCAAATATGCAGTAGTTACAGACAAAAGTATTCGGTTGTTGTTGAAAAATCAATATACTTCTAATGTCGAATCAGGATCAACTAGGATAGAAATAAAGCTTCGGGTCGAACTCTTCTTTAGTGTGAATGTAATAGCTATGAATAGCCACCGACTTCCAGGAAAGGGTAGAAGAAGGAGACCTATTATGGGACATAGAATGCATTACAGACGTATAATCATTACGCTTCAACCGGGTTATTCTATTCCATTTCTTAGAAAGAAAAGAACTTAAATCAAAATACTTGATAGCATGGCGATACATTTATACAAAACTTCTATCGCGAGCACACACAATGAAGTCGTAGACAGTCAAGTGAAATCCAATATACAAAATAATTTGATCTATCGGTTGCATTGTTATGGTAAAGGCCGTAATGCCAGAGGAATCATTACTGCAAGGCATAGAGGGGGAGGTTATAAACATCTACACCGTAAAATCGATTTTTCACGGAATGAAAAATACATATATGGTATAATCATAACCATAGAATACGACCATAATTGAAATGCATACATTTGTCTCATATACTATGGGGATGGTGAGAAGAGATATATTTTACATCCCAGAGGGGCTATAATTGGATCATTACTTCTGGTACAAAAGTTCCTATAAAAATAGAAAATGCCCTACCTTTGAGTGCGGTTTGAACTATTGATTTACATAATTGGAAGTAACCAATCAGGTTTAAGACGAAATCTAGAAATCGATCGCTGATCTAATTTGAGTACCTCTATAGGATAGACCTCAAGAGAAAACTTAAGAGTAAGGGCAGCAAATGATTGAGTTTGGGTAAAGCTCGATCTAAATGTTGGCTAGATAAACGTCCTGTAGTAAGAGGAGTAGTTATGAACTCTTTAGACCATCCTTATAGGGGTGGTGAGGGGAGGGCCTCAATTGGTAGAAAAAAACCCACAACCTCTTGGGGTTATCCTGCACCTTTCCTGCAATTTAGAACTTGGAGATCGAAACGGTCGAGGTAAAAGCTGAATCTCAGCACCATTGACTGCATCTAAGAACTTGTTTAACTGGAGTAGATCTAAAGGTGGAAGGTTTTGATAAGAGAATGTTAGGTTTGACTGTTTGGTTGGAAAATTCTGTACCGACATGTTTTTGTAATACATTTTAAAAAAGGAAAGGGTAATGGACAGGTTGAATTAGACTTATTTGTTTCATGGAAAACGTTTTTTCTAAAATTATTTGAGAAAATGTTTTCCTCTTCAGTTGAGAAAATGTGTCATTTATAGCTACATGTTCTTGTGTCGTAGAGCTGAGAAAATCAAGTCAGTTTGTTTTCCTCTTCGGTTGTTGTTGAAAAAAACCACAGTATTAGCATAATCAATTACTCCACCCCATGGGATAGCTGCATAAACTCATCTGGAGCTCCAAGCTGATGCAGAGGATCATTGTCAGGAAAGAAGAGACAGTCTAGCATGAGAGAGATTGGTCTGTCAGCATAGCCAAGGTGACTGCCCAGAGTCGAAGTAAGGGTCCCCTCTGTCGTGTGCTTGAGAACTCTTTCCATAGGGTGGGCAACTCATCCTTGGCTACCAAACATGGTGGGGACACCAAGCCCACACCACCGATTACACGAGTATATGGACGGAGATGGCGTAGGATGGCCCAGCCTGTCACGCTTTGGTTGGGAGACTAAGCCCATGTGGGCCTATTTCATTGTTATTTTATTTAGCCCATTTGGGTCTGCTTATTGTTATTTATTTATTTAACCCACCTGGGCCTGCTCATTGTTATTTATGTTAAACAGTTCGATTTGATGGGCCGAGCCCAAATAGCAGGATGTTTTAGGGTTTACTATTTATATGTTCTTTTGTCATTTTGAGAGATACTTTTGATGATTAATGAAAAATTGCAGAATTTGCATATCTCCAATCTCCTTTCTTCCTCTTCTCTAGCTTCTTTCTTTCCCTAAAGCTTCTTTCTTTTCTTGTTTTAATTCTTATTCTTTATTGTTCCGCATCAAAACACGACTCTTGTCTTCATGTAAGGCTTCACTTCCTCCATTTACGAAATGATACCAAGATAGAGTGAATGGCGTGTTTGTCCGGAAGAAGAGAAGGCCTGGCATGACAAAGAAGAGCCTGTCAACCTAGCCAAGGAGACTGCCTAAAACCCCGAATATGGGTCCTGCCTCTTTGTCCAGGGCATATCCCAAATTGCAAGGAACAGGCAAATCGTCCTTGGCTAACTAACAAGACTCTTATTTTCTTGTTAGGTCTCTCTTCCTCTTGTGTTCATCCTCAAAATGTGATGGTTATTAATGCATTTTGACATCCCCTATTTATAACCAACAAGAGAATAAAAATCCGATCCAGATTTGCTACATTAATGGCTCCTCCACAATCTATTTGCCTACATGACCTTTCATTTCTCATAATGGAATATATTCTCATTATGGCTGCAAAGACATCCAAATGCAAAGTGCATTTGCTTCATGAACTTTTTGCTCAGTTTTTTCAACTACAGAATCATGACCCTAATGCTTATAATTAATGCTTTAAATCGATCTTGCATGGAAATGATGAACAACCTTCAGATATAGCTGCCATTTTTTCAAGTGATTTCATCTAAACGAGGATGGAAGCTTTGGTTCGAGAGAGGTTTAGTTCCAGTAGTTGCTAATTTCATGGCTTCCCACTAATTATGCTGCTAATAATTAAATCGCAGTTAATTACCGGTAATTATGCTTTTGAAATATTCAAGTTCTGAATATTAGCAGGCATTAATTTCCCCAATCCTAATTAACGAGTTAAATAATGAATAAAAAATGACAAGAAGGGCGTTTTTCATGGTGGCTTGATTACTAATCATAAGTAATTGTCCGTATATGTGTTAGGCTCCATTGGGATTACGGATCAGTGCATTTCCTAAACACAATCTTAATTAGACCTAACAACAAACAAGATCAACAATATGCGGGTGGTTAATTACGTGTCACATATTCGATTCTCACCATCTTGCCAAGAGAAAGAACGGTGGCCAAGTGCATGCATGAGTGGATTTTTCCTTGCGCATATCATGCATGGGACTCTCTGACCTCCTTTATCTGTTGCTGTCTACTCTCTCTACTAGTTTCTCTGACCTTTCCCAACTCTCTGAAGTCAAGAGAATTTTGACCTCGAAGTGAAGAAAAGAAGCATAAAATCTTTAAGAGATCTGTATGTGAACTTTTTGAGTAAAGATGGATAGAGCTCTTGCATCCAACAAGCTTTCCTGGTCCACTGTCATGGCTTATGATTCCAGCGTCAAAATCATCAACCCATTTGAGATGCTCCCACGCCCACAGTTAATGAAGTCAATGTCTATGCCATACAGATGGATTTTAGCTAGCTTTTATTTTGACGAAACTGACTCGACATCCTGATAGAAATTAAAGATGCTATGAAAACATAAAGGAAGAGAGGTTTTACATGAAAAGATAAATGATGCACTGTATTACTTATTATTTCACACTCTGATGTTATTATTTGCAGTGAACATTGCTGTATTTTTTCACAGCTCAATATAACAAAACTATAACAAACTATTTTGTCCTATATTCTTATAACAGAATGGGAGAAAGAATACAAAGGATTTATTCAGTTGCATTTACAAATCTTGTTGCATGGTGCTGGCAGAGTGGCAAGCGGCTGGTGTACAAATCTTGTTGCTTGGTGCATGTGGTTGGTGTGGTATCTAATACCCCCCACAACATGTAGAATAGAGATTAACTATTCCTATATTGGATAAGTGTATATTTTGTAAGATTTAGGAGCATGCGTCGACGAAAAGATCACCCTAAGATGATCGTCTCATGCAGGGGCGGAGCCAGGAATTTTTCTTATCCTGGGCTATAATATAAATACATAAATTATTTTTTAAGATTAATCATTCACTCGAATATATAAATTTATCAAATTAACAATAAATTTTTAATTCAAATACATAACATAAAATATATAAAAAATAAAATTTAAAGTACATAAAATTCAAAATAAAAATAAAAATAAAAATAAATTATACTATCAAAGTTGCACCCTTCGATGTTTTGTAGAATAAAATTCATCTATGATCGAATCCGAATCAATATCTTCAACAAGCTCTCGTTCAATGTAAATCATCATAGAATCTGCTAAGAACTTCTCTTCCATTTTATTGCGAAACACAGTTTTAACATGTTTCATAGCTGAAAATGTCTGCTCTGTAGTGGCAGTGGAAACAGGCAAAGTCAAAACAAGACGAATCAACCTGTCAATCAAATGATAGTGCTGCGACTTATTTGTTTCAGCTAATCCTCGATATAATTCAGAAATGGTAGACATATTCTGAAAGCTCTCATGATGAATCACATCAATCTGATAATGCTCTAGCTGAGATCTCAAATAATACATCTCTTGTTCATTGAAATCTTCAGGATAAAATTTCTCAGCAAGCTTGTAAATAGCATCAACTTTAAATGATTTAAAGTTGTCTTTAGGTTCTAAAACAGAGCTAAGTACAAGGAGTTCCACTGTCTCATCACTGAATCTAGAATTTAATTCTTCCAACTGAAAATCTATTGTTGAGTTAAATATATCATAATGATAATGCTAGTAAACTGTCACCAAACCTTGTTGTTGACATGAACGACCTGTAGCCTTTTTATACGAAGCATTCATATGTGGTATGTCAATCTCATATTTTATGCAAACAAATTGCACATTTGCAAGGAGAAGATCAAAAACGGCATCTCTCAAAGTTTGAAGCAATACTTTAGTAGTTGATACAAGATCCATTGCATTTAAGATGTCAAGAGATTTTTGCTGCAAAGCTCGACAAAGTAAATCAGTAATCCCCATTATTTTATGCATCAAATATAAGATGAATATAAATTCAAAAGATTTCATCACAATCAAACAACCAACAGCTTCTCCACGTATAGAATTAGAAGATCCTTCTTGAACCATACTTTCAAGCACAGTAATAGTTGCACCATACATGTCTATTAAGCTGCAAATAGAATCAAAATGAGAGCTCCAGCGAGTAGTTCCACTTCGATGTAAATTACCAATTTGATTAGCCCCTCTACCAGTCTCACGTTCTCCAGTAGCTACCATATGTGCAATTTCTATAGCCTGAGCATAATGTAACTCGGTATGACGTTTGGGAGAAGCACAAATAAGGTTGATAATGGTTGTCAATTTTGAGAAAAATAACCACATAGAAATCTCATTTCCAGCTGTTGCAACTAATGTCAGTTGTAGTCGGTGAGCAAAACAATGTACATAATATGCATAAGGACAATCTCTGAGAAATAGAGCTTGTAATCCATTCCATGCGCCACGCATATTGCTAGCACCATCATACCCTTGACCTCGCATATTGAAAATATGCAAGTTATATCGAGCGAGCACATCACAAATTTCTTTTTTAAGTGTTGAAGAAGTAGTATCTGAAACATGCACAATACTAAAAAAATGCTCTCGTACAAAACCCTGAATGTCAACAAATCTCAAAACAATAACCATTTGTTCTTTATTTGATGCATCTTTGGCTTCATCAACCAAAATACAAAACTTTGCATCTCTAACTTCTTCAAAAATCTTTTTCCTCACTTTGTTCGCAAGAATATGCAAAATCTCTTTTTGAATAGTAGGCGAGGTATACTTTGCATTTTTCGGAGCTTTTTCTAAGACAACATCATCAATGTCAACATTCAGTCTCCCCATAAGTCTTATCATCTCTAAAAAATTACCTCGATTATTAGAAGCTGAAGATTCATCATGATCTCTAAATGCGCATGCTTGTAAGCTAAGCCATCGAACACTTTCAATTGTTGTCATAAGTCTCAACCGATTTTTCTGAACTTCTTCAACAGTTTGTGCATTTAACACTTTATCAATATGTCTACCTACTTTCATTAAATCTCCAGCAGATTTCACAACATTATTATGTGGTGAAGTGAGACTTCCCACATGCATCAAAAGTGCACATCTAACTCCATCATTAACCCTCTTCCAACTTCTAAAGCCTTCGGTGGTGAATGTGAGATGACGAGGCACTTTGTTTTCAAAGATAAAGCATGGAAAACAAAATATTGCATCCTTTGATGGAGAGTACTCTAGCCAAGGAAATTGATCAAACCAAGTGTACTGAAATCGACGATACTGTCTCCCTGATTCAGTCCTTGGATACTCTGCTAACTTAGGTTGATATGGACCCATTTTGATATAAGCTCTTCTAATTTCATCTTGTTGATTAATAGGATGTCTCCACACTGGAATTCGTAACCCAGGATCTCGTTCAAGAGTATTAACATCAATTTCAACTCTTTGAGATTTGAAAGGGGGTTGTTCATTATGATTTGACACATCAACATTGGAAGGAGAATGTCCTTTACTAGTTGATGTTTGTTCGTTTGGTTTAAAGAATGAAAACAAAGTTTTTCCTCTCTTGTTTCCTTGATTTTCCATTATAATTTATAACCTATTCAAGTAAAAAGGATTGGGGAAGTTAGATGCAAGATGAAAAGATACTAATGCCACAATAGAATATTCATAAAATACAAAATATACAAGGATAAACTAGTGATGCAAACTACTAGGAGATTTAGAGAATTTAACTTTGAAATAATCAGTAAATTATTAGTACTAGACTACTAGTGTGTTAGCATGCATCCATTTCTAGGATACAGTCTACTGTTTACTCTATTAACAATCTACTATAATGAATATGAAACATTGAATTCAAAATGAAAAGTCATGGCTTGTAAATTCTTATCTGATGATTTTACACTTTTGCGGCTCTTTGTATAGATTCTTCTTCAAAATCCAAGCTAAAACTATATATTGTTGAGAAGAAAAATAGTTAAAATTCCAAGTTATTTAAAAAACATGAATCAATTAATTATTTATATTTAGATAAATTTACTATAAAGTATAACTAATTAATTAGTATTGGAAGAGAAGATTGGTGGCTAATTACCTGGGAAAGTAAAGTGGCGGCTGATGGCAAGTAATTAATTTGAATTGCAAGGAAAAGTGGGATGCTAGGTTTGCTGTAAAAGATGCTATATATTTGCTGTAAAAGATAAGGAAAATAGAACGTAAGCTATGTAAAATTTAAAAGGAAAAGTGGGCCATTATTTTTTTTTACCCTGGGCTATAGCCCTCCTTAGCCTTGTAAAAGGCTCCGCCCCTGGTCTCATGGCTATTGAGAACGAATCAAATCAGATGGTTTTATTTCTCAATCTTTTGACTTGCTCCTACGGAATCAAGAGGTCGAAAAGATTGAGAAAAATCGGTCATTCACAACCACTACTGAAGAATTTCTCGAAAATTTAAGGATTAGTAATCCTTTTTAGAAATCGAATGGATTCCGTCTTATACATACGCGAGGAAGGTAATCAAAAAAGAAAGAAGATGAGTTCTTCTTTCTTTTATCACTTAGAAGCGTGCGAGATAAAAGTCTCATACATGGTTTTGAATGAGAGAAAGAAGTGAGGAATCCTCTTTTCAACTCTAACTCTCCCACTCCAGTCGTTGCTTTTCTTTCTGTTACTTTGAAAATAGATGCTTTAGCTTCAGCCACTCGAATTTTTGATATTCCTTTTTATTTCTCATCAAACGAATGGCATCTTTTTCTGGAAATCCTAGCTATTTTGAGCATGATAGTGGGGAATCTCATTGCTATTACTCAAACAAGCATGAAACGTATGCTTGCATATTCGTTCATAGGTCACAATGGACATGTAATTATTGAAAAAATTGTTGGAGACTCAAATAGTGGATATGCAAGCATGATAACTTATATGCTCTTCTATATCTCCATGAATCTAGGAACTTTTGCTTGCATTGTATTATTTGGTCTACGCACCAGAATTGATAACATTCGAGATTATGCGGTATTGATTATACACGAAAGATCTTTTCTTGGCTCTCTCTTTAGCCTTATGTCTCTTATCCTTAGGAGGTCTTCCTTCACTAGCATTTATTCTGGTGTGGATGGCAGGCAGGTCTATATTTCTTGGTTTCAATAGGACTCCTTACGAGTGTTCTTTCTAACTACTATTATCTAAAAATAATTAAGTTATTAATGACTAGACAAAATCAAGAAATAACCCCTCATGTGCGAAATTATAGAGGATCCCTTTTAAGATCAAACAATTCAATTGAATTAAGTATGATTGTATGTGTGATAGCATCTACTATACCAAGAATATCAATGAGCCCAATTATTGAAATTGCTCAAGATACCCTTTTTTAGCTTCTAGAATCTATTCCTTAGTTTAAGATCCCTCTTACTAACTGGGATCAAAGAATTAGTAGATATGTTTCGCCCAAAATGGGAATGAGCTAGGGTTATAAACTTATAATCTATAATCGAGTCGATTCCATGATTATAAGTTCATTTCATACCAGACCAGACCGGGATAGGCTTATATATATTCTCATTATGAGAAAAGGTCATTCGAGCGTATCTAAATAAAGACTATGTTTACATATGGATCCCCCTGTAGCTACATTCCATTTAGGATTAGGAATAGGTGTAATCAGACCTGTTTTTTATATATATCCCTTTTCTATTCACCCCTTTTGGCTTCTATTGAATCGAGAAATAGGTTTGATTGTCCATTTTGTTTTATATAATATAGATAAGGCATCTTCCGGATAATTCATAATGAAGCAATTGGATGTCTAACTCGGGCCTAGATGACATGACCGATCAATAGAAATACTCCAACACTCCACCTTTGTCATATATTCCATACATAACACTAGATATATATCATATTCCTAGAATACGATTCACTTTCAAGATGCCTTGGTGGTGAAATGGTAGACACACGAGACTCAAAATCTTGTGCTAAAAAGCGTGGAGGTTCAAGTCCTCTTCAAGGCATAATATTGAGAATACTCATTTAATGAACAATTCAATAACAGATCTCGGATCGAATCAGTATATCAATATCAATTTGATCTGAGATCTCTTATTGAATTGGAATAAGTTTGGCTGCGAATCATGAAATCTTGGTGACCTTCTCCATCTAATAAATAATGAATGGCGAGTCTGCTTTGAAATCGTCTGCCATGGAACCACCCTCGAGTCTATATCTTCAACAGGAATTACACAAGGGTAGATTGATACAATAGAAACCTCTAGAAAATGCTCACCTGTAACCCATCATATAAAGTAAAGTACATAGTCCATTTTAGGGATTGGCGACTTACCCATTCAGTGACTTTAGCACTGGATGTTATGTTCCCAAAATAAAATGGGTACTATCGGGTCGGGTTAATTCAATAATAGGTGTATGTTGGCATTCAAGTCTTCCTTCTCTTTCTCCTTTCAGAGCCTATCCGAAAGAGAATCCAGTACTTCTTGGTCGTGAATATCTAACTAGGACGAACCGCCCCGTGGATATCTTTGCTTCAGAATAAAAGAATTAGAATTAGGCCCGGTCAACTGGAATGTGTATATTATCCATATAAGGGATCTTCCAATTGAGAAGATCCATCGACCTGAGATGAAGAGAAGGTTATATTTATTTTATTTACTTATTCAATTAAACCAATGATTCGTTATTGGAGCAGATAACAACAACCACCATTTCATCCGACATATGTATTTTTTTATTTTTCTAATGGATTTACATCTTTCATTAATGGAACTTTTTTGATGTAGTGAGGAATCCCTCTGGTTGCTCGTTGTTCAAGAATTCTTGTTTAGGTTGTTCATACCAACCATACATAGTGTTTTGATCTAAGATTTCAATTCTTCCATGTTTTAGCAGTAACATATTGTTCCGTGTTCAAAATATGAAAGAAGGAGGTGTTTCCACGACTCTACCACCCAGTCAATTATGTTCCACTTAATCCCTATTTCATGGCCACATATCTTTCAGGCTAAGGAATGGGAAACCTTTCTCCTATTATATGAATCCAATTTTCATTTCATCCGGGAAAAGCCATCTTTTTCTCAACAATGCCTTTGTCATTTGATCCAATAGCCTTCCGTTAGATAAGAACAGATTTGATAAATACTGATAACTCTCGAATAGAGTATTAGAACGGAAAAATCCATTAGATAATGAACTCTTGGTTCTAAGCAATCTCTAGCGACGAATCAAGAATTCAAAGTGCTTTTCTTGCGTGTTCTTGATAAACCAGCATTTATATATAGATGTAGGGGGATGTTTTTGGGAAGTAAGAAGGCAGTTCTTAAATTATACAAACACCTAATTAAAGACCCAGGGGATACATTTCCCATAGATATAATGAATAATCAAAGATTCTATCCTTATTTTAAGGTATGAGAACAACACCAATATTTTCATACATTAATTAATTACATCTAGAAGAAAAGGTTATAAATTATTTTTTCATGTTTATATAGGATTGTGTGGGAGCAATTGATGGTACCCATGTTCCTGCAAATATTCCTATTGAGATTCAAGGAAAGTTTCGAGGTCGAAAAGAAGGAACAACACAAAATGTTTTAGCAACTATAACTTTTGATTTGAAGTTTATATATATTTTAGCTGGCTGGGAAGAAAGTGCATATGATTCATAGGTTTTAAGTGATGCATTATTAAGACCTAGTGGTCTAAAAATTCCAGAAGGTATATAATAAAGTATTTATTAAATGCAATAAACATATAAATCTTTAATTAGAAAAAGATAGCAATATGTTTTTTTTCTAATTTGTAGGGAAATATTATCTTGGTGATGTTGGTTACAGTATTAAAAAAGAAATCATTTATCCTTTTTGTGGAGTTCAATATCACTTGAATGAGTTTATAGAACATTCATCAGAAAATAAAAAGGAGCTATTTAATCTTCGACACTCTTCATTGAGAACTGCTATTGAGCGAGGGTTTGGTATTTTAAAGAGTTGTTTTAGATCAATTAATGGAAAATCTTTTTGGTTTTATAAAACACAAGTAGATGTTGTGCTTGCATGTTGTATTATTCATAATCATATTATGGGAGCTAATCCTTATGACTTTCTTATGGAAGAAATATGTTCGGAAAGTGAAATAATTAGAAGAACAATCAACTTAAGTTAACGGGAGGAGAGGGAAGAGAATAGAGAGTAGATAACAAAAAGAGAAATGATTGCATCAACCATGTGGAATGATTATAACACTCAAAGAAACTAGTAATTGAGTGTTAATTATATGTGTTTGTTTTTATTATGTCTTGCTTGAGTTTGTATTATCTTTGTTATGTATTTGGATTGTTTGTTAACTTTATTACAATATTGATTGTAGTTTTTATATTAAATTTATTAAATCTAAATATTGTATGATTATAGTTTGTATAAATTTATAATTTTTTTTTTGTAGAAATGAGTACCATACAAAATGAAAAATGCAAGGGCAAGCACTTCACATGGTCTAAGCCTATGTCTCACATGTTACTTGATATATTAGCTGATGAGGCACTTAAAGGAAACAAACCTTCTTCCACCTTTAGAGCAGAATCTTTTGTTAAGGTGGCTACAGAAATTAGTTAAAAGTTCAACGTGCAATGCAAGCCTAAGCATGTGGAAAATCATCTCAAAACTGTGAAAAAAGAATGGGGAATAATAACCAAACTTAAAAATAAAAGTGGTTTTGGTTGGAATGATTGTTTGAAGATGATTACAGTTTCGAAAGATGTATATGATGAAGAAGTGAAGGTATAATAAATATTATACTCTTTGTAATCTTTCAAAATGTTATACAAGGAACTAAAAAATTGCATATTCTAAACTTTATGAACATGCACATCCCAATCATGACAAGTATCTCAACAAAAAACTTGATATGTACGAAGCAATGACAATTGTTGTTGAAAAAGACATGGCAACCAGAAATTACGCCAAATCATATGTTGATGTCAACTTGAAAGAGAACACTGAAGAGCAATCAATTTCAATTGAAAATGAAGGGGAATATGAAGAAACTTAAAACGGAAAAGAGACATCTTTCTCTAGTGCAAAAAAGAGGCAACATAGAAAGAGAAATCGCATGTATGAAGATGATAATGTTGAAAAGTTGTCTAAAAAGATTGGAGATGTAGCATTTGCAATCCAAAGCTTTAGCAAAAATTAACTTGATGTTAATGAACTATATACAGAAGTGATGAAAATTGAAGGCTTTGATGAGATCACTCTTGGAGATGCATTTGATCACTTGGTCCAACATGAAATGTTGGCAAAAACATTTATGGCAAAAAATGTTAATTTGAGAAAAATTTGGGTTTAGAATTTTTTAAACTAATACTACTACAGGCCTGATAGCTAAGATGATTTCACTATGATAAGAAAGTTTTTGTTATTTGACAAATATGTGTACTTGTTTAATTTGGTCTAGCATGTTTATGTTTGTTAATTTGAACTAATATGTATGAGTATTACATCAAAACTTAATATTTATGCATGACTATGTTTGATGTAAGATATTTATATTTATTTCTTAATGCTTATTTGATATATATTAAAGGGATAATTGCCTATGCCCATAAAAAAAAATTCTTTATCCAAAAAACCCATCAAAATATTTTTGTATTTATTTATCTTTTTTAAAAATCTTCATACCAAAAAAAATCTCAAATATCTAACTTTTACTTAATACCATAAACTAACTTGGCTTTCTTCATATGAAAAAAAAAAAAAAGATATTGTAAGTTTTTAAAATTGAAAAAAAAATATTAATAGGTTTTATTTGTGAAAAAATTTCACAAGGTTATATCTCTATAAATATTATATGATATATATTTATATTTTATAAAATAAACTATATATGAATATATGATATAATAAAAAAAATTCATCATTACACTTTTTAGATTTTATTCTTTTATTGCAAGTGATTAAATATTTATATTTAATATTTTTCATATATTAGATAAATTTGAAAAAAAAAATAATTCATTAATAAATTTTTTTCCAGTTTATTTTTCATAACATAACCAAACACTGAAAAGTGTTTTCCAGATAATTTTTTTATTTTTAAAATTTATTTTTGATATTAACTCAATTAAAAAACATTTAAACAAAATTCAAAACAAAAAAATAATTTTAATTTTAATTAAAAAAAAATAGATTTAATCTCAATGCTAAACACCCTTAACGTTGAAATTAGCAAATTCAAATGCTTGCCTACATATGCCATCAAGTTTTTGCCTTCAATTTGATTTTGTTGGACCACGAGACACACCATTTAATAAAAGCTGCATCGAGTACCATTGACGGAGGAAAAATATCATTTAACCTTGTACCACCACGCGCTTACCTTGAGAAGTTAGCTTGTATAACTAGAATTCAAGGATACAGATGGGAGACAAAATCCAAGTAATTGATTAATCTACAGGTATCTTAGATTCTCGAAGCCACCTTAACCTCCACATATAGATGTTCTAAAATGATGATATGAACATATTCAGTGACTCAGGCATGCCGACTGCCTCCAAGACCATCCAATTCTCGCATCCTAGCCAAGTGCTTATTCCCATTAAGGTGACAGTGGATGTCTCCCTCACTGGTGCAATTTACATTACAAATGGTGCACTGCCACTTGGAAATGCTAACATCCAAGTGCCTATTCCCTTTAAGATGACAGGCCAAGTCTACCTCGCTGGTGCAATTTACATTACAAATGGTGCAGTGCCACTTGGAAATGCTAACATCCAAGTGCTTATTCCCTTTAAGATGACAGGCCATGTCTCCCTCACTGGTGCAACTTACATTGCAGATTGTACACCGCCACTTGGAATTTCTTATCTCAACAAATGGGCTCTTCATCGGGTTCTCTTGCTTGCCTTGCTTCTTCGCTTCATGTATTCTATTTTCAGGTGAAGTATTATTGCTGATTGTACACTTCTCTGGCTTGTTTTCAGGAAAATTAGTTTTCTTTCCCACTGAAGCAGAAGAAGCATTGCTATGTGATGCCTGGTTCTTGGAGTTCAGCAGCGCACGAGCTTGCTTGTGTTGTTTTCCTTGAAGATGTGAGTTAATGTCTGTCTGACTTTTAAGCGTTACCTGGCATATAAGACAAGTCCGAACGTTTTGGCAATTCTGAGGAGATAATATGCCAGTATGATCTCTAACACCAATCTTTGCGGTTGCGGTGGTAACATTTGATTTCTTTCCCACTGAAGCAGAGGAAACCTCACCTATTGGTGTCTGTTTCTTGACTTTTAACTGTTCACGAGCTGCCTTGTGTCGTTTCCCTTGCAAATGTGAATTAAGAACTGTCTCACTTTGGGCTGTTACTTGACATAAAGCACAAGTCCATACCTTTTGGACTTTCTCAGGAGGTAGTATCTCGTAAAGATCTCTGCCTCCTATTGCTGCTGCGGCTGTATTTATGTTCTCCAGGGGTTGAAATGTTCTGTTTTCTGTCTGACCAATGTTAGGTTCTATTTGTCTAACCTGCAAAGGCACTAAATATAAATGCTTAAAGGATGGATAAATGCACATGGTAACGAGGGCATTGAATGATAAGAAACCAATAAAGAAAGGCAAAATTTCACAATCATAGAGGGGAAGGGAACGGAAGGAAATTTGTGATCCACAGAACAGAAATTTTGAAAATTTTATAAAATAACACAAGTTCTAGAAGTTTTAGATTGTTTGGGTGGAAGAACAGTATTTTATAATTCTGGGTCCAGACAAGCTCTTCGTTCTTTCCCACATATTTTTGGATGTTCAAATTTGTAATTAGGCACCAACATTTCACAGTTCATACTACTATTTCCAACTTTTGAAAATATTGGTTACCTGGTTGGTTGATGAGACTTCTTTTTTCTCCGTTATTTCCACAGCATTACTGTCTCTGGGTAGAACTGGAAGTTTAGGTTGTTCAAACTTTAACTGCATGGATCAAAAGATATTCCAATTTCGCATTAGGCAGTAACATTTCACAGTTCATAATACTATTTCCAAGATCACAGGTAGAATTTTTCTTTAAAGCCTGAAAATTTCAACTGTTATTTAAATAACCTGCGTTGTTGATGCAACTTCTTTTTCCTCTGTTATTTCCACTGCATTGCTATCGTTTAATCGAACCAGAAGTTTAGGTTGTTCCAACTTTAGCTGCATTAATCAAAGATAATCAAATTTATCATTTGGCAGTACAAATTTTGCAGTTCAAAATCGCAGGTATACTCTTTTCTTTAAAAGTGCCAATAATTCCAACTGTTGAATAAAATTACCTGCTTGGTTGATGCAACTTCTATTTTCTCTGTTATTTTGGCAGCACTACTGTCTTTGAGTGGAACTTGAAGATTTGGTGGCTCGAACTTCAGCTGCGTGAATCAAAAGCTTGATAAAGTTTTTTTTTTTTTTTTCTCTTTTCATTTCATATGGTTGAAATCAGTTAATTTGATTGCCAAAAAATAAAAACCTGTACTTCGACAACATGACACTTAACAACCACTCTCTACAAGAATATAGAATTAGTTCATAATTTGGACTTCTTTTCACAAATACATAAATCAATCAAATGAATAGAAGGAAATATGAGTGATGCATGCGGTTGCTGCAATGATCAAGCTCCCATTATCAAGACCTTTCCTACTACCATTGGTTAGGTGTGTTTCTACATTCATTTGACTTGAACAAGTAATATAAGGATTCATAAACAATATGCTAGTGAAATTAGTGGCCTTACCCTATCCTCTGCTGCAACTGCCTTGATCTCATTCACAGCAACATCAGGCTTTGCACTCCTTTTCTGGAAGAAAGAGGCAGGTGTTTGGGAGGGCAGTGAAGATGAGAAGACATACTTTTTATACCAAAACTATATAGATAGCATCTATAAACCTAATTTCATTATAACCCTGATTCAACCCAGCCATAGCATACATTAGATTTTATGCACATAATAAGAATATCAAAATTAAATCAATCCAATTAATTTCATGTATATATCAAAAGATTTTCATAGGTATTGTTTCCATGAAGAAGTATATGTACCGTGGAAGCTATGAGATTCTCCAAAGCATCAATTCCATTGTCCTTCACATATCTCTCCACCTCAACAAGAAAATCATCTTTCTTGAAAAACAACGCCTCAAGCTTTTTGAACTGGCAGATGATGATTCTTAGGTCCATGGATAGACATGGATGAACAAGGTGTTGATAGACACAAAGGGAACCATCAAAGTCAGGCAGAACCAAGCAGCCGACAATCATCAGCTTAATGTATGGCCAGAAGGTTAGCCTGACACACACACACACACATATATATATATACAGAGAGGGGGGGAAATAGAGAGTGAGGTAAGAGAAATCAACAGTAAGGTACTACCTGTTGTCCTAATTCAATACCACACAACAAAATTCCCCATTTCAACAATTTGCACCAAAGTCCAAAATCATCTTGAACATATAAACTTCCAACAATTGTGCGTGCTCAGAGTAATTACAAAACATAAGGAAAAATTCCCGTAGATCAGAAGCTACAGAAATTGTTTTGACTCCAAAGAGATTGTGTTTTCATTCGTTTCAATTGAGAACGAAAACAGAGCTAAATGATGTAAAATGCAGAAAGTATAGTAAATTACCATTCAAGCTGAAAAGCACGTTCAAAGAGCAAAACCACAGAAACGGAGGACCCAATAAGCGATCAGTTTCTGGGTGTCTGACTT
The DNA here is from genome assembly GCA_964019445.1 of Populus tremula. Taxonomy (NCBI): domain Eukaryota; kingdom Viridiplantae; phylum Streptophyta; class Magnoliopsida; order Malpighiales; family Salicaceae; genus Populus; species Populus tremula. The sequence continues at coordinate 29,559,913 of CAXHTJ010000001.1, read as the reverse complement.
TGAATTAGTCTCGATCGCTTGAATGGAAGCACATCTGTTGACATTCAGAAACAAGAACGGATGATTAGTGATGACTCATAACTTCTTGGGTAAATAAATACCGATTTTACATTCTGAATAACATAACTGAATCATCATTAGAAATCGCGAGTCATTAACAGGAAACAAAGTCAAACAAAGAGAGCGAGGCTTACAAAGGATAAACCAAGCCAAATACAGGCCTGCGACCATAGAAAGAAACAACTGATCATCAAAATCTTGAAAACACAAGCACAAAGCAAAGCAAAACAAAACAAGACTTTCTTAATTATCATTGGGACAAAATAAAATGCTTAAAATCAAGCATTGCTCATGATTAATCAGAAAATATGAAACTGAGACTTCTATTAGTTAAAAGAAACAAAGAGATCTAAGAACTTAGAATCAAACTTCAAAACCACATTACAGGAGGAGATTTCAGTACTATTGCACGTACAACAAGGCGTTATGAGTAGAGATACACTTATTTTCATACCAGGCAACAATATCAAGGCATTTCACCAAAAAACAATGCCCACAAAACCCATCATGAACTCAGAACTCTTTGAGATATTTCTCAGCTTAATTAATCTCTACTAAAGTTTTGTTTGTTCAGAATTTTACTAATAAAGAACTAATGTGGAAGCAAGTAATAAAGAAATGAAGTGGAAAGTGGGAATAAGTCGCTTTTTCTAGCACTAGAGCTATTTGATTCACGAAATGACAAGTATGTCCTTAATTTGTGTGTTATCTTCAGATTCCTTACTCGCTTGAGTGGGCAGGAGCTTTATACTTGCTTCTTTTTGAAAAAAAAAAAAAACTGAAACGTGTCCTCTGATCAAATTTTCTCATAGACTTGGCGAGTGTCGCTAGATGATTACTCGCAGCAGGACCCAAAATATGGGCATGACATGTTACTCAAGTACAAATGTGTACGTGTACATTCTTACGTACGAAAGACATGTCTGAATTCTACCTAGATTCAGGGGTCCATAGCGCTCTGTTTGGAAAAGAAAGAAATGTGACTCGATTCAATTGAATTTTGCTGTTAGTGCAATTTGTGTTTAAATAATATTCTCAAAACACAAAACAAAAAAACTTTGTTTTTAAATACTTCTAAAAAAAACCTTGTTAGAATGGAAGGTTTTATATTGTAACAGAATGTTTATGTATTGTGTTTTACATGGCCAATATGCCTAATGATCAAGCAACATCCAGGCCATTAAAACAAATAAATTAAAATAATTTTATGTGGCCCTTCACCTCTTGATTTTCTTTTTATTATTTAATTTTTCCCTAAATTTATAATAAAACTATCTTGAATAAAATGATTCAGATGATTGTTTAAAAGTATCAGGATATGCCATCATTTTCAAATAATATTAGAGCATTCCATGGAGATATTATTCTTTAAAAGTATCACAATATACCATAATTTTCTAACAAAAAAACTTAAATTTTTTATTTTTTTATTTTTTTATAGTTACATAAAAAATAATCAAGATATTTTTTTAATTAAAAATATATATATATATATATAGTGGGATTTTTGAGTATGCAGTCCAATATTTAAGGGCACAGAGGGTTTTTTGAAATTCTAATATGTTAGTTATTTTTTAAAGTATTTTTTACTTGTAAATATATAAATATAATATTTTTTATTTTTTAAAAAAAAATTTAACATTAAAATATGAAAATGATTCAAAAATATAAAAAATAATTAATACTAAACAAAAAAATATAAATTTTTGAAAAACAAATTCTAAGATTAGATTGGTGTGTGTGTGTGAAATTTCTTTGAATGTAATAAATTGATATAGGAAATCTTATTAAAACTTAGATTCAAATATATATTGATGTACAAACTAGTTTAAAAACACCTTTTAACATTGAATAAAAAAATTATATAAAATAAATTAACTTGTAGGTTTTCGTATAATTTCTTTTCCTCTTTTTTTCCACGTATATAACAATAACATTGAATTGAATGCAATTTTCAAATTTTTTCTTAACGGTGTACAGTTCTTTGTTAGAAGTGATTGAAAAATTCTTTCTGACTATGGGCTTACCATGTACGTAGTAGAGATTCTATTGTAACCATAATGAGCGATGTAATACTAGAATATTACATGTTTTTATTGAATGTTAAATAATTTTAAGAAATTTACCTAATTAAATAAATATATTAGAATTAGTATTTAAAATAATATTTAGTTGTTTTGTTTAATTCACCAGATATAAAGATACACTCTTAAAATAATATTTCAATTAATGTACAAACTAATCTAAGAATATCCTTTAATGTTAAAGAAATTAATCCTAGATAATATTTCGTGATTAATGTTTAAGCTCAACACCGTTCTTAATACAGAATGTATATGTTGGGAATTTTCTATATCCAAAGTGTTCAAGAATAATAATACAAAGTTTGTTGATTCGGTCAAGAAATCTAACAGGGACACAATTATAAATTGGACTTGAAAACATAACTTCGTTACAAACCCATCCTTGTTATACTAAGTTTGTTTTCTTGGACAAAACCCGTTAGTTTTTATTTGCACGATAAAAAAAAACACCTCTAAAAACAGAGAGAGAGAGAGAACAAAACCCTCCCCAACTCTCTCTCTCTCTCTCTCTCTCTCTGAGTACCAACATAGAGAGAGACCCTCCTTCTTTATCTTTCTATCTCTAAGAACCTTCATTTTTAGAGAGAAGAAGTCACTTTGTTTTGTCATTTCAAGTGTAAAAATAGACCGGGTCTTTTGCTGCAAAAGAAAACATGGGTGGCAAGAAGTTTGCGTTATATATTGTTGTGTGCAGAGGACTCAGAACACGTGAAAAAGGTATTTTGGGGGTGTTTGTGAGGATTTTGGCTGAAGAAGGAGAGACTTGGGATTTTTTCAGAGTGGCTGCTGGATAGTTCCCTGAAGATGATGAGATTGAGACCTTTTATAGATTTGTATAATAGAATATAAATATGTTGACTGCCTTGCCATAACACAACACAGGTTAAGGTCTTGTATTTATAATATGAGAATAACCATATACATTAGAGTAGAAGATAGACTAGATAAACTAGGAAGGTTAGAGTCGGAGATAAACTAGGAAGGTTATACATAAGAGTTGGAGATAGACTAGATAAACTAGGAAGGTTATACACTTAAATTAGTCCTAGCCTGATCCTTATTGCCTTTAGTGGTAGTGGATGAGCTGAGTTTAACAATTGTATTGGTGGGTGTCGCACGTGTGCGGCGGCGCGGCGATCGTCCACCCTCAAAGAAAAAAAACGAAATATTTATTCCTGGAAAAAAATGCGGAGAGACAAGGAATTCTTGTGTCTACAAGTGAAAAAATTGGAATGGGAGTCGCCACCTAGTATTCTGGTTACTAAGAACCTTAACTGGTCTTTAGAGATCGGGTACGGAGACTGGTTGCGTAAAGGGAAGGTATTAGCACCCCAACTACGCCCTACCTAAGGTAGGCTGCATTGTTTTAATGTCTGATAAAATCTAAGGTCGTGTTTGTGGTTTTTCTTATTATTGTTCGGAATACGCATTACATGTAATGTCATATCCCAAGTTCTATTTAAAAATAAAAAAAAATTAAATATCCGGAATATGTATTACGTATAATGTCATACCCCGGATATTAAAAGATAAACAAAATAAATTTTTTGCTGTTTTTGAAATTTTGGCCAATATTCTCTTGACTTTAATAAACTGGTTATTAAAGCCAAAATGCATGCTAAAACATTGTTTTTTTTTTGTATGAAAAATACAAAATGATTTTATTTTTTTGAGACATTTGGCCGTATGCACAAAAACATTTTTTTCTCTTTTTTTAATTTGTTTTTTTGTATTCTTGAAAAGTCGAAAACCGGGTATTTCAGTACCGGATTTATATTTTACGACATAAAAATATTGCCCGATATTAAATCAAAATGACATAAAAACTACGCGGAAAAATTATAAAATGCTGAAATAAATATTTTGATTTTTTTTTTGAATGGGTCGGGTGAACAGCACCATGTGAACAGTGTCGTGTGAACAGTACCGCGGGACAAAAACGAGGTATTTTAATACCGGATTTATATTTTTACGATGTAAAATACAGACGATATTAAGCAAAATGATATAAGAAAATGTGCTTTAAAAAAATATATATATATAAAAATTATAACAACAAAAAAAAAAAAAATGAAAATGGGCCGGGCCGACCAAGGCCCAAACGGGCTGGTTACTGTGCATCAGCCCAGCCACTGTTGGCCGCCCCCCCCCCACTATCGAAGTGGCCGACAAAAGTATGTAAGTGGCTGAATTGTAGGCGTCTTATTGCGCCAAATCCGGGAAAGAAGTTCGGCGAAAAGTTGAGAAGAAAAAAATTTCTTCTCCCCTGTTCTCTGCGTGCGCAGGGAAGAAGACAATGGTGCCGTTTCAAAACGGCACCGTTTTGCGTTTTCTCTTCTTTTTTTTTTTTAATAAACTGTGTATGAAACGGCGCCGTTTTGGTCAAAACGCGCCGTTTCATTTAAAAGGAAAAGGCGGTAAAACATATCAGATTCAAATTTAGTCCCTCAATTTGCGCGCGTTTTACGATTTCATCCTTGGTCTCGGATTTCTGCAATTAAGTCCTTAATTGGCCATTAAACTTCATTTTTTATGCAATTAAGCCCCTGATTTGACCAAATTAACTTCCAAAAATTATAATTTGACCCCAGAAAATTAATTTCTTCCAATTAAAGCCCAAAATAACTCCAAAATCAATTGTTTTTGCAATTAAAACCTCTATAAATTCAATTAAACCTTCAATAAAATTTAATTGAGTCGATAAACTTCTAATTTTGCATTTTTCTTCCACAAATTGAATTTTCTTTATCATCGGGGCTCTCATCAGTCAATGATATACTGTCAAAAATTAATTTTTGATTTTTGAACATCCTCAATCAATTTTTGAGCATTTTTAGGGCGCTCTGACATTTTTTTCACTGTTCTATTTTTTGATAATATATTTTTTGATTTTTTTGTATTTTATTATTTTTTATGTGTGGACCCAAAAATGGGTTATAACAGTGGGTTTGACTAGTTCTCTAATACGCCTCTTCAAGCGCAATGGTATGGGAAGAACATTGAGCTTGGAAAGAAGAATACCAAACTGTGAGGAAAAGAGTGGCTTGGTGAAGATGTCAGCGAGTTGATCTTTGCTGGAGATGAACTTGATGGAAAGAAGTTTCTTGGCTACCATATCACAAACAAAGTGGAAGTCAATATCCACATGCTTAGTTCGTGCACGAAACACCGAGTTTGCAGAGAGGTAGGTGGCGTCGATGTTGTCATACCATAGAACTGGGGGGTAAGACATGTGAATGCCAATTTCAGAGCTTAAGGACATGAGCCAAGATGATTCTGCAGCAGCATTGGCTAGTGATTTGTGTTCGGTTTAAGTGCTTGACCAGGCAACCATTTGTTGTTTGCGACAACTCCATGAGACTAAGTTTCAGCCAAGAAAAATGCAATAACCCTTAGTGGATTGACAATCATCACGACTCCCTACCTAGTCGGCATTGGAAAATGCCTGCAGATTAGTGGATGTAGACTGGTGAAACTGAAGCCCATGTTGGATGGTTTTCTTAAGATATCAGAGTAAATGTTTGATAAAATGCCAATGAAGCTCCATGGTCTTGTGCATAAACTATGAGAGTTTATTCACACAAAAGGAGAAACCTAGGCGTGTGATGCAAACGTATTGAAGGGCTTCAACAACATTTATGTATAGAGTCAAATCCAAGAGTAGATCACCTTTAAAAATAGAGAGATGGGTAGAGAAAGCCATTGGAGAACTTATCGGCTTTGCATCTGCTATTTTTGTGTGTTTTAGGATGTCCAGAATATATCATTGCTATGAGAGTATAATTCCCTGGTCACAGGGCCAAACCTCGATACCCAAAAAATAAGTTAGTTTCCCTAAATCCTTGATCGCGAAGTCATTGTGGAGTTCTCAGAGTAATGACCAAATAGCTGCTTGACTAAAGCATGTGATTATGATGTCATCCATATAAATTAAAAACAACATGAGATAATCAGAAGAGTGATAAATAAATAAAAAGTTGTCTGAACGGGAGATAATGGAACCGAGTTGAATTAACTTGGAGCTCAACCATGAAAACTAAGCCCGTGGGGCTTGTTTTAATCCATACAAGGCTTTATGCAACTTGCAAATATGAGATTGATATTGGGGATGAATAAAACCAGGTGGTTGTGTCATGTAGACAACCCCAGTTAATGTTCCATGTAGGAAAGCGTTTTGTATATCAATCTGATGTATAGGCCAGCCACTAAAAAGAGCAAGAGAGAGGACTAGATGTATCGTAGTGAGTTTTACCACAAGGCCGTAAGTTTCACCTAGTCTAGCCCATGTTGTTGGTGAAACCATTTGGCAACAAGTCGTGCATTGTAGCGATCAATGGAGCCATCTACCTTTCTCTTCAACTAGAATACCCATTTACAACCGACAACATTTTGAGCTTCTGAAAGGGGAACTAAGGATCATGTTTGATTTTGCAAAAGGGCATCAAATTCAACATTTATTGTGTTCCTTCAATTTAGGTTTTTCATGGCAAGGGAGTAGCAAATGGGTATCATGGCTGACTGAGTAGACTCGGCAAGGAGGGCTCGGGGCAAGGGGTAACAGATGGTGCCATCAGTATGAATTTTAGGCTTGGTGATGAGGTTCTTGGCACGTGTGGTTATGGAGTGAATTGATGAGGGGTTGGACGTTAGTGTATTTGGAGCAGGGAGAGGTAGATGGGAAAGATCAGGTAAGGGAAAGGAAGATATGGGATTTAAAGTAGACAATGATGGACTAGGGGATGGTGTTGTGTCAAGAGGGTGTCTGATGATATTTTTTGTTGATGATGGAGTGTCCAAAGAAGATGTTGTCGTGAGCCCATAGTCATGAGGAATTAATATTGGACATGGATTGTTGAACACCTGCAGAGACATGTTAGGGGGCAAAAAGGATTGAGGAGAAGCAGACATACATGGAAAATAATTCTCGTTAAAAACCACGTCCCTTGAAATATAAACTCTATTAGATGGTAAGTGAAGAAATTTGTACCCTTTATGAACAGGACTATACCCTAAAAAGAGACACAATAGAGACTGTGGTTGGAGTTTATTTTTATTGTATGGATGTAAGTTTGGCCAACATGTGCAACCAAAAGTGCGTAAAAAATAATAATCGGGTTCACGATGAAAAAAAGTCTAAAAGGGTGAGTTGTTTTTTAGCACAAGGGTAGGCATGTGATTAATAAGGTAGCATGTCGTAGAGAATGCATCGTCCCAAAATAGGAGAGGGACTTTTGCGTGAGAGAGTAAGGCTAGTCTAGTTTTGACAATGTGGCGATGTTTGCACTTAATTTTATCGTTCTGTTAATGTATGTGCGGGCATGAGACATGATGGAAGATACCGAAATATTGAAGAAGTGTGTGAAAGGGACGGTATTCACCACCCCAATCAAATTGGACCACAAATTGTTTTTGAAGACGCATTCAACATAAATTTTAAAATTTTTAAAAATACGAGTGACATTACCCTTACAAGAAATGGGATACAACCATGTGTATCAAATAAAATCATATAAAAAAAGAAACATAGTATTTACAGCTAGATTTAGAGCAAATGGGAGTAAGACCCCAAACATCTGTATAAATGAGCTCTAAAGGACAAGTGGAGCAGGAGAGAGACGTGAAGAATGGTAATTGTTTGGATTTGGAGCTGAGGTATGCAGAGCATGGATCAGTGACTTTAAAAGTGGTAACTTGAAGCCTGAATAAGGAAAGGATTTTTCGGACCAGCTTAAATGAAGGATGGCTAAGCCGTGAGTGCCACAGAGAAAGAGATACACGTTCACCAGTAAAAGCAAAAGGGGATGGCTTATTATTGCAGAATGGAAATTGATAGAGATCATAATTATTCGGTTCATAGAGTAGCAACTTCTTCGAACATCTATCTTTCAAAAAAAAAAAATCAGGGTGAAATTCAAAGAAAGTATTAGTATAAGTCGTGAATTTATTTACAAATAGTAAATTTTTGGAAATTTTTAGAACATGGAGAGCATTAAAAAGGTAAAATTGAAGAATTAGAGAAAAGAGACGGGTGTCCAATATGATAAATGGACAATCCTTTACCGTAGTCGATTCGTGACTGATTGGAGCCATGGAATTCCTCAGCTTTAAGGTTGAGATTGTTCATGTCGGAGGTGACGTGATGTAGAAACATGCTGTACTTTTAGTATATATAGTCTTGTTGTGACATGTAATTAATATTATGATCAGAAGAGTCCACACAGAACGGACACATGTTGTACTTTTGTGGATCCCTTCATCACTAACTAGCATATATAGGCTTCGTAATAGGAACCCATTGCAATCCATAGAATACTACTGATAGATCATACAATTGAGGACTCTTGCATGTCTTTGGGTTTTGTTTTTGTTTTTGTAAGTGTTTGTGTTGAACTAACCGTGGATGCTTACGAGAGCTATGGTGCTTTCTTACTGCAATTCCTTACACTCTGTATAGTTACTTGAAGCAAACACCTAGCTAGCTACAATTATTTTTAAACAACAATTCGTCTTGCTTGTCGCTCTGAGAGATTGTTTAATGGTTTTGATTAGATACAATGTCGTGCATTGGGGGGAAGGATTGGACGTGCCATATCTCAGGGTGCGCATGGGATATAGGGATGACATCCATTATTTTTTCCCCGCAGTGAAATTGCCCGAGATGCTCTTGGTAATCGAATGCCATGGATAAATGAACTTGCTCACACCAAGTAACATTCCATGATTAATTATTTTTATATTTTTACTGGTACGTGTTACAAACTATTGTAATATACTAGGTAAAGGAGTTTTAGGGTGTATGTAAATGTTCCTGAGTACACCGAAGACATTCTCCTCCACTTGATTGACCGTCCTCTCCAACGTGATTTTATAGTGGAATGTATGTGCCTCGTACGTAGCATGTCCACTTGCGTTAATATGGATCCCCATCGTTAATTGTTTCTAACCAAGCATGATCTATAATCACCAGGATTGAATTCTTGATCCTTTTTATTTTCTATGCAGGACTCGCATGCTGACGAGACAAAGGCAAATGTGGAGGGAACCGGAACCAGATAGGGAGACATGGAAGAAACTGTGCATCAACTTTCTCAAGGGTTGATTTTGATTAGAGTTTTTAAAGAAGAAATATTTTTGGAAGGAATATTTTGAGAACTTTCGCTCAAGACTCTTTTTGTCTTTGTAATCATGCCGTGTTTTTTTTACAAAAATATTATTTATTTAAAAAGAAATATATCAAAACAAACCGGAAGTTCAAATTTCAACCAATAAGTTTTGAATGGAATGGGTATTTTGCAACGAAGCATAGATTCTTGGGACATGGTTTCTCATTTTTTTTCCTACTACTCCAAGTTCTTATTCGAGCGGAAAGATACGACAAGAAATCCCGAATGTGAACAAAAATGCATGGCACTGTTAGTTCGGCACCCCACCGTCCAAAAAGAGGATGCTAGATCCCTTGAGGGTCACGCAGTGGAGCTTCAATTTGACCTCCCATGAGTATTCTTTAATATTCTCAATTCAAATCCGAGAGTACTGGGCTCGATGCCATCTTTGATTTAACTCGTTTCTTTTAGGTACAAATTTTAAAAATAATTTTTAAAAAATAAAAATTATTATTTTAATATATTTCTAAATTAAAAACATTTTAAAAATCAATCACAACAACCTCACTTTCAAAGCATTTAACTTGTTTTCTATAGCTTGACTGTACAAATTCAATGCCACCCGACCACGGCACTGAACACTGAGTAGTAAGCCATATCATTTTATAAATCCAGCAATTTATTTAGTAGTTTTAATTTTAATCGATAAATTTTTAAATATGACCTACATATAAGTGGTCACTCTTAAGAGTTAAGAGTTAGATAATAAAAGAGAGCTAGTAAATTTAAAATCTACAATCAATTGTATACTTGCAAGTATAAATTAAATTAAAAAATATAAGTGATAGAATTTGAACTATGAATATTCTCTTGTGGCAATTGAGCTACTTAGTAATTCTATTAGCTAAAAATATGTGATGTTATGCTTTTTTCTTATATTTATGTATATTTCAAAGAAATAATTTATTTATTAAACAATCCATTTAGCTTTTTAAAGAAAATATTTAAAATCTTTTAGAAATTATCTAATTCAATTTATGAATTTAATAATGATTTTAATTTAAGTGATTTCACTAATAAGTAGTGCACAATACAACACATCAAAACAGATATATCAAGAGCCAACACAAGCAAGCTGTAAATTAACTGAATGATCCATGCACTAATTCAAAAAAGAGACCGAATTATGGATTAATATCATTCACATTTATAACGTGATCATTTGGTTATAGTGGAGCGCGGCAGTATAATACTCGGTCGTCTGGTATTTAAAAGGTTTTCTGGCTAATTCCTGCGAGTTAGAATCAGGAATTTGTAATTAATTATTTTGGAAATCAAGCACTTCATTTTATCATTTAACAAATTAATAAACAATTACATGGCACGAATACTTGTGTCATTTTAAATTAAAATGCAAGCACCGGGATGGGTGCCATTATAAAGAAAAAAGAAAAGAGAACCAGCAAACTGCAGGAAACAGAGCTGCTGTGCTTTATTATGTGATGTATATATACAAAGCAGAGACGAGGGTACAAAGCAAAATAGAAGTTTAAGACTGCAACGAAAACCGACAATCTTTATCCTATAAGGACTGCATATATTTCTCCTAAAATATTGACATAATTAATCCTTTACATATCAAAAATATGAAGCTAAAGAATCGGCTAATATTTGGTCTTCTTCCATTACTCCCCCTTAAGCTGGATCAAGGAGATTGATTGATCCAAGCTTAGACAACAACAGGTGGAAGTGAGCATAGGTCAGGGATTTGGTGAACACCTCAGTAAGCTAATCATAATTGTGGGTGTAATGAGTTTGAATAATCTAAGATTGAACTTGTTGATGAATAAACTAATAATCAACCTTAATATGTTTTGTTCTTTTGTGAAACATAATATTAGCTGCAAGATCCATGGCAACTTGGTTGTCACAAAACAAGGTCATAGGGATGCTACTTGGAAAACCCAGTTCAGATAGGAAACTTTTAAGCCAAATTAACTCACAAGCAGTTGATGTCATTGCACGGTATTTAAATTCAGCACTAGAGCGTGCAATGACATGTTGTTTCTTGCTACTCTAGGAGACAAGATTACCGCCAACAAATATACAATAGACAATGGTTGACTTGCGATCAATAACATTGCCAGCCCAATCTGAATCATTGTATTCAATTATCTGAGTGTGATCGTTTTTAGCCATGATAATTCCATGTCCAATAGAGCCCTTTAGATAGCGTAGGATTCGCTTGACAATACTAAAATGGAAAACAGTAGGTGCATGCATGAATTGGCTAATAAGACTAACTCTGTACGCCATATCAAGTCACATGATAGTAAGGTAAATGAGTTTACCTACAAGATGTTGGTAGTGCTTGATAGACTGAAAAGGCTCACTATTTATGGCAAGTTGCAATTTATTGTCCAATGGAGTAGGGGCAAGCTTGGCATCCATCATTTCAACATCCTTGAGTAAATTAAGAAACACTTACGTTGATTAAGAAATAGCCCTTTACAAGAAGCAACCATTTCTATTCCAAGAAAATACTTTAATCTGTCGAGATCTTTAATTGGGAAACAATGTTGTAAGGTAGCCTTGAGACGTGATATAGCCTCACTATTATTTCCTGAAATAATAAGATCATCAACATAGATAAGAACCACCAATGTTTCCTTAGGTCCATGATGAACAAATAAGGATGAATCCATAGTACTCCTTTTGAAACCAACTTCTTCAAGAACAACACTTAATTGAGCATGTCAAGCACGTGAAGATTGCTTCAAACCATAAAGTTATTTGTGAAGTCGGCACACTAAGGTAGGATCTGAAGCTTGAGGATGACCAGGAGACAATTTCATGTAGACTTCTTCCTCAAAATTACCATGCAAGAAGGTATTTTTAACATCCATTTGACACATTGACCATCTATTATTCACGGCAACTGATAGTAAAACACAAACAATGTTCATCTTTGCAACAGGAGCATAAGTTTCCTTGTAATATACTCCAAAGGTTTGAGTAAAACCCTGAGCTACAAGACGTGCCTTGTGTTTGTCAATGGTGTCATCAAAATTAAACTTAGTTTTATACATCCACTGGCTGCCAACAACATGTTTTCCTTTGGGAAGTTTGACAATACTCCAGGTTTGATTCTAAGCAAGAGCTAGAAGCTCATCATTAATGGCATATTTCCATTCATCTTGAGAATTAGCTTCCTGAAAATTTCATGGCTCATGAACATTAGATACAACATGAGCAAGTTAGAGTTCTTGATATGTAAGGGAATTTGAAATAGGATGTCTTGCTGTAAAAGTGACAAGATCTTGCATTTTAATTGGAGGAGCACGATTACGGACTGGATTTTTACGAGTCTGTGATAAAGGAATAACATGAGCATCCAATTTGGATTGCTCATTAAGGAGATCACCCTAAGGATTAGCCATAATAGGATTGACGACCCTTGAGCTAGAAGAAGGACCAGTAGTAGACACAGAAATACTACCACTAAAATTGGCATGATTGACAGCCCTTGAGTAAGAAAAAAGACTTGCAGTAGACATATAAATACTACTATCAAAATTTGCATCAAGTTCAAAGTGTTCATGACTATTTTCAGATTCTAAAATAATTAGGCCGAAGTTCCCTTTACCTGAAGACACATAAGTGGTTGATAAGGAGGTGTTGCTAGCAGCGGGAAGTAAGGCTAAAAGAGATACCATATTTGCAAGAGATCTTTTGAGGATGTCTACTAACTTATTTTATCATAATATGGAGTAGTTTCTTCAAATTAAACATCTCTTGATATGAATAGTTTCCTGGAATGAAGGTGATAACATTATAACCCTTCTTGGTTGAAGAATATCTTAAAAAAATACACATAACAGCCCTTGGGTGATAACATTATAACCCTTCTTGGTTGAATAATATCTTAAGAAAATACACTTAGCAGCCCTTATATCAAGTTTGTCACGATTTGAAGCCTGAATATACACAAAACATATGCAGTCGAACACCCTTAAAAGTGATACGTCAGGTGACTGGTTTTTGCAAAACTTAAAGTGGTGACTTAAAAAGCAACACTCAGCTAGGTAACCGATTAATTATATATACAACAGATAATGCTCATTGAGACCAAAAGGATTTAGGAACATGCATTTGTATCATCAAGACTTGAGTTTTTTCTAACAGATCTCTATTTTTGGTTCAGCTACCCCATTCTATTGGGGTGTACCAACACAACTAGACTGATGTTAAATGCCATGAGAACTAAATATTGTGTCATTTTTTAAGACATGTATTCAGTGTCATTATCATATATAAGGATTTTAAGTTTCGTAGAAAATTAAGTCATGACTAACATATGAAAATCTTTAAAAACATAACAACCTCACTTTTGAATTTTAAAAGGTATATTTAAGTCACACGAAAAAATCAAAAAAGTAATAAAATACTTATTACCATCAACGGATTCAATAGTTGGTCCCCAAACATTAAAGTGTACAAATTCAAACATCTCATTAGCTCTAGACAAAGAAGGTGAAAAAGGTAGTCTGGTGGATTTGGATACATGACATGTATCACAGGTGATGTTTCTGGCATCTAGACTGGGCATTAATTTTGTAAGAACACTCTCGGAGGGATGGGTTAAACATTGATGCCATAAAACTTGATCTTGACCAAAGGAAGAAAGAGCAGAAATTTAAGGTTTCTTATTGCTTTTAGAATTATTTGAAAAATAATAAAGTCCTTGAAAAAAAAAACCTTTACCAATTGTCCTATTGGTGGTGCGGTCCTGAAAAAGAACTCTGTGAGAGTTAAATATAACACAACAAATTAGTGTTTGAGTGACCTTGCCAATGAAAAGCAATCGGAATGGAAAGTATGGTGTAAGCTACCTTTTCAGAGAGCAATTTAATTTCCCATCTACCTTTGACAGAGACATGTTTTTCATTTGAAACAGAAATATAAGTTGGAGTGGTAATTTTTTCGAAATGGTGTAAGCTAGTCATTTTTTTTGTTATGTGATCAGAGGCACCCGAATCAATGACCTAAAAATTATACACGGAGCTAGCAACTAAAACAGTCAAAATAACTTCTAAATTCTCTTGTGATAGATGAGCAAATATTGCCAAAAAGCCAGCAAACTTACCAAGAAGAGCCGTAGAATCAGAATTATTTGAGGTTATCAAGCTAGTATCACCTTTTTCCTTAAGATAAGTAGCAAAATCATTAAAAAGGGCAGTTGGGTTAACCCTTCATCAATAGAGTGAGCAGTAATATGAGCTCTATATTTAGAGCATGTTTGTTTGCAGGAAAGTGAATTCCTGGAATTCACTTTCCTGCTTTTTCCATGTTTGGTAACATTTAGAAAAAGAGTCAACGGAATTTGAATTCCGGTCAAAGTTAAAAAAGCAACACTGTGAAAGGAAAGTGTTTTCCTTTCTTTAACGAAAGGAAAACACTTTCCTTTTTTTTTCTCTACTCATTTGCCCAAATACTACCGTCTCTCTTTCTCTTTTATTTCATCAAAATCAATTGAAAGCTGAGAAACAAAAGCATTTTTCTGGAACAACGTATTTTCCTGGACCAATTATCACGTAATTTTTTTTCCTCTGTTTTTTCCTTCATGTTTTTATCTTCTTGTTCTTCGTAGTAGATCTGTAAATATTATGGCATAATTTCTTAATATTCTTTTGGATAAATCTGCTGCCTGGGATAAATTTGTTGCCTGGGATATTTTTCCCATATAATTTTCAACACAGAACAGTTTTCCTCTTCATCAAATCTCGTCAAATGCTACAGCTAAAACTAACCAAAAATTAATCAATCAACCCATAAAAAACACATTTTTTCTTCATCAATCACAATCGGCAACATCATCTAACCTTAACAAGAGGGGAATCCAAACAGAGACCGGTGGGGGGGGGGAATTACTGTGACATAGGCAAAACAGGGAGGAATCATTTTTTTGAACAGAGAAGGGACGCCATTTATGTGAACAGCGAGAGGCCAAATCGGGGGGGGAGATTTCTGTGAACTTTACTGTGAAGCAGCCTCTCCCTGTCCCCGGATCCGACCACCGTACACCCAAGGTCCTCAAGGGAAGGGGTATGACAGCACTCTGCATCTTTCTTTGTTGGGATTGCTTTGGCCTTCTGTTGTGAGTGAAGGAGATTTCGATTAAGCGGGGGAAGGAAACCGAGCCAAGTAGTTCATTTTGAAAGCCCTTGGTCCAATGCTTGGGCGCCGATGCAGAATAAAAGGAAGCGGCGCAGTATTGGTGCCTGGGGCAATAGGAAAAGATAACAGGGGAATTGGGGGAACCAATTATAAGACAGAGAGGGAGAGGGGAATGGGGAGACCGAGAGAGGGGAGGGGAATTATAATGGGAAATGGGAATTACAATGTTGGAATTATAAAACCGGTTAGGGAAATGGGAAATGGGGAATGAATTATTGAGAGGAGGGGAATGAGAGGAGAGGGGAATTACAATGCACCGAGAGGGGAGGGGAATGGCAACAGTGCATTTAGGTTAGGTTAATGGGGAATTATAAAACCGGTTAGGGAAATGGGGAATGATATAATATTAGATTTTTTTTTATTGTAAGTAATTAAATATTTTATATATATTAAATAAATTTGAAAAAAAAAATAATTCATTAATAAATTATTTTCCAGTTCATTTTCCATAACACAAACAAACACTGAAAAATGTTTTCCAGTTTATTTTCCATAACACTACCAAACATCGGAAAATACTTTCCCGGAATTCACTTTCCAAAAGGAATTTACTTTCCTGCAAACAAACGGGGCCTTATATCCCTTTTGAAGTCCCTTTTCCTGTTCAAAGTTAGGCTTTAATTCAGGATGAAGGGTCTAACACCGCTTGATTGTGTGTCAAAGATTATGACAATAAGTGCACTTCAAATCTGGTTGCTTTCCTTTGTAAGATTTGTTACTCTTCATCTATCAGATAACAGATAGACACGAGTTTCTGGCAAGGTGATTCTTGGCTCTAGATTCATGATCTTTTTGCAAGCTTCTTCTCGTTGTATTATAGCACATACATTTGCAAGGGATGGAAGATCCGAGTTCATAAGAACTCAACTTCGAAGGTCTTCATAATCTGGACCAAGACTGGATAACAGTTGAAATATCTTGTCTTTCTCATCTTGATTTTTTAATATTGCAACATCAATAGTGTGAGGATGATATAATGCAAGTTCACTGCACATACCTTTCAGAATTCAAAACAATTACATATAAATCTTGCTATCTGGTTGTAGATTAGCAAAATCCCTTTTGATTTGAAAGACATGAGCTACATTGTTTTGATTTCCATACATTTCCTTCACAACCTCCTAGAAATCTATTGAAGATTCTAAATAGCTGAATATTTTAGCAATATTGTTCTCCATAGAGTTGAGTAACCAAGACATAACAAGTTAATCCTTGCATTGTCATGCTTAGTTTTGTGAGGAAGGGTCAAGAGCTTTGATATAGCCATCAACATAGCCAAGTTTGTACCTTCCACCAAGAGCAATCATCACAACTCTTGACCAAGAAAGATAGTTAAGTTCATTCAACAATACTGAGCCTAGAATTTGGTTTGGATTATTTTGTTTTTCTTATGAAATGTTAGAAGATCTGTTGATGTCACCAACACTAACATATTTAGAAGAGTCTTTCATAGAAAACTTTAACAGAACATAGGTCAATTAAAACCTACTTTTATACTATAAAGAAAAAAAACAGAGAACCAACAAACTGGAAACAAAGTTGCTGCTTTAAAACACCAGAACATCATGCTTTGTTATGTGATGTGTGTTTGTGTGTGTGTGTGTATAAAGCAAAAATGGGAGTACAATAGATAATAGAAGTCTAAGATTGCAAGGAAAACCAACAATCTTTATCCTATAAGGGCTGCATATCTTTCTCCTAAAATATTGGTGTAATTAATCCCTTACATATCAGATATCTAAAGCTATAGAATCGACTAATATTTAGTCTTTCTCCTATAAGCTCTCCTTTCAATGGACAAGGGATCTGGGCCCGCCTACTTTTCATGTGTTATCCGGGGATTTTTTTCATGACGGCATCGGCCATCAAGAACAATGATGGTATAATCGGAGTGTTATCTCTAATTATCTACTCGATCATCTTCATTGCCTTGATCAAGTATATTCCCATCGTTACGGCTGCAAATGATAATGGGATGGTAAGCCATATAAGATTGTTTGAAATTAAATATCAATTGGATTGTTGAGAATTTGTATTTGGTCAATAAAATCTATGTCCGACTACAATAACAGCTAATAGTTGAAAAGGTGATTGAAATTAATTTTTCTAAAATCAAAATTGATTTTTAGCTAATACGTGAATTTTCTAATACTGATTTGAGTTTTTAGTCTCTCTCTCTCCCTCTCTCCCCCCCCCCTCTCTCTCTCTCTCTCTCTCTCTCTCTCTCTCTATATATATATATATATAGCAATTGATTTTAGGGTGAAAATTTCTTCAAGATGCTTCGTGTCTCTTATCGTGTTTTCTAAACATAAATGTTCTACGTCTCCTGTGCAAAGTTAAAAGAAAAGGAAGTTAAGAACTCTAATAAGTCAACTGTTAAAAAATAACATGAATATCATATTAAAAAACATATATGTTAGGAAAAAATAACATATATTCTTTATACTATTTAAAAACATATATGTTATTTTTTTAGTTGTTCTTCACGGTAGTAAGATATTGATTTTAAAAAAAGAAACAATTCAAAAAATACAAAGAATATCCTAACTGTTAGATTTAATAGTATTAGATCTAAATCCTTAATTAGATATGATTTAATAGGGCTTACCACATTGGATTAAAACCCAAATCCATCTCAGCCCTTAAAAGAAATGTCCTTAGATCTTATCTTGCCATGTCACCTGGTGTACCAAGCATTCAATGCATCTTATCACATCGAAGCCAAAATCTGTCAATCAAGACTATTAGATCAATTTTCAGATCAAGCCAACCATAGTCGAAGGATAAATTCAAAAGTGAACCAGTTGTTCACAAGCTTCAGGTGCACCAACTTACCATGCTCGCATCCTTACTGTAGCAAACCTTAGAGACTCTCTCTCCTATTGCTGACAATTCTCTCTCCCCTCAAATCTCACAACTTTGGCCACATCAAGCCACCAAAACACCACAAAAGACTCAACTCCTCGCGAGCAAACCCCGGGTGGTTTTCATCGACTTCACTGCCTAATATTTCCCAAAAAAAAGGCCACAGCATCTTCGGCCACCCGAAACTTCAAACTGTTGATTCTCTCTCATCAACCATCAACGGCCATAACCACCACCATTGTCAGAATCCTCTCACCGAGATATACCAGAATCTGCCCTTTTTGGCCTGGAGTCTCGCCACAAAATCCCCCCTCTAGCAGTGGCGCAAGTGAGCTACACGCGCCACTAGGGGTATTTCATCACTTCTAGGGAAGTTCAATTGTATTTAGGTCTTTTTCCTATACAATGACACTAAGGTAATTTTTGGGACTTCAAGGGGTATTTTTTATATACATGTATCTATGTATTTTTATATTTTGCAAAATACCCAAAATAAATATAAAGAATGATGACGTGGGTATAACACCTAATTTATCCCATTATCGTGGGCGGGTCCAAAGACCATTCTCAAATATGGGTTATGCTCAATTTTAGCGATTCGAACATAATCTTCATTTTCAGGAATGAATGTTATTCGTCGACACATCTTTTTTTTTCCCGATATCAAAAGTTTAAAAACAAATATGGATTATGTCTATTGTTTCTTTTTATAACTTGGACGTAACTCTTTTTTTTAGGGTTAAACATCATCATTTCAACGAGTCTTCTAATTTTAAGGATTGATGTTATTTTTTATGTGTCTTCTATTTTTAGAGAGTAACATTAACCCTCAAAAAAACAAATTGCAAATAAGCTTAGAATATTATAGCATTTAAATAAAATAAAATAAACACAAGTAAGGGTAACCTTTCACTTGAAAGGATAATTTAAAGGTGGTGTCTACCTTCCTTTAATCATAATTAACTCAGTGCCTGAATCTCTGGACCAGTGTCTAATTTGGGATTTATAGTTCCATCAAATTATTAGATGGTGACTTCAATAAAATCTTTATTTTCCCAATTAATTTTTTATTAATAAAAAAAATTGGAGCCACCGAGCAACGTCGTGTATCGACACCATTATAATATTAATGAAGGACAAGTATCCCAAAAGAAAGGGACACAAATCTATTACACGTGTATTTATAAAAGATAAATATTCCTAACAAATATTAATAAGAAAATGTGGGTGAGCTTAGATCATAAAGTTAGGCCCAAAAGGAGCTGGGATGCACATCAAGCCTAAGAAAGTTTAGTTATGAGCTCCAATGTATAGCTAGAGCCCATGATACGTTAGCGTGTGTACAATGATTGTGGTAGGACATGATGCTTGAGCTTAAAGGGTGTTGGGTGTGGGCCAAGCACCTGAGCTCGCGTATCATACCCGAGTCCACAAGGGTACTGGAAATGGATCCAGGACTCATGTCTATGATTTAGGTCTAAATCATGTTTTCTAAGCCCTTTCAGGTTTTGGGATGATGTTAAAATAGGCTTGGTCAAACTAAATATAGTATTATTATTATTATTATTATTATAAAAAAAGGCTAATAAATCATCAGGTGAAATAAAACAGACTATGATATTTCATCTTACATATTATTCCACCCATCTAGTAATTTTTTATCTAGTCTTTTTAAAAAGATTGAAAGAAGAGAAGCTACTTAAGGGTCCAAAATTGTTTATGCAGTGTTGTCAGCAGTGGGAGATATCAATGATTGACCTGATTCTATATTAGAATTATTTATGGATGATGCTTAATTTGCAAGAAATTACCATCTTCATAATCCTTATCAATGATCGACCTGATTCTCTTATGTTATTGCACGTCTTTGATTGTCTTTTTGGGTTTGATCATTCAACACACTCAGAACCAGCAGTCATATGAACAAACTTAAACGCATTAAACAGGTGCAATCCCTGTAACGTTGTGAAATCTGCGATGGTGCAATAGTTCAGTTGTCCGGTGAGTTTGTGGTTGTAAGACTGGTTCCAAGGCCGGCAACCTCACGAGACCGGACAGATTCAACAGCACAGTAGGCGACAGTTTTCTTGTTGGAGAATTTATGGAAGAGGACATATATCCTCGCTATAGTCGACACAGAGAATTTCAGATTGTTCATTACTGTCTAGAGTTAGCGAGACGCGCATGTAAGAGACAGAAAACAGTTTAAATTGTTGGGAATTTTTAGCTTGTAAAGATTTGCTTTCTACAATTTGATTTCTAATTGGTTAACTTTATAAGCTTTTTACACTTTTATCTTTAAATCAACATTCTTGAAATCAACTAAAATTATAACTCGATTCAGAAATGAAGACTCTTGATCTATAACATATTAATTCATGTTCCCCAAGTCTTAAATTACCTGTCGTAATTTGTTGGTAAAAATTAACTTCACAAGTGTTTATGTCAAGTTTCTTTAGTATTTCAGTGATAATATTTCAAAAATACCTGAACAATTAAAAAAAAAGGAAAACAGATGCCATTACTGAATCAGTGTCCATCTTTGTTATTCAAGACCAGCCATTGCCATTCAGTCAAATGAATATGCAGTTGATATTGGAATAGCAATCTGAGAACCTGGTTCAAATAATAACTGGGAAAGGTCCAGTACTTAGTCCTCCAAGTCCAGTAGTTAACCACAAAAATTATTAAATGTATCATAAATTGACAGCAGCTTCTTCATCATCACATGGATAGATCATATGATAGAAAGTAAGTTAAAAGCATATGCTCCATTTCATGGCAAAGCAAAGCGACAACACTTAGGCACCCAACATGGAGCCTGAGTTCTTCCTGCACTCGGCCAACATGTCCATGTAGAACTGGCACTTGCTGATGTCATTTCCAAAGTTGTTCACACACTGCAAAGAAGACAGGTGAAACTAGTGTCAATGCAGGAGCAATTTACAACCAAAGTTTGTGTATAGCACAAAAAAGATCCAGGAAATGGAACAAAAATAAAAATCATAAGCATTTTGTACAGAAAGATCCCAGGAATCATTGGATTCTCTATGGCATCTAGACATCATAACTATGTTATTTTTAAAAATCACAACACAAATTAGGAGTAAGGTTAAAGGATGTAGCAGTTCAGAACTGCATTTTTTAAATTTTGGAGTCATTGTCTACCATCCCCCAAGCAATACCAGAAATTAACAAAGATAATTAATCACTTCATTTACATTGCTAATCTTTGCAAATAAGTAACCAAACAAGAAAAGTGTACATACATCCTGGAATGCCTTGGTGTGGATATTGCATGCATCAGCACCACCCATACTGCTTGCAGTGGGTGCTGCGGCGGCTGCAGCCTCAGAGACCGCAGTTTCATGTTGAATAGTGCGAGGACCCATCACAGCATCTACAGCTCTGTGTGCCACAGCACTTCCAGTGCCAAAAGCCATGCCTGTTATAAGAAGAAATAAACATAACATGACCAAGAAATAACATGAAAGAGAGGGTTTCAATCCCAGGAAAGCAATGATCTATCTTTTACATACCCTGAGCTATGGTCGAACCAATGCCTCCAAGGATCGATCCACCACCACTGCTCTGAGCATGAGCTGGTGGAGGAGCATGGTTAACTGCATCAGAACACGCACGCACAAAGAAGTTAAGGCAAAGTTATGCTTTAAAAAAGGCAACACCAAATTTAAGATGAGAAGGTAAATTGCATGGAAAACCCTCAATCCAAACTAAATGTGATACATGGATCTGTTCCTGAGTGCACCTAGAATGTCTTGCAATCTTCAAATTATTCTGCAATACTCTGCAGAGTAGCATTACCTGTTTGGGGAGGTGGGCTGCGAGCTCGGGCAGGTCGAGGAGCTGGGCGGGCAGATCTTCCTGCAAAAAGCATAGGATTACATGTAAATAAGAAGCTGGATGACAAGTTGCACAATTGATATAAAAAAAAGAAAACATCACATAATACATAAACTAAACGATTGGAAACCTGCAAATGATTATCCAAAACAACAAAACGAAACGGAATAGATGTGGGTATTCAACAAATGAATCAATCACGTCAACCCCAAAAATTTTAAAGCTAACAAGCACCAAAGTGCCTAAGTTTTTATGCTTGATATTAACTAATCAATGAGAATTGAGCAAAATTATTTAAAAAGCAATCCTACCTCTACGCAACACTCTTTAAAAACCTGAAAACCAAACCACCCACTAACTCGTATCAACAAAAATATGGAAACCCAAACCAATTAAGCATCTTGCAAGATTTAAACAGATAAAAAGGAACGAACTTTACGCTCAACATTAACTTTCACAAATTAGAAAACAAATAAAAAAGAAATGCTGTAAAAAAAAAAAAAAAAAACCATGACTAAACAAATATAATCAACACAACACAGCCTCTCTAGTCACCAAAAAAAAAAAAACGGAGAATTTAAATTTGTATTATCTGGCTACGTTTTCTCAAGTCTAAAACAACGAATAAAAATAAACACAAAACACAATTAACAGAACCCGGAAAAGAATTAACAGATCTACGTAAAAATCTGACCTCCAGAGCTTCGGCGAGGCATGGTGAGTGATAGAGGCGGCGACTAGATAGATGGACAGAGGGGGGTGAGAGAGGCTTCGAGAGAGCGGGTTTTGACGTGCCTATGAATTCGTGAAACTGACCATAAAATCTGGACTTGTGATTTATAAGCGGACAACACTTGTTTATTTAATAGGGTTAGGGTTAGTGAGGTTGAAAACGTGGCAATATATTGTTGGCATAGGCTAGGTTGAGGGCGTGATTTATATTGTGTTAATGGTCATTTTCGAAGTATTTTCCAAGGTGTCAGTATTCTGAGTTCTTAAAAATAATAATCGAATATTCCATCGGGATGCTTTTTTTGAAGCTATTTTCCTCCTTTTCTTGAGGAAGAAGAAAACAAAATTCAAGGTTTACAAGGCTCAACGGTGTTAAGATTCTTATTAATATTTAATTAATTGAGTTCCTAGGAGGTTGCACATAATAATTTCTTGTATATTAAGATTTAATTAAATAGAAAAATAATTTTGATATGCCAAATTCGATATGATAAAATTCTTATTATTAAAATAAAAAAAGCTAGTTTTGTATGACTATAATAATAAAAGTGGTATTACTCATATATGTTTTTATAACAAATGCCATTTGAGATTTTCAAACCTATTTCTTCGGGTCTCTCGTCTTCAAAATGTATTGAATTCTTGAAACATACAATAACGTTTATGAAGCATCTTGGAAGAGCAAGTTCCAAAAGTCTTGAAACACCGTTTCTAAAATGAAAGCGGCTAGATGTTTAGTTTTTAAACTTGATTTGGTGGATGGCCCGGTTCAAGACCTGGGTTTTGAGTTTTAACAGGGTCACTAGGTTATTTAGTTTAATTTTTTTAAAAATAAATTAAAATAACATCGTTTTACTATATAAAAAAAACAAAAATAAAAATCAACGGGTTACAATCAGGTTTTTAATCATGTCTTGCCGGGTCAACCAGGTCAAACTAGGTTTTTCTTTCCCTTGTTTTTTTTTCAATCCTACCTGGTTCGGTCGAGTCCCGGGTCGACCCGTCTAGCTGGGCCATATTTTAAAATTATGGCTAAATGTTTTATACTATCTTTGCTAAGAAAAAAAAAAAGAGTATATGCAATGAAGAATAAATTACGACTTAGTGTATATAGTTTGCTAATTAATTAATCTAGGTTTATGAAAAAATAGTTAAATATCCTCCTAATCAACTTAGACCACTGTTTATTTGTTTTTTTCCTAAAAATGTCTTCTATCGTCATTAAATTTTTCCATCATCTATTTATTTCTTCTTTCTTATATTTATCAAGAAACTAAAAATAAATTGAAAAGGAACATGAAATTAATAAAAAAAAAAACTAAATTATAGATCTATAAATTTAAGAAGATAGAATAAAATATATTTTTTGAGACCATTAGAAATAATTAATTAATTAATTTTTTAAATCATAATTATCTAAATCTATAAGAAGAAAATCTACCAGCTTGACCAAACAGAAACCCAGGTTCTGAAAAAGAAAAGAAAAGAAAAACTATCTCAGGTGGCTGGGATAGTTTGGCACCTTTTGCCCCAGTGGGCTCAGAACTTTGGGCCTTAACATTGGGACCCTATACTAAGCTTTGTGCATTTTGTATAAATGGAGCCCAATATCATGAAGGGAAATTGCATGTTTTCTGTTCACGTGGGAATTTCTCTTCTTGAATATGCATGCTCGTTTCCATGATTAATGGATGAACATGTATAGTTTTACCAGCATAGAGGCCCTTGCCATGTGTAAATTAATAGTCCGTTGTGTCTAAAAATTTATGGACGCAACTATTGGACATGCATGGAATTAGGGGTGAGCATTTTCGGTTCGGTTCGGTTTTGAACTAAAAAAAACAATCAAACCGGTTCTTTTTTATTTAAAAAAAAAACCGAAACCGAGTCAAACCGACCGGTTTCGGTCCGATCCGGTTCGGTTCTTGATTTCAAAAAACCGAGAAAACCTATATCCTCATATTTCTTCTCAAATTCGCCAGTAAGATGTCTTTTCACAACTATTGTTTTCCCTGTGCAAATGAATTAAAAGCCAAAAATCAACACCACTTATTTCATCCCAAATCCAAAACTCTGCTATAAATCAAAACTCAAAATTTCTTGCAAAATAAACACTGTTTTTCCTATATTTTTCAAATACCCAAATGCCCAAATCTTCTTATACAAATAAATCTTGATCTTTTTTTTTTTTTATCAATCACCAGATAATTTATCTTGCATTTCCAAAGAATAATAATAGTAAGTTTCCGCTAACATGTCAATAGTTCTTACCAATGGGTGAACAACTACCCAAAATAATGCCTCTCCCAGTATGACACTGGACATCGCATTCCTATTTTATACAAGCTTCTACCAGGAACTTGCTGATGTAAAGAGGGAGAGGGAGAGGGAGAAGGGGAGGCGAGAGGGAGAGAAAGAATGAGAGGGGGTTGCGGCTAGGGTTAAGAGTGGGGGATAATTTTTTTATTTATAGTGCTTTTTTTTAACCGGTTCGGTCCAGGTTAACCGGTTCTTGCATTACAAAACCGAAAACCAAACCGAACCGGGATTTTTCCTAACTATTCTAATCAGTTTAATCGGTTTTTTTTCTCGGTTCGGTTTTTTTGGTTAATGTTTTCTCGGTTTTCTCGGTTTTCTCGGTTTATTCGGTTTTTCGGTTTTTTTGCACACCCCTACATGGACACATTAATGATGGTGGAATATTTGGAAATTTGTTTTAAATAAATAAATTATAGATGAATAAAAATTTAATTTCAAAAAATTCTTAGTTTTTCTGCTACAAAAACTCTTAATTTTACTAGATTTAATTATTGGTTTATGGTAGCCAATCAATGCTTGATAATGGTGAAAATTAATTCTTCAATTTTTTAGCTTTCAAAACCCATTATAAAAAAGGGGGTGAAAAACGAGTTTAAACCAATAATTTTTTAGATATTTATACTCTTCCTCAAATATAAGTATCTTATTCTCATTTTATCATTTGGTTTTCCTTCTACATCTAGAGTTTATATTCATATTGTTAAGAGATATTTGTGTTTCATATTCTTTGATTCAAATATCTTAGTTTAAAAGTGCATTTAAATCAAGATGATGGTGTTTAAATCTTGATAGACATATTGCATATATCCTAGTTGTACAAATGATGCGTAATAAAGTCTTAAGGATAAATGATTCATCATTGACAACAACAAAAAATTCATTACTTTAAAGTGCTTCAACAATTAAGTATTTTTCTTGTTTTAATTTAAGCATTATTGATTTAAGTATTTTTTTTCTTCTTCCTCTGGAATTTATAGATTCAAACATGTATAAACTCTAGTCTTTCCTAAGATATTTTTCGTTTAGCATGCCTTTGTGATGATAAACTACCAATCCATGCTAATTATTTTTAAACTACAATCTTGTTATGATAAACTAAACATATTTGCACACTAGTTGAATATATTTACATCTTTGGTTCTACTTGAACTTGTGAATTATAAAGTTGATTCTAGTTGGATTTCTAGTTAAATTACAATGAATAAATGTTGTAAATAAATGTTGCCCAAAAACTAACAAGTAACTCTACTTTTCATGATTTATAATAAACTATTGGAACACCTTGTATATAGATCTTATGGGTTGAATAACCAATGTGCCAATCAAAGTAAAAGTAAAGAAAAGTATTTAAACAACATTGCAGTGGATATTTATTCTCTATTTTCCCCTCTCCCATCTTCTCCAAACATGGTGTAAATTGTATGTAAAATACAACCCCACTGATAAATCGAGTACTTGATGAATTAGTAACATGATTGGCTTTCCCTAGGATGAAATTCAGCGCAGCTAAAACCAAATGCAAATATATTTCAAGAAATCATTTACTAGGAAATCCATCAACTCAAGTATAACAAAACACTTTAACCTTTAACACTTATGCTTTTATATAATAACTCAAGATTTAGCACGCTCAACAAAGGTCTATTTGAAAATTCCCAAGTACATTGAATTTAAAGGCGAAGGGAAATAAAAGGTTAAGGTAGGCTATAACCCAAGTAAAAAAATTATAGATCCTAAACAAGCCCAACAAAACTTTACCTTTTACTTTCTACAACAAAAAAAAACACGTTTAAAGTATAATAAAAGACATGTTACAAATCCTTTTCTAAATCATTGCAACTAAGAGAACCTGTTGCAAGAGATTTCAGCTAAGGCCTAAGAGCAATTATAATTTTGAGAAGCCATTTTTATACCTTGCCAGAAAATTTCCCTAAGTAAAAAATTATCATTATTTCAATCTAAATGCTTTACCCTTTTTGTAACTCTTTTTATCCTTTAGATTCTTAAAGATAAGTGCTTAATGCACTTATTATTTTCATTATTTGTATGCATTGGTGTGTTAATTGATTGGCCTTTAAAATTCATGTGTTAGTACCACTCACTGTTGTTATCAACAAAAAGGTACAAAGGGAACATAATCATAGCCACAAAAGGTAGAAAATTTACATTAATGAAATGGAATAATGTGTTAGCTTTGCAAGTTTTTGGTCGAAAAGTCAGTTCAACACATTAATGTTCTGCATGTTTTGTTATTGTCTTTTAAGTCAAAATTTATAGGTAATTTAATAAATTTATACTTTTATATCCAAGTGGTTGAGGCTTGAGATGATTAGCTTAGCTTGCTTTTATTAAATCCAGCAATGCTTAATTAATGAGAAACTTGAACTTCATAATATAAGGTTTTTATTTGCTTATAGATGAATACTTTTATAAGCCTTTTGAATTTTAATTGTGGTGTTGAAATGTCATAAGCTTGATTGCCTACTTGGATTTTGGTTCTAAACATCTCTAAATATTCATCATTGTTCTTGACACGATGAAGGTAGAAGGATATTGTCAAAAAAAAAAAATTGTTCTTTGGTTAGTTAGATATTACATAATCAAAATTAAAGAACTTCTACTAATAAAACAAAAACTGGCATAGTTAGATCTTATATATCTTTTTAAGTTTAACATAAAAAAAAAAAAACAAAGAAAAAGGTGTTAAAAAGAAACTAAACACCCACAAAATAATGAACAGTAAAGTGAGTAGAAGGTTATTGGGAACTGCTGCGAAACTGGGGAAAAAGTAGAGTTGTATAATTGAAGGTAGAGCACAATTGGTATAGGACATGTTGCTACCTAGACCATTGGGCAGCCCCTGCGTTGCGCTTGTTTTACTCCCAATTGGTTGGTCTCCAGTTGGCAGCAGAGTGACCCCTAGGCTGGTGGTTGTAGCGGGTGTTATGAGGACGCTAGTTGCCACAGGAACAACCCTTATTACAGATGAAATTTGGGCTATAATGAGATATAGCAAAGGTAGCAAAGGGTTGTGGTGTCAACAATAATGATGGCTGATGCAGCAGAGAAAAAGACAGTAGAGAGGGAGTGGCATCCACGGAATGAAAGGAGTTCTTGTGCAGAAATTCATGGGTAAAAAGGTAGTTGTGAAGATCAGCATATAACAATGGTTTGCCTTGGTTATGAGACTCGTTACCAAGTCTTTGAACTCACTACGAAAGCCACGAAACACATAGAGATTGAAGTCTTCAAGAGACATGGGGGTGACAAACAATAGCCAAATCATCAAATAACAATTGGCTTGCTGCATGTATATACTAACCGATGAGTCTCCTCGTCGAAGATCTTGAAAAGAGCCATGGAGTTGCATGATGTGAGAATTAGACGGAGATGCAAACGCTTTCTTAAAAGTGCGCCAAACACAATACGAGGTAGAACAATCTACCACGAGATGCAAAACATCCACGAAGAGAGAGAGGAGAGTAATGCACTCAAAATAAGTTGATCTTGTTACTTCCAACAAAGAAAAGAAGGGATGATTGTAGAGGAAGAACTAGTAGAATTGTTAGAAACATGAGATGAAGGACACAACACTGAGCCTTCAACGAAGTGAAAAACACCTTGACCAAAGAGATAGGGTTTCATCTGCATTCTCTAATAAAGATAATTTATGTTTGTAAGTTTCAACGAAACAACTTGGTGGGTGTTTGAGAGAGCAACGATAGCTGGAGTTTGTGTGCCCATGTGCAGAGAACGGCAGAAACTTGAGAGAAGGAGTCACTGACTTGTTCTGCAAGGGAAGGCTATTACTGTGGAGGAAGAACACCACCGGCAGCAGCTTGTAAATGGCTGGTCGGCGAGGCTGCACCACCGGTGGTGAGGGAGATGTCGGCTATAACGATTGTAGAGTCCATTTAGAAGAGGGGAGGAGAAGGCCAGCTGCAAGGAGGAGAGGAAGAGAAGAGTTCTAACGATAGAAGGCTCTAATACCAGGTTGAGAATAATTAAGAGGCTTAACCTATTGGTTAGCCAACCTTTTATATATACAAGGCAATATACAGTAGTAATGATATAGTTTACCACACAAGAATATGACTTCAATATTTTCTATATTATATTCTATAATACCTAGTAACTCTAAATCAAATAACTAGGTGGCATCTCTTTGACCTTGATATCCCACCAATGGGACAAGACTATAAAGGTTGGATACAAACAAGGCATTAAAACATAAGAAGTGTTGCCACTTTCAACAATGGAAAAAAGTAACAGTCTTTGTATAACAATCCATTGGCACATGGTGTTAACTCACTCAGGTCGTGATAGGGGAAATACCAGAGTGAAACACGTGATGGAGTGATCTTGCCCACTGTTGGCCATAATTCCATCATTTATTATCGGATCAGGCTAGAATTTTGATAAGTTGTGTGCCTTGATATTCTCTACAAACTGACCGTTCGGAGTTTGATTATCTTCTGCTCCTTGAGAGTTCTTGAAGTCATAATTTTCTGGGAAACTTGTGTTCAGGGCAGTCACAGTCACCGGCTTGGATCTTTTCCATTCACCATTGGATCCGCTCCAAATTGTACAGGAAGGTTCGCCCATCTATCCTCTTCATTCTAAACGGTGGAGAGTGGATTTGGAACCACTTTGCATAGGATGACATATCACTTTTTAAATTTTTTTGAGTTGATAATTTTTATTATATTAATTATTACTTTCTAAATCCAATACCTAAAGAGTAATATTATACCCCAACTCGCAGGAAATTTAGTAATGATCCACTTACTTCGATCTAACTTAACTCCTACATCCATTTAGTTAAAATATATATATATATATATATATATATATATATATATATATATATATATATATATTCTAAGCAACTTCTATAGTTTCGTATGTAAAATTAAATGTGTGTGAGCATTGAGCACTACTAAAATGCAAATTTTTGTTTATTATCCACGTAGATCCTAAATTCATATATATATATATAACCCATTCAACAACATATTGTTATGAGTTTGACTAAACTATGAAATATGAATGTCGAAATTTGAAATCTAAAAGGTTCTAGTAGAAAATCAAAAAGTTGTTGACAAATAGTCTAAATTATAAAAACAAAAACATTGAAGTCTGCCTTGACCAGTTTTGCTATCTAGTTCATTGTTTTTTACTCTCCAGACCTTCTCAATTCTCCAAGTTACGACCACTTGTGCTAGCCCAGAGATCCTAATTAAGAGAACAAGTACCACAAATCTGTCAATTTGCTTGGGCTTGTTGTCCCATGAAACTGCTGGATTCGGTCCCTTATCATGCACACGGTGAAACATAGCACCGATCAATTATAAAAACTCCTATATATCTGCACAATAGAATTCATTACCCTCTCAAAGTTTGTTGTTGCACCACCAAAATAGAAGTGGTTCCATCGAAATCCATGGACAAGATATAATCACCTATCACTCTTAATTCAAGATGCTCACACCAATCTGATGATAATCCTTCGAGGAGAACTGGATTGATCCCTTTTTGCCTTCCTAGGATCCATAGGTCAAAATGCACATCATTACCAAATGCCTGGATTGTAGCCATGTTTCTTCTCCATTCTTCATCACAACCTCTCTACAAACCACACGTTTATTTCTTCCATTCCTTTCCCGAAATGATATGATCACCCCATCATCAAGCTTCTTCTCTTGCTCATATTCTCTGTGATGATGATGAGAAAGGAACCTAATCACCGTAAGGAACACATTCGGATTCATTAGAATTCTATCTGCATAAAAAAGTGCCTCTCGAGCATCTGCTCCCCCTAAAAATAGCACAAGAACATGGCGAGGAGAGTTGTTGGAGGAATGATCGAAAAGAGGGCCCAATAAGTGAACCTTGTGAACAAGAATTCCAACGGAGCATGGAGCGTGGTCCAACATATTTGAGAGCACAGATGGCGTTCTTCGTTGATGATGGAGTTCAGTCATTCTCACGTTATCCCTCCATTCCATATGGAAAGGTAAAATGACAAGATCGGCTTATTTTATCATAGCCAACTTGCAGATGTCTTGATACATTGTTTGCTTTGGAACCACTGTCGTGAAGGAATGGATCTCCATGACGTCCCTTTTGGTTTCTATGTAGATTTTTAAGGCATTATATGTGGAATCATAACCTGAGTAATTGAAATTCATTTTCTGCTTCTCGTGATCTATCAACAAAAGGGCTGCACGGCCATTCAGCTCAGTGAGGCAGAGAGCATAGACTGATAAATTTCTCCGAGATGGACAAGAGAATTCAAAAAGATTGATGAGGGTGACCACACTATCTTGGTTGTGGACACAAGCTACTACCTTAAGTTCTTCGTGTGGAGGGGTGTTTTGGATGGTTCTCCTCGTGTTCGCTATATATGGCCTAGTTGGATCGTAGAGGAATCTGATGAGAGGCGTGAAAATTGTTGTCACAGTTGTTATCAATAGCACCAGCATTGTGAAAGATGGGATCTCTATAACCTATAAAACATAAAAATGCACATAATCAATGAATAACTCTTTTATACACCTATAAGTTAAGGGGAATTTCTAGTTCTGAACATATACTATATGATGATGTGCATACATGCGATGGACAAAAATTGGCTTACCGATTTTTCCTTCCAATGATTTATTAACATGAACTCCTGCTGACCTCTCAAATTCAGAATGAGCGTGAGAGTAAGAGCATCTCTAAATGGTATTTTCACTAAAAGAGAAGTCACAAGAGTTGCAAGCAGTATAAACACCATTCCCGACATAGCCAATGTAAAAAGCGGTGCCAATCCAGACCAAGAAACACTTGTCATTGCAAAAAGATCGATGGACATTCCGATGTACACATATGAAAACAGCATGAAGAAGTTCATTATAAATGTCTCGCTCCTCGCCACAATTGATGATCCGAGTGGTGGACCATCGGGTATCACAAGCCCGATCAACATGCATCCCGTAACAATGCCCAATCCGAGCATGTCTGAAAGAAAACTCATCACCAAAGCCCCTAACAAAATGAGAACCACATAAACTTGCTCGATAAGCTTCCCTTCCGGGTTTTTTCCAAGAATCCATATCATTGCTTGTTGAAGGGTGATAACACTGAAAACCATGAAGGCTATTACAGTGATCATGTACCATAAAGATGCATCGACACCAACATTTGTTTGTTTTAGCGTCCCAGATATGATCAACAAGATTATCGCTATTCCGTCCGTTATTATCGCGATAGTCAGGGCCATTTGCCCAATCTCAGAGCTGAGCAGGTTTAGTTCCTGAAGGATAGGATAAATGACAGCATATCCTGTTACAGCCATTGCTAAAACAACTCTTCCAGTCGAAGAAGGTTTAGAAAGTTCTTTATCCATTGACGGTCTAATGATGTTTCCAACTATTGTACCTGTTACAACAGGAATGATCACTCCAGCCAATGTTATCATTTTATATTTCCTTCTCGAAAATTTAATCACAGAGAGATCCATCTTAACCCTAATGATGAAAAGGAAGTACATGAAGCCCATAGTTCCAATATTTCCAATGATATACTTGACATTTTCTGAGAAAAAAGCCCCATTAAACTTCTTGTCGATGCTTAGGACAGACGGACCGAGGATTATACCACCCTTGAAAATTATCAAAGACAACAGAGCAATATATATATGTTCAGTGGCAGAAAAATCCATATTGTTTCAGTTTAAAATGTTGGTTAAAACATGTATGCAATGTTTAGCGAAACATGGAAATAAATATACGCAAAAATGAAGGACGAAACTTACAATGACCTCAGAGACAACCTTGGGCTGTTTGCAAGGCCTGAGAAGAAAGGCGATAATGCGAGTCATCAAAATGACTAAAACTGCATCGAACAATATTATACCGAAGTGGAAATTTAACCCGTCATTCGAGTAAAAATAATCTGACAAGTTCCCTTGACGAGTTGCGCGACATGAAAATGAATCTTTAAAATGGTATAATTCATTGGAAAAAACGTTGTTAGTGACTAGAAATCTATCAGAATTAGGAACATACAATGCTTCTGTGGAAATGGAATTATGAAGTGGGTCATCAGCTATCCTAACCATTTTTCTCACGAATACCACCTGAAAATATTCTTACCATAAACTGTGAACATTGAAGAGAGAGACGAGAGAGATGCTAAGGATTGTGGGCATGCATTAGTTGTGGAGAAAGCCATCCATTTCATTTGCCGAAAAACAAAACGAGTGGAATTTGGCTGACATTTTGTTATCTTTGACCACTCTTGATTTATTTTAATTCTAAAACGTATGCGGTTTACTTAAGTGGAAAAAATACGCCTTGATATCTGTCTTCCTTTTCTTTTTCCTTGGTTATATCAAGTGATGTTCATTTCTGAAAGAGTAGTTGTCTCTATCTTATAAAACTCAAAACAAATAGTAGCCCTATCCACATGGATCCAGTAGCAATGCCCAATCCAAGCATGTCTGAAAGAAAACCCATCACCAAAATTACCCCTAACAAAATGTTCCACCACATAAACTTGCTTGACAGGCTGCCCTTCGGGGTTTTCTTTTCTAGAATCCATCTCGTTGCTCGTCAAAGGGTGATAACATTGTGATGGATCAAATTGTGATGTACCAATATATTTTATACTAATATCTATTCATGGATAAAGAGGCAAGAGAAAAATGGTTTAGCAAAATACTAGACCCAACTCCCTTCAACAAAGTCACGCTTTAGGCTCAAGTGTATATAGATTTGGAAAGATAGTAAGGCAATACCAAGAGGCATTTGAAACTAGATACTTTATCTTGATGAAGTATCTCTAAAAAATTTGAACACACCTATCGGGAAAATAGAAGGGAAAGGAAATTTTGATTAACAGGGTTCCCAAAGAAAAGAATACTAGGGTGGATCTCTTGTCCAAGTTGGCAAGCTCCAACTTGGTTAACCTCTCTCTAGAAGTCTAGATTAAAGTCCTAGAGAAATCGAGCATAGAAAAAGGGCCAATAATTGCCTTCGTCGACATAGAGGATGATTAAGGGACTACTATCAAAGATTATTCCTAGACAGGAGAATTGCCCCCGAATAGAAATGAAGTCATCCATCTAACTAGGTGAGCAATTGAGTATTGTATAATTAATTGATCTTGTACAGGCAGTCTACCCAAGCTCATTTGTTGAAATGTTTGTCCCCAACAAAAAATGCTTATGTTCTAAAGGAAATTCATGGGGAAATCTACAGTTTACATGCCATTTTTATGGCTCTTGCTGCCTAAGTCACCATAGCAAGATTTTATTGGCCAACAATCCTAAACGATGCTACCATATTGGTGAAACAGTGTGATCAATGTCAGAAATTTGCATTTGTCTCTACACAACACTTTATTGAGCTGACCACCATATCTTCTTCGTTGATATTCGCCTAGTGGGAGGAACATATTATGCCTTTTTTTTCTAAAAGCCACTAGAAGCAAACAACAATCCATCTTGATGGTTGTTGATTATTTCACCAAATAGATCGAAATGAAAGCTGTAGCAGATATCACCACAAACAAGGTCTTTTTTTTCATGGAAGAACGTCATTTTCAGATTTAGAATTCCAAAGGTTTTGATCACCGATAATAGAACACAGTTTGACAACCACAACATGAAGGAACAATGTCAAAGTCTTTATATCAACCATCGATTCTCCTTGGTGTCTCACCATTAGACAAATTACTTGGCTGAACTTACCAATTAGGTTATGCTCAATGGACTTAAGAAGAAGAAAACAGAGGCCAAGTCAAAATGGACAAAGCTGTTAAATGGAATTTTATGGGCTAACAGAACCAACTAAAAACATCTATTGAAGAAACAACTTTTCTCCTCACCTATGGAACTTAGGCCATGATCCCAGCTGAAATTGGATACCCGAGTTATCAAGTAGTCCATTACACGTCGGAAGATGATCACCTAAGCCTCAAGAACAACTTGGATCTTCTAAAAGAAACATGTCTAACAACAACAATCATAAATGAGGCCTACCAATGTAGAACTACCTGTTATCATTATCTTAGGGTTCAAAACGTAATATTTAAGCTTAGAGACTTGGTGCTAAGAAAGCTGAAGGCTACCTATAATAGAGAAAATAGAGGCAAACTGACCCCGAAATGAAATGGTCCATTCAAAATCACAAGGATAGTAAAGGCCAATACCTACCATCTCCAAGATATGAAGGGAAAAAAGTTGTCCTTACACGTGGCACTCTGATCATTTGAAATTGTATCATAGTTAATAAAGTATAAATTATTCATTAATCCAATATGATTTTCATCTCCTCTAAGGAATACCCAAATGCCATACCAATTCTAAAGGAGGAATGGAAGTTATCGGCCACACAACCTTCATCTTTGTTATTTTGAGTTGTGATGGATCAATTTATTTTACATTAAAATCCATTTACTAAAAAAGCCCATAGATAAAGGAGACAAGAGAAGGATGACCCATCATAAAAGCTCAATAGAAGTTAAAACTCACGTGGGTCTGAAAAGATATTAAACTGATTTTCTTAGGCTCAGCTATGTGTCAGACCCAATCACATATGGTATGGCAAGATGTCAGACCCAACTTCCTAAGACACGACTATGTGTCGAGCCCAAGTTCATGTAAGGCTGGCGAGATGCCAAACTTGATTCTTTTAGGCTCGCCTATGTGTCAGGCCCAAACATATATGGGCCTGGCAAGATGCCAAACAAAACTCCCATGCACTCAACTAAATGTTAGGCCCAAATACATATAGGTTTGAAAAGATGTCAGACTCACCTCCTTTAGACTCAGCTACGTGCCCAACCCAAGTGCTTCTGGGCCTACAAGGACACTAAACTCAGCATCCGTAAATCTAGGATCACTTTATGTCCAAACATATGAAAAGGGAATTTAGGTTCATCATCTTTATAGTTATCAGACTCGGCTCGACAAGTCAACCCAGGATCTGGGGCCTTATTCGAGTCTGTTTTATTTAAAAATCAAGCCTATAATTAGCCTAGAGAAAACCAGTTGACCTATCTGATGACCCAACAAAACCCGATGGAGACCCTTTTTTTAATGTGTTTTTTCTCATAGTCAGAGACCTATTTTACAGTTGGTTACTAGCCCATTTCAAAGTTAACTATATAAATACTAGAAGAATATTTTATTTTTTCAATGTGGGATATGAAGTCCTTTAGCATCTATACTCTATGCTCACAAGAAAAAAATTATATTTTTTCAATGTGAGATAAAAAAAAAATTGTAACAACCCAACCCAACTTGCTATATATTGTCCGCTTTGGGCCTTACCTCCCTCACGGTTTTGTTTCTGGTGATGTGAGCCCACATCTTAGCCTGACACTCCAAAACGCATATGACAAGTTAGCAACCAGCGCTCTTAGTAAGGACAGCCACCAATTCTTCACCCGTTGATGTGGGATATAATTTTTTAGGTGGTTTATTCTTTTAATTCTTTTTGTAAAATTTCTTTGTCTTTTCAATTTAACCTTTCAATTCAAAATTATCAACCCTTTTATTTTATTTTATTTTCAAATTTATTCTTATTTGTATATATACATATACAATTTTATTCTTTTATATTTAAATTTTTAAAAAATAAAATTAATTATTTTTTCAGGGTTATCAAGCCTTTTATTTGTCAAAGCCATATCGCAAATGTCTTGATGCCATTGTGTGTTCTTATTTTCTTATTACCATTTTGGGAGTTTTTTAGACAGCAGACGACCACGTTTATAAAACTTTTATTTAAAAAAAAAATAATTGTTTTAATGTATTAATATTAAAAATAATTTTTTAAAAATAAATATTATTATTATAATATATTTTCTAAAAAAAATACTTCAAAGAACAATATTAATCATGCATTTAAACAACCCCCCCCCCCCAACATATAGCAGCCTCCAATTGAAATCAAAGGGTGGGCTAGGCGATGGCAGCAAACTGGGCCTAGCTTAAATCTGGCGCTCTGGACCCTTGGCCCATTTTCTGTTTTTTCTTTTTCTTATCTTCTTTTTGCCTTTCTACGTCTTACAATGTTTATCTTGAAAATGAGAATTATAAAACTCCTTTATCATCTTAGTCTTCAGTTTTTAGGTTCTTATGTTTTTTTGACAAAATGATCATATTGTTGGAGACTTTTACTGTAAGCTTATACTTTGAAAATCTTAATTATAGTGCATTTTTGTTCTTCAATAGAAGTTAAATGTCCATAAAATTTATTTTATATATTAAAAATTATATTCATATTAAATTAATTAAATAAAAAAACATCCATAACACTTTGAGTGAGATAATGCAAAATATAGTATCAATTATCTCCAGTTTTTTTCAACATTTCTGCCATTATTAATAAAGAAGAAGAAGAAGAATATTCAATATAAAATAGCAGAAAATATTATTTGGTGAACTCAACTCTTACAATTAAATAAAAGAAATTCAATTGATGTTGGGCCTAAAATGCAGATGGTTTGATTTGCATGGATCCGGTAGATGTAAAAATTCACAATTTGACGGGATAGGGTAAATGTAAAAATTCACGGTATAACCGTGTTTTTTAAAAAAATTTAATTTTTTTAAATTTTTATTATTATTATTTTAATGTACTGTTGTTTAAAATAAATTTTAAAAAATAAAAATATATTATTTTAATATATTTTTAGATAAAAATTATTTTAAAAATTAATTAATAGGCTAAAATCAAACGTTAACTAATTACACATTCTAAAAGAGTGGAAATGAAAATGAAAGTACATAAAAGCAGCAGTTGTAAGATCGAAAGTGAAATTGAAATGTAGATAGTAATGGAGATTCACATGTCATTATTTCTTTGCGCAAGGTTTTACTTCTGATTATTAAACTCGGTTTAGGAGATGATTCGGTTAAAAAATCAGGTTCTAATCATATAAATTTCCCAACAGTTCATTCCCACTCACTTTTCTTCCCGAAACTTACTTCTGCTTTCCTTGTGTGTGAGAGAGAGAGACGCTTCTGATTCACCTAATCCCAGATTTATCATTAGGTACTTTTACTATAATTATTTTTTAAAATGTTTTTTATTTTAAAAAATATATAAATAATATTTTTTTTAATTATTATTTAAATTAGAATATAAAAATAATTTAAAAATATTAAAAACATATTAATTTAAAATAAAAAAATTTGAAATATTTTAAAAATATTTTTAAAACACAATACCTAATATATATCGATTAATAAAAAACTAGACCACAAGGAAAAAAAATAAAAAAAGAAGACAGACGTTGAGGTTCTGAAGTCTTTTTTATCAGCGATGCTAAATGAAAATAATAGGTACGATTCTTCTATCTCTAACCACTTCATTACCCTTGTCTGCCGACCACTCCAACTCCATTTCTTCTTCTAGCACTAGCAATGGAATAAATATGCCATATAAAAATTAAAAAAGAAACGTTAGATGAATCAAAGGTTAGATTTTTCAATTTGTTGCAAAAATATTGTCTAAAAAACAATTATTATCAGATGTTACGTGTTGACCTGACATATCAGATAAAATTAACTAGACTAATTGAAGACCTGATTTTTTATTTTTTTTCTATACTCATCTAACCTGGTTGGTCAAATCAGATCTAATAATTATGATTTTACTTCAATTTTAAAACCTTAAATTATAAAATAAAAAGATAAATCCACTCATTACTTAATGTTTAACCTAACTATAATCAAAATTTACTTGATATTTGGGATTGAGACTTAAACCCAGTATGCTAAATCCTAAAGTCTAAATTTTTAGCCTTTAATTAGGGAACTACGTGTACTTGACAATTTCATGCATATATGTTTTACTTTGATCCATGATTAGCTCAGGTAAATTGAATCTCTTTAGCTCACATTTGATCCTTCACATTTCCAATAAAAAAGCACCCAAACAATTACAAAAGTACCATTCTCTCATCGAAAGGCAGCAATCCCAGATTATTATGGAGGAACCCACCAATCCTTTACGCAAAATTCTTAATAAAATCCCAATGAACCATTTCTACTCTGAGTTTGGTGCCTAATCTATTCGAAGTTTTGAATAAAGTCCTTCTATCTAAAATTATCATAAATTGTTCGAAGAAAGCACTAGCTAAGTTCTCTTCGAATCAGCCTCAGTCTATTAAATAATCATTTTTACTTAATAAAGTTTTTATAAGAGACTTTGAACATCTCCCATGTGTAATTAATTCAATAATTATCCATAACCCGTTCGATCCGACAATTCTCTTTAACTCCAAGTTACAAAACAAATTGATGGATCCCGCAAAATCTTGGGAAGAACAGAAGTGACATATCATTTTTACGAAGCTTTTGGGAACAAACGCTAAACAGATTGCATCAACACCGGGAAACCACCCGGCCGGAGCCATACAAATTGGAGAAGAAATTCATCTAATCGTCTCATTTTCCAAAACTCTGAAACAATTAATAAATCTCGTACAAAGTGTTTAGTGTCTATTTTATAAAAAATACATATCAGGAGCTATTTTGGGTCAAAGATACAGTCGAGATCTTGAGGTCTTTCTGGTCTGGAGGCATAACCCTAAAGCTCTCCGTACTGAGGAAAGGTGGGGGTTCCTGTTCAAGCACGTTGTCCACTATCCCATGATGATGAAGATCATTTTATATATGCAATAATAGGGGATCTGTTGGAGGAAAGATGTCTCCTTTGTCCCCGAACAATAAGACACACAATGTACCCTAAAGTTATATCAAACTTCTCAATAGATGCGATTAAACTTTAAAAAATACATCCCAACCTTACATTTTGGCTATAATGGCCAACCAAATGATCCACAGTTCAATCGAACAGAGAATGGATTGCTACATTATAGAAAAGAACTGGAATCAATCTGTCAACTTCACCATCATTATGTATACGAAAGCCTAAAATTGGCAATATTTATATTATTGCATGATAGAATAAAGACATTGACAATTATTAAATAATTAGCATAAAAAATTGCTTCCAACAGCGAGGTGGTGGTGGCGGCGGCGGTGGCAGAAAAAATTATAGAAAAAGAAAGCGATGAGACCGTGATCTGAACAAAGTTTCGAAGGAGTCAAACATCGACAGTAACTAACCCCATTATTTGAAAAACCTGCAAAAATTTAAGTTAGAACATGCAACCCTAGCATAAATTTATAGCAGGAATCTTCCAGAGACTACTTTAGGGCTTCAGAGTTTCAGACTACCTATAGCCATTAAGAGTTAAGACTTAAAATAACCAAAACCTTGAAAACAGGGAAATCTCTCAAAAGGCACTCACCAGCTTGTATTCTTAAGGAAAAATGTCAAAACCCTGAATTTTTGTTATAAAAAGAAAAAACAATGTAAGAATCTTTCTAAACAGTGGAGCAACAGGACTGATTATTGGCATCCCCGAAAGGCAAGCCCTAACCTACCCAATTGACCATGATATTACTAGGCAGTAGTATAAAACATTCCTGGTTAATTAATCTGATGTCATCAAGCAAACCGAACAAAGAATTCGAATACAAACTCCAAGGGTTTTAACCTACTTAAAAAAAAAATCCATAGAGATTAGAACCTTGAAGGGAACTAGCTGGTATGTGCCCCCACAAACCATTAGCCAAAGAGATTTGTATCGCAAGCTGAAAAAGGTCCAAGTCCAAAGAAGCATGTATATCAATCTAAGCGGGATAATCAACCACGATACAAAAAGAGAACAATAAAATAATTAAGTTAACAAATTACTTGACAAACATGGAGGGCCAGAGATCATTTACTCTGGCTATGATAACATACCATTGACAATTTGGCCACGACACAGAAGGATTGTGAAAAAAGGGCCACAGATAATCAATCTTGCTATTACCAAAACCTAACGAATTAAGCAAATAAACCAAAAACTACCCAAAAACAAGGGAGAAAGTAAACCCAGTCAATAAAAGAGAGAAAGAAACCACACCATTGATCGATCTTGGTATGATTATGCTGCTGGAAATCAAAACAAGAACAAGAAAATCATGATGGAGGATATATTTAACCCCAAACATAATCGAGAATCCAGGCTTTTTGTCTCTTAAAAGAAAATCTAGGACAGTAGTAACCTAATTAAGAATGCATTGATAGAAGAAAAGTACACACCCAGAAGCCAACAACCATCTTTGAAGCTGAAACTGCACCAGAATAGTAAGGAGAACCCATAGAACTCAGGATAGATAGCGCCACTGATGACTGGATTGATTTTGTTGAGATTAACTCGAACATAGACTTTGTCATGCTCATGGCGCTATCCCTCCTGAGCTTAACAGATTCTCCCATACTTGTGTGTACACCATCCATTGAAGCCTGCGTCAAGAAAACCTAAGGCAAGCAATATTTGAAAGAGCCATAGCTATAGAAGCTAATTAAGCTCTTCAATATATTCTTCAGGACTCTAATGGTGGGGAACGAAGGGGAGGGTAGGAGCCTATTTATAAAGGGAGGGGAGTACTGGAAGGGCATTAGACCATGTGTGGAGAGGGACGGTTTTTTCTCATTTTATTTGTATTAATATTTCCTTACATTTTATATTTTGAGGTACAATTAAGTTCATGAACTATTGTCTTCTTACTCTATACTTCTGCCGACTACGTATTTCATTCTATCACTCTCTTCGGATACGGTACATATGGAGTAGAAATCTCTAAATTCAAAAAAATATATATATTATTTTTTCGCTGCTTTGCCGGATGGCAGCCATGAATTCTTTCAAATTTTGTCTTGAGTAATGTTAGAAGGAGAGGACCTCAATATTGTCTAATAAACACTCTTCCGTTTCTTGACCTTTGAACTAGCTAGTAATTGGCACGCAAGCAAGCTAGTTATTACAACTTCCAAGCATTTCCCATACAACAATGCCATGTTTATCATTAATGAGGTATTGAATAGTTTGAACCACCAGCTGCTCACTCCTATCAAAACCATGATAATAGCTGGTTTCAAGTACTGCCTGAACAATTATGAATATTAAACATGATGTCGAATTTCAATTATAATTTATGAGAATATATTTGTGTGTGTATGTGGAGAGAGAATGATGACTTGGAGCTAGCGCATATTCATTTATCATTAATCAGGTTAAGTGTCTAGATTTATATGAATTGGAGACTAGATAGCTAGTTATCAATTCATGATATTCTAGCATAAATGGTGTCAAAACCGCATGATTTGCTTGTGTTTATTGAAATTTCTCCGTTCCAAAATATATATTCTTCTTATACAATGTTTAATAAATAATATATCTACACGTTGATCTTGTTTCCTCTTTGACAAGTTTATTGAGGAGTTGGCTCTTTCAGAAATTTTCCCAAGCTCTCGTTTTATTAAATTAAATCTGTCAATTAATTGTTG
This sequence comes from Populus tremula, assembly GCA_964019445.1. Classification (NCBI taxonomy): domain Eukaryota; kingdom Viridiplantae; phylum Streptophyta; class Magnoliopsida; order Malpighiales; family Salicaceae; genus Populus; species Populus tremula. The sequence goes on along the minus strand of CAXHTJ010000001.1, from coordinate 29,517,238 downwards.
TTTAATTTCAAAGAAACGTTTTTCCAAATCCTACCCATCTAAAGATCAGCCCCTTTTTATACCAAAAGAAAAGTACCTAACTTTGAAGTTTCAAATTTCTACAATTCAATTGTGATATCGAGGAAGATCAATTCCAAGGTATATTTGAATGATTACTTATACATATTGGTAGCATTTATTATTATGTTTTTAAAAGTATTTTTTCTTAAAAATACATTAAAATAATATATTTTATATTTTTAATATTAGAACATTAAGATGATCCACAAGAACTAAAAAATAATAATTTAAGAAACTCAAGATTTTTAAAAAAACATGAAACAACTGCAAAGACAAACGGTGCTGCTGCATCTGTGATCAGTTTTCTGACATATTTATAGTTAAAAGAGAGGGAATTAACAAAACTAACAAAAATCATATTGGTTTTCAGAATCTTATCTAGCCTTTTTAATTACCTGCTCAAAGACGGGCTTCTGTCGGTTAAAAACACGGCAGATTCGTGCCTTCCACAGCGCACACTGTTGATCGGGAATGATTTACGGGTGAAACAAGGAAGCATTCATTACTAGCTGGCATGGATGCTAAATTTGTTTGTGATTCTTTTCTTTTCTAATTGACAAATTAGGCATCTGAAAGGGTCCATAAATTGATTATACGTTGGGTGGGGGCAAGGCTCCATGAGTTGCCCTCACTATCCCAACATCACTTGTGAGTTCATACTTTTCAAACACCGTCCTCGTCAAAGTGAGCTTCTTGAAACTTTACTCAATTATCTCAATTATGGCTTAATTATCTCAATTATCTCAGAACTTGAATAATTACTGATTGATCATTATTCAGTCTTATTTTAACTGCGAGACTTTTACCATCACCATCACCATCACAGCCCTTATCTAGAAAGGCGCCATTAGTGAGCTTCTTGAAAGTTTACTCTCTTTTATGGCAGGACGCTATGATGCATGGCATTGGCGCGTGGTTGCATTTATAATATGCAATGAAGCCTTCTGTTCTATTCAGACAAGGGTAATTACATTTGGATCAGGAGCATGCATGTCCATGAACCCACATGCTTTCCTGCTTCAACCATCCATTTCAGTACTTGTACCATCATGGGCTGGAACTTGTAAACAAAAGCTGGATTTAGTAATGCGGTGATTAAAAATTGATTTTTATATTTTTTATTATATAATAAAATAAAATTTTAATTTAATTTAATAGAGTTTATAATTTGTTTTGAAAGTTTTGTAGGTTGATTAGAGTGAATATAATTTTTTTTTCTTTAGACTTATTTATTGAATAATATTACATCAATCAACACCTTTATAATTTAGTATCAAACCTGATCTAAAAAATTATTAGGTTAGAAATTTTTAAATCTATATTATTGTTTATTTATATTGATAAGTTGAATAATGATTTCTAAATCTTTTTAAAAATTTAAATATTAATTTTTCACGTTGATTTTTTTTTATTATTCAAGCCACAAAGAGAGAGATCATTTGGAATAAACTAGTATAATGATAAAAGATAAAAATGACTTGGTTTTTAAATTCATATAATTTTTTAGCCATTTGTTGTAAGTGTCTACTCGTAAGGAATTCATTGACTCTCATTCGTCTCATGAACGTTATCACTATTGATAATGGATGTATGATGGTTGTCATGGTGGTCGGAATTCATGGTGGTTGTTTGATTTTGATAGAGATGAAGATGATCATGAGAATAATGGGTTAGGCAGTCGATCCAGCGATGAATACTGTTGGTTATTAGTGGCCATGGAACATGGTTACGGTGGTGGAGGCAATCATGGCCCGGTTGTGAACAGTGATGGGTGGCGTGCGAATGTGAGATACTAAGCTCAAATGTTTTGAATATATTTTACTTTCATCAAGTTGACGATGATTACCTGATTTCTTTCTTGTTTTTATTTAATTTTTTAATTTTTTTTATAATCATCAATAATTCTATTAAAAAGTAATTGTTAGTCATTTGGTAAAAAACTAAACAACTCATAGTAAAATTATTATTAAAATCAATATAATATTATATATGATCATTGCTCTGAAAAAAAAATTGTAACTAAACAATACAAACGTAATTTACTATTTTAAGACAAAAGGTCCCAACAATTCCACGAATCAAAGTTTTTTTTTTTTGGTTAATTATTGTAACTTTTATTTTCATTTTCTTACATATTATTTATTTTTTATATTCTAACTTCATGAAAATGGCGTTGGTATGAGATAGTTACCACGAGAATCATGATAACTATTTCACTTTTTGTCGAAAATTCAATTTCATCAATATCGATCGAATTTAATCGAGAGTCAAAGTGGAAAGGTACAAAGTCCTTGTTCGTACAAATAATTTTGAATGGAGTATGATTAAAGACTAATATTCTTTATAGCATTTATAAGTATTATGAATTAATTTTTCACATAAAGATTGAATCACCGTGAGGATATGACGATGATAATTCCCTAGTTGACCTGGCCCGTCTTTCAAGTTGATTTATATGTAAATAAGAAAGTCGCAAAGTGGAGGGGCAATCCCTAAAAATTCTGTATTAATTAGAGGCTAAATAATATTATAGGTGTGGGGAAATCCCATAATTTAATAACACAAAATCCTGAGTTCGAAGTTAACAAGCTCGCCGGAGTAGATACTTTGCACCTGGACCGCTTTTCCACAAGGGCGGTCTCTTGGGAGGGGTAATCCTAGTATGAGCTCGCTCGCATACGCAAACCAGCTCCTTGGCCGTTGGATATTTTCTTAAGATTTGTGCCAAACGTTGGCTAACGTTTACTCAACAGATTGTTATTACTCTTCCTTTGTTGGTTATGATTTTTTATATTTCTTTCTATCACTTGCCAGGATAATTGTGACGAGAGAGAGAGGGAGAGAAGAAACGGACAGAGGTTAGAGACAAACCGTGGTGGCTGTTCTTGCTAAGGGGCTGTAATACTGGTTTCTCATTGATGTTAAACAAAATCCATTATTCCAAAGAAACGCATACCAACAATCTCCATAGAATCTTGAAAACAGAGATCTGGGTTTGTTTGAATTCACGTATGTCCTCTTGCAGCTCAAATTCATCAATATTCATATTTAGTTCGAGGTCTTGTATCACCAAATCAACTGTTATTTAATTCCGAGCAAAATTTAGAAAATAGAGGGCTTCGTAGTTTCTCTTCTTGTCTCCATCCTTTATTGGCATTTGAGGCAGATCAAGTGAAGGAGATGAGATGACTCACAGCTCAAAGTTTCCTTCGATTTTCCGACGAGGGGGGGGGGGGGGTGCTTGATTAGCACTACTCATTTTGTACCGAGAAAAAACTTTGGAGGTACAATAAAAAGAGATTTGTACTCGGCACATTGCTAAGCACGAAGGAAGAGCAAAACTTCAACTTCTAAATTACAAATTTCTTTGACCGGAGAGGAATCGATTTAATGATGTTCTGAAAATCTAACTAGCGGCTTCTGAATTCAACAGTCGATTAATCAATTTATTCTAGTAATTTTTTTATTCTTTTTAATCAAGTAATTAATAATTTATATTTGATTCTTAGTAAGCTAAAATTACTCGTGGTTAATATTTATAAAAGATTTTTTTTAATGAAAATGAGGATTTTCTAATACTTAAATAAATATTTTTTTAGAGCGAGAAAATATAATATATATGTAGTAAAAAATAAAAATTATAAACATTTATTTTAAATGTTTCATAGTGTATTTATAACTCATAAATCTTATTATTTTGTAAAAAGAAAGACTTGCAACGTAATTACCGACTTGATAGCATTTAATGAGGGATAAATATCCTTTGCATCTATATTCATGTTTGATAAAAATATAATAAATTTTTAAAGGATTTTTATACACTTAAAAGGTATAAAAAAATTAGAGTTTAAGACGTCAAAATTAACTAAGCTTATAAAAATTGAGTTCTTCCCCGATATTATATTCAACGGAGGAATGTTATCTTTTTTTGGTATGCCAATGAAAAATGATCATTATATTGGACTTGGTTAATTGTGAAGTTTAAATACCTTAAATTTAGTATATTTAATAAACTCATATTACATTGAACTTGACTGATTGTTAAGTCTAAGTATTAGACTTAGTACACTACTAAGTCTAAAAAGTATCTAAATTTGATGAACATCAACATGCTCGTAACTTTGAAGCCTCCACTTAAAATATGCTCATTTCCTTCAACATACCAGGAAAAAAAATAAAAAAAGGAAGAAGACGAGAGGTTTTTCAAGTTTGTTAAAAATAAGTTTATCACCATTATTGATATTAACTTGCAGAAAGGGTCCAAGGAAAGGAGACTGTGGAGTGAAAAAACACAGAGGAAACTGTTAAAACAAGAGTCATTGCTTTTGGTGGGCACATCATCACAAACCAAACGGAAATTAGCTAGACGTTAATGGTAGATCTGCATAAAAAAGAATCCAACGGAGAAGAGCACGTTCGAATTGGCAACGTGCCTACCTAGGCGGACCCTTCATGGAGACCCCATCTCTCCCTTCTTCATTCATCATGACGCTCTCTTCACTCATTCAGCCATCCCATCTTCTCTCTCGAAAACGTGTCCTCTGATGATGGGCATTTCATTTATTTTATCTGCTGGAACGAACACCCACATCTACTGCGTGAATGGTACTGTCTTTTAAAAATATTTTTAAAAAAATTTATAATTTTTTTATTTTAAATTAATATATTTTTTTATATATAAAAAATAAACACAACTATATTTTTAAATAAAAATCTAATCTCAAGAACAAACGCCTTGATAGAATCTGACCGGCACCTCTCCATCTTCTGCCGAAAAGGTATATTATATCATTCTTTGATCCTTACCGGCCTCCTGTAGATAATGCGAGTCCAGATACTGTCTTATAAACTTTGTTAGCTAGACTGCGACGAGGCATGGTTGTCACACTAGACTGTCATAAATTAGCCACTGCGACAACCTTTTGAATATAAAATTAATTTGTTCGTGCTTGCTCATGGTGCTTTTTTACAATCTGTTTGAAAACTTAAGAATTCGAGTAGGAATGAAATCATCTCAGGCTATTTTTGTTTTTTGAGAAGTAATTTTTGAATAATTATTTTTTAATTTTTTTATATTTGTTTATTATTAAAAAATTGATTAATAAAAAATATTTTTCAATCAAATAAAATTTTAGCTTAGTTTCCAATAAAGTCTTTTCCTGAAAAATTTTGGCGGAAAACAGTTTTTGAAAGTTGTGAAAAATTTAAAAATATCGTGTTATTTAGTGATTATATCAAATTTGATCCTTAAATTTTTTATTGTTATATATATTTTGTTTTTAATATTTATTTCTCAATTTCATCTCTTAAAATTTAATTTTTATATTAACTTTGGTCCTCATTTTTATAATTATTATTTGTTTTCCCTTATTATTTTTTTATTGAAATTTTTTATCTATCAAATTTGATTCTCATTTTTTTGATTGTTACTTATTTATTTGAAATAATTAATGAAATGATAATTATTATTATTTTAATTTCTTCATCTTTCATTTTTTTTTAAGTTTTTAGATTTGATCTCTATTATTTTGATTATTATTTATTTTATTTAAGATAATTTATAAAATTATATTTTTTTCAATTTCATTCTCATTCAACTTTTTAATTTGTAAGATTTGTTTCTCATTATTTTAATAAATTTGAGAAAAATAAAACATCAATAAGTTATTTTTCAGTTCATTTTCCATGACATAACCAAACACTGGAAAGTGTTTTCCAACTTATTTTTCATTACACTACCAACACATCAGAAAATAATTCACTTTTCCGGAATTCACTTTCCAAAAAAAAACTATTTCCAGCAAACAAATGGGTACTAGTATTATTCATTCGGTTTTAGTGTTGGAAGAATTATAAATAAATTTTATAATTAATTAAGATTATATATTATTGCAGATTTATAAATCAATATTTATTTTAGAATTGACTAGTTAAAAATTAATCCCATTATCACCATTCTTCTCTTATATGCCTGGCGTAATCTTTTTAGAAATGACGGTAAGTTGAATAAATAATATATTTTCATTAAATCAAGTGAAGTGAATTCCATGATCTTGACCTATTTCAAATAAAAAAAATGAATTAACAAATCAAGTCAATTCAATACACTTGAATATAGTTAAAATCAATTCTAATATAAAATTAATTCCAAACAAACAATCATCAATGACTATTTTGTAAATTTAATAATGACATATGATAAATAAGAGTGTCAAAAACATTTATTTAACAAATAAAATGAAATTAAAAACATGAAAGTCAGCAAAATTAGACTGAACATGTATGAAATCAATAAACTTGATGTAAAATCATAAGTTTATTATCAATTTTATGAGTTTAATAAAATTATAAATTAATACCCCCTAATTAATTCAATTTTCTTCTTAATTAAACCAAAAAACCCCTAGCTCATTGCTCTCTTACCGCCTCACGCTACCTTATCTCTCTCTCAAAATACCATCTTTTTTTTTCCACCTCGTCTCCATCTCCTTCCTCTATGTTGTTTCTTGGAATAATCTTCTTCTTCTAGCAGAGTTAGTGTGTATCAGCATCTAGGTTTGCCCCCCTTTCTCTGATCTTTGTTTCTAACAATTCTGTAATTATACCCTATTTTTGTCCTTTGTCACGAAACTCGTGCAAATCTTTGTGAATGTATCTATGCGCGGTTTATTTTTTTTTTTTTTTATTAAGGTCATGTTTGTTTCCTAAAAAGTAGTTTTCAGGAAACTATTTTCAAAATTTTCTTGTGTTTGTTTGTCATTAGGAAAGTTGGTTAACGGAAAACATTTTCCAGTCAATTCCAGTCAAAGAAAAATTTGACTTGGTGTTCAGGAAAGTGTTTTCCCTTTAGCTGTGTTTGTGTTTCCGAAAAATAGTTTTCGAAAAATCATTTTCCAAACTTTCTTGTGTTTGTTTGCCAGTAGAAAAGTTGGTCAATAGAAAACACTTTCCAGTAAAAGAAAAATTTGGTTTGGTTTTCAGGAAAGTGTTTTCCTGAAAAATTTGAGGGGAAAACACTTTCTAGAAATTGTGAAAAATTTAGAGATGTCATTATTTGCTAATTATATTAAATTTGATCCTCAAACTTTTGATTGCTATATATATTATGTTTTGAATATTTATTTTTCAATTTCATCTCTTAAAATTTTATTTTTATATTAACTTTGGTCCTTATTTTTATAATTGATATTTGCCTTTTTCTTATCATATTTTTATTGAAATTTTTTATCTATCAAATTTGGTCCTCATTCTTTTGATTATTACTTATTTTATTTGAAATAATTTATGAAATGTTGATTATTATTATTTTAATTTCTTCATCTTTCATCTTTCATTTTTTTTAAAATTTTTTAGATTTGATCTCTATTATTTTGATTATTATTTATTTTATTTGAGATAATTTATGAAATTATATATTTTTTTTCAATTTCATTCTCATTCAACTTTTTAATTTGTAAGATTTGTTCCTCATTATTTTAATAAACTTGAGACAAATAAAATATTAATAAGTTATTTTTCTGCTCATTTTCCATGACATAACCAAACACTGGAAAGTGTTTTCCAACTCATTTTCCATTACACTATCAAACATCGGAAAATACTTTCTCGGAATTCACTTTTCCCGAAATTCATTTTTCAAAAGAAAACTACTTTCCATCAAACAAACGGAGCCTAAATAAATTATACGTTTATTGTTTCATCATTCATACTTGACAATACATGAATGTATTGGATAGAGAACGAAATAACCATGCCTTCCAACCAATTATCTTCGGTACCGGATTGAATAGCATGTCGGCTGGCTATCAATAAATTTGTATTGCAGTTTCTTTCGTTTTCTGATAGTGCTTGTGGTCCTTGGTATGAGTAATGACTTGTTGCTAATTAATGCTCTTCGTAATTTATTTTGTTTTCAGTTAAGACACTCGGCTTAGGGTCAGCTTTCCTTTCCTTTTTGCTCCCTTTTCTTTTTCTTTTTCTTTCTGATCAATGTTTTCATCTTAATCGATGATATTGGATAATATTTGCTAAAGTTTGATGATATATGATTGCTTGACATCATTATAGACTTTAACTCAAGATTAACAGTCTTGTTTGAATAAATTACAGGAATAATTTGAATTAATTTTTAAATTGTTGAACACATAATAACATCCAGAAACAATTACACTGGTATTAGATATGATGTTAATGGGTCATGGTTTTCTAAAAATCTTCCTCATTTAAAGGTCATCACACGAAAGTCATAATCTAAAATAAAGTTATGTCTTTTTTGGCGTTCAATTTCATGTTGGGCCATAGTGTGCCCGTGCCCAACTCTAGGTTGGACAAAGGCGCGACTGCGTCCAGCCCTAGGTGGGGCCATGGCATGCCCACGCCCAACTCTACGTTAGGTAAGAGCATGTCCGAGCCCAACTCTAATTTGGGTCGTGACGCTTCTGTGCCCAATCCCATGTTGGGTTAAGGACACATCCGCGCCCAATCCCATGTTGGGTTACGGACGTGTCCGCGCCTAACCATTCTTGGGTGCATTCACAAGTTGAACCCAACTTCTCTTGGGTTCAGCATATGAGTTGAACTCAACTCTTCTTAGATTTAGTGTATAGCTAAAAGGTAACTACACATTGAGCCTCCCATACTTCGGGTTTAGACTAGTAACTATGATACCCATCACATCCCTTTAAATACGAACAAATGGCTCATGCTTATATTAATTAGATATGATGACACAAGCTATAGAATAATATAATTTTACTATTACGAGATTACATCTCTACCCCTCATATGTTGTATAAAGTAGGTCAAGACATGTAATATAAAAGGAAGTATGAGTATACAGAAAAAAGGTTCGGCACCTTATACTCTGAGACATAATCACAATCCTTCTTAATCTTTTTTAACTTCTACATTTTCTATTTCTTCTTCCTCTCTATCTTCATAAAAGCTCGTTAATACTTTCATTAATATCTTTTTGCCACATGAAAATACCCCGTACTAACTTAATCTTCGGAGAGTCCCCCATCAACACCCCCAAGGGTCTATAAGGGACATTGTGTAGGTATTAATTGAAGAGAAGATTTACAACCTTTGAATATTTCTATTAAAAAAGAAGTCATTGGAGTCTAAAAATGAAGGTCGTAGAACACACTGTAAATGACATACAAGGATCTTAAGTAATAATTCATTCCAGAATATTCCCTGTGATTTTTGTATCCTCATCAGATGTAGAATGAGAATATGGTATTTATATTGATAACAATTCGAAAAAAGTTCAATGCGAGTTAAATATTGTTGACAATATTAGTATTTGTAGTGTCAGTAGCATAATGTTCAATGTAAGATTATTTGTTTTGGGCTTGTTGAATGTTAATTAATGAAATTCTATGAACATAAGGTACTTGAATTTTTGAATAGTTTATTTCACTATTGTCTTAATTGTGTTACATTGTTATTTATTATTTGATTGGAATTGCTTATATAATTAGTTTAAAAATTAACTTATGATAGTACAATCCGAGTTTGCATTATGTTATTTGTGTCATGTAAAAAAAATGTTTTTAACAACCTTGCTCATAATTATTTTGTCCTCTGACTTTTTATTTTTGTTTTGAACATAGGTATTTTTAATACTAGTTTTATGTATCTAATAGAGTTATTAATGAGATGGGATCGGGCCACTTTTTAATTAATTTTTTATGATCATGTTTAGAAACTGTCAAATCTTGAAAACCTTTTACGAGTTTTATCTTTTTTTTTTTTGTTTATGCAATATATTTAGGTAGTGTTTAGTATTATGATAATAATTGTTTTTAGAATATTTTTTTACTTTAAAATAAATTTAAATAATATATTTTTTATTTTTTAATTTATTTTTATATCAAAACATTATAACAATAAAAAAATATTAAAAAATTTAATTTAAAACAAAAATATATCAATTGTTCTTAAATATTATGTCAGTGCGTGAACACATGAACACAGAATTTTAATGACCAACGTTAGTTCCGAAACCAAATTTCAGCAAGCCAACAAAAACCATGAAAAATAATATATATATATATATATATATATATATATTATAGAACAGATACTGCAAAGAAACAATTTATTAACGTATAATAAAAATATAAGATTAATAGCATGTAAACCTATATTCCTGACTTTTTTTACCATGACTTTTTCATTATTTTTTGAATTTATATGTACTTACGCGATAAAACTTTTTAATGGGTCCCTTTTGTCATTATTAAGTCCAAATTCCTGTAATGACATGTAATCTGACATGCCAGATAATCTTACACGTCTAAAAATATATGTTTTTTGGAAAATACTTCAAATTAAAAACAAATTAGAAGGAAAAATTGAAACTATGAAAATAAAGTCACGTGTCAATGCCCCAGTGGTGATAAGTCAGAAAAACTAAACTAAATGGTAATAAAGAAATAAAATCATGTTTATCAAAACAAAAAAAATTATGTCAAAATACATAAAAAAAAAAAGAAGATAAAAATATCAGATTTCAAACACATGTTGCTCATCTCTCTCCGCAGGAACTTAGATTTCCATCTGTTCTGTGTTATTCAAGGTTCAATAGAAAGACCAAAATACTCTTTTTTTTCCTTCAAGATTAAAGACTGAAACAAGAAGAAACCTCTAAAAAAACCTCTCCTAGTTCAAGACTCAGAAGATAAAACCCAATAACTCTTATACGCATATTTCGCTCTTCGATCACTTGCTCTCCCTTCCCGGTGCCACCACTTCACCTTCCACCCAGTACTCGCCGTAGCGAGAAGTTTCAGTGTGAATTGGGTTATTGTTTTTGTGTTTGGGAATTTTAATTTTCAAATCATGAGACTTGGATTTTGGAGTCTCGGAATTTCCAGCATGAATTTTTTTATATAAAAAAATTATAAAGTTTAAAGTTCAATAATATAATATTAAATAATAATAATAATTTTTAAAAAATAATAATAAAAAAAAAAACTCAGGTATACTTAAGTTAATTTGATCAACCAACCATTTATGATATAAAATCGAGATAAAAAAAACTAGATTCTCAAAATAAAGACTTAGCAAATAAAAACCAAAGTTCAATAAAAAAACATTAGAAAAAAAAAACACAAGCTAACCTAAGTTAATTTGACAAACCTGCATTCAAAATAACGTTATAGAAAGAAAAACAAAAAAAAAAAACAAAACTCAAGGACCAATAATCTAATGTCAAAGATAAAATAACTAAATCAATCTGAATTAACTTGAGCAACCCATCACCCGTAATATGATATTGAGACAAAAATAATTAGACTTTCAAAAGAAGAATTAACCAAAAAATACCAAAGCTAAATAAAAAAACATTGAAAAAGAAAACTAAGATAACTTAGGTTAACTTAATTAATCCGTACTCCAGATAACCCCACAAAAAAAATAAAAAAAATCATAAAGCTCAATAGCTGATAATATAATGCTAAAAGATAAAGTTGAAAAAAAAATCAATTATAAAATAATAGTTGAGAAAAAATCTCGAGTTAAGCCAAGTTAACTTGACTAACTTGCTACTCGAGATATAAGATTAAAATAACAAAAAAAAAAAGTGGAGCAAACAACATGTTTAAGTTCCAATAACCAAAATGTGAATTTGAAAAAAAAATTTCAATTTATAATAAAAGGATAAAAAAATAAACTCATATCAGACCGGGTCATGAGACCGAGATTACCCTATTGAAACGTATACTTGAAAAAATAACAAGTTAGAAATTTATTTTGAAAACAATTTAAAATCTAAACAATACGGATCAAACCTGAAATAAAAATTAAATGAAATAAAATAATTAGGAATTAAATTGAAAAAATAAAATAAAATAAGAAAATGATAATAAAATAGTAATTAAAAGAATAAATACTCATATTAAATTTAAAAAACTAAATAAAATAAGAAATTAAAAGAAAAAAATTTGAAAAACATATATAAAAAACGAAAATAGCAATCAACACCAAAAATCTCCGCATATGTCTCCTAAATGACATAAAAATTATCATACGTCAACGCGCGTGTACTAACAACTTTTTAAATAATATCTAATCTATTTAAAATGACTAATCAACTCTTGGAACAACCTAAAAAAACATAAGTAAAAACCAAAAACACCCTTGAAACCATGAGTATAATTTTTTGATTTTAATGGAAATATTGTAACTTCACTGGTAAAAAAACATACAATAAAAACCCTATTGTGCAAGTTTAATGGTTATTTTCTTAAAAGGTTATAACTGTAATTTTACCATAAAAATAATAATAAAAGACAAAAAGATCAAAGGTTGTGAAATAAAAGAAGTGTAGTGACTAATTTGTCCCTAACCAATCTTATGAGACCCAATTGTTTCACAATTAAAAGTAGCGTGTATTTTGAAAAGTAATGTGAAGCAAGCAACCTATCTAGTATATTTTTAAAACTTGATTTAGTCTAGCAGGTTGACTTGGAAACTAAAATTAAAACTAGGTTTAAAAAAAAATAAAAAAAGTTAAAAACTTATGTGATTTGATAAAATCCAATTAAAAACTTGGTTACAACTAGTTAATTATTATTTTTTTTAACTAAAACAATATCATTTTAATTTATAAAAAAATTTTAAATTGACCCGGATAAATCTATCAAAATCCAGTGACTAAAAAAAATCCGTGACCTACGTACTTAGCTGTTCAACTATCAGACCGAGGTTAAATACTTTTCTATCTAATATAAATCTAGAAAGAATAGAATCACCCGAGTAGTAAAAATGTAAAAAGTACAAGGACGAAAATGCTAGTAATCCCATGCCAATAACTCATAGCTAGCAGGGTGAGCGTGGGAATGCAGAATATGGAGTATTTTGACTTCACAATTGGCCATCAAATCTAAGAGATAAACATGGGAAACCTAATCTACAGGAGGCTGTACGATGCTACGTCTACGTCCTAGTTGAAGAGGAGAATGGGCTAAAAAGCAAATGTTTACAAGCGCATCCATCACCTTGCAGGGGAAAAGAAGTACGGCCGTCATGTCAACGAGCTCCAAAACTCAGGATATGGCCATCAGAGCGCCACTTGGGCGTCTCAGGTTTTTTCTTCAGCTATGGCCCTCCCCACCCCCCACATTTCCTGCCTCACCCAAAATAATACAAATCTCCCTTCTTACCTCTGTCTTTTTCCTTTTTCAACGATTACTATGAAGTACTTCGTTGAAGAGTTTCAGAAATCACGAATCATGATAAGCCTTTTTTCTTCTTCTAATCTTCCTATTTTGATAGATCAGATCCGTTTTAATATATAAAAAATAAATCTTTTCTAATTACATTTTATATTCAAGGTGCCACGAGAAGACTACAATAACACAAGAACAAAATCCATAAACAGGATAAATTTTGCATAATAATTGTTTTTTCTAGCAACATGATAGCATAATTTTCATTCTCTGGCCTGAAACTCCCACCCTGGATTGGAGGTGGTTGATGGGTCGTCCGGGCAGCGCCCTGTGAGCTCTGTGTGCTGTGTCAGCCTAACACCGACATGTTTAGCGTAAAAAAAAATATTGTCTGGACAAATAATTGCTCCCACCTTATCACACCTGTCAGCAACCATTTGTTTATTTGCTTTCTTCGTTCAATCTCCAACTTTTTCCCCACACTAGGAGATAGGTAAAGCATGTTTTTCAAAATAGCAAAATTAAAATAATTCTCATTCCAGTATAGAAATAGTAATTGTGCTTGTGATCTATACTAAATATAAAAGTCATATATGTATTACATGCACAACCTTAATTATTTTAAAGATATTTTTTTTTTCCTTCTTGTTTCTTTATTTCCTTGTTTTTCTCAACGTCGCTATCAACTTAAGCAAGTTGATCTCTCTCTCTAAGTTGGTTCTTTCTTTTGCCATCCATCCACGATAACCACTAATTTCTCCTCATCATTGTTGTCACTGTCACCACCCACAATCACCTATTTAACTAATTTAAGGTATATTTACCTTTCCCTCAGTTTAATTTATTATTTTACTTTGCTAATTTGTTGAAATTTTTTAGGATAGGGGTTTTAGGGTTAGGTTATAGATTTTGTTAATTTTTTTTAATTGAACTATAATTTGAGATTAATTGGATATAAAATTAAGTATGTGTTGAAATTTTTTAGGATAAGGGTTTTAGGGTTTATGTTATAGATTTTGTTGATTTTTTTAAATTGAACTATAATTTGAGATTAATTAGATATAAAATTAGTTAAGTAGGTGTATGTATTGTCTTATTTAGTATAAAAAATTGATGAATTATGTTGTGTTGATTATGTCAGTGTTAAAATTTAGTTTATAAGTTTTGTTAATTTTGGATTTTTTAATGTACTTGAATAATTTGTAATATTGACATATTAATATTGTGTTTTGTTGTGATTTTCATAGAACATATCTTCTATAGTGAGAATTTTATGTAATTATGGTGATAAAATCATGATAGTGATAGCATTTACCATAGAGAAAGTATCAAGTTATGTAACTTGAGATTAGACAATTCATTTGCTAAATTTAAAAATCTAATGTGTTGAGAAATTAAATGGAATTGGGCTGATTTGGATGTTGATATTATTTGGAGGATGTTGGACGGGGTCATCCGAATTGTTATGTCGGTGTGACTATTACTAATGACATGAGTTTTAATAGAATGGTTGGGTTAATCACCACAAATAAGTTGCAATGTTAGAGCTCTACTTGATTATAACATCTAAAGTAAAAAACTCTTTGAGTTTATAGTTAACTCGAGTCCCAAATTTTAGTCAAAAGACCTCAAAATCATCACATGCAATGGGTTCATTTAGGATAATTGATGATGCAATGAACCTAACATCGGGTTAAGAAATAATGCATATAGAATCTCAAGTGAGTATTGTAACAATTCCATATTGTTATGATGAACTTGAATCAAATGATGAGAAACATGATTGTCATGTCGATGATGTAGTTTAAGAAGATGAGCAAGGTAAACTAATAAACCAAACAATGAGACCCCTTCTTCCTGAATTTGAAGATGCTAGTGGGTCTGCTCATACGATGAGCTTTGATTGGGCTTTGAGTTGTAAGAATTCAAGCTTAAATATCGAGTTGGAGGCTCGATAAACATTTACTAGTTTTTATTGTGAATATGAAGTTGTGTTCATGGGAGCATCTTCACATCGATCGTCTTGATAGTTGGAGAAACCAGATGCTCAACATGGTTACGGGAAGATGACTCTCAATTTGAGTTAGATAATAATAATAATAATAATAATGAACACATTATTAAATTTAAGATTTCTATATAAAAAAAATTGCCCAACTCAACTATTTAACATGTTAGTTGAGTTGGGGAGAGGTTTGACGTTTTACATAAAATCCCATCCATGTTCAAGAGTTCTATCTGTGACATTTCAGATGATTATGACATACTTGATGACCTGCATGTTGTTAACTGTCAACATATAGAGAAAGATGATTGATCGATGATTCATTTATAATATGTCAATTTGTGACATGAAAAGAGAGATCACATATTTACAAAGTGGTATACATTTATTGAGTTAGATCTCTACATGTCTTGGTGTATGAACATAACAAAATGATTCACAACACCACCATAGGAGCATGCTACGAGACGTCCATGTGACACTCTGTGTTAGCCAACACATAATCTAGATAATTATGGGTCTTGCGCATTAAGACATAATAAATTGGTATGTGTTTATTAATTATTTTTTTAACATGTAATAAAATTCTTATTTATATCTTATAAATGATAATATAATCTTTTCTAATGTATTAGGTGAATTTTTTAATATGCAAGGGTCAAAGCGCTACGATCACAAATTATGATGCTATTGATGATGCTATGCATGATGCTTCTAATACCTGCTTCTCATCATGTTGTTCTTCACTTGAAGAGGTAGGAGATGCTCAGCGTTTGGACAATGCAATGGAAGAGGATGAAGTTGCTTATCATGCATAATGAAAACATGCTCGTGGCTATGATTGTGCAGTCACATTGACGGGTTAATTTGTTAAATATTTAACAATGTAATTTAATTAAATTGATATTATTTATTTTAATGAATTACTTTGGTGTTGAGATTAAGTTTTTTTTAATTATAAATTCATCAGCTATGAAAATGAGGTGATTATGTTGGCTTGAACTATATGTGTTGTTTTTGTGATTCTCTGAAATTGTGTTTTTGCTGGGGCAAGAAGCTGAAATGATTGAGACTGGCAGTCGTGTAGTATTTTAATGGGTCATGCATTAATTATATTAGTGAATAGTTGTGACGGATGTAATACATGTGCGACCTGCAGGTTATGCATTTAGTACACGGAGCCAATTTCCGCTACTAATTTTATATTTTCACATTACATTCTTCTTTGCAGCAAAATCACCCCTTCAACAAAACCATGTCATTTCTTTGAGAATTGAGGTCACTTTTATGGTATCAGTACACCTAGATCTCGCTGAAATTTGCATCCATATCAGTATTTGGACACTATAAAGCGTGTATTAATACTATCTTTTGTGCTTATATATATATATATATATATATATATATATAGAGAGAGAGAGTAGCAATTCTTAGCTTAATAAAATAAACTTTTAGCCAAGCTTGATTCCGTACTGGCGGCCCAATAAAGGTGACATGATGGTAATGGTGTGATTATAGTATATAATAATTCTCTTTCCGAAGATGTGATAGTAAATGACAATTAAAGGGGAGTTAGGTAGGGAGGCCAATCCCAAGAGATAGAATTAAGAAAGGAGAAATCTAGAGAAGGTGGGTGAGCCTGAGAGCTCCACAAGGGTCAAAGTGAAGGTGGATGAGCATTGGTCAAATCACGTATCCCCGCATGAAAAAACATAAAATAATATATGTGTGTGTATATATATATATATATATATATATATATATATATATATATATATATATATGTTCTATGAAATAGAGAAGAATAAGATTTCTTGGTAAAGGGGTCCACAGCCCGACAATTTCTTCCCATTTGCTTCCCACTTGTCCTAACCATAGTTATTAAACCCGGCTCGGGAGTTGACCCGGTCAAGGAGCCGGGTCTCGGGTTTCATGGGTCAACCCGGAATAATTAAAAAAAATATTAATATTTTATATGAAAAAATCCATGTAAATATAGATTATACATATTATAAATAATGAAGTTTAAAATAATATTTTTAAAAAACTTTTATCCCACATTGAAAAAACATAATTTTTTTCTTTGGGAACATAAAGTATATATATTAATGGGTTTCAAATCCCACATTGAAAAAACATAAATTTTTTCATGGGAACATAGAGTATATATATGAAATGAATTCAAATCCCACATCAAAAAGATACTATGTTATCCTTTTAAGTTGAAGTATTTAAACCAAAAGGTTTTTTTATCCCATATTGAAAAAACATGATTTTTTTCTTGGAAAAATAGAGTATATACACTAATGGGTTTCAAATCCCACATTGAAAAAACACAACTTTTTTTATAGGAACATAGAATATATATATGAAAGTACTTCAAATCCCATATTGAAAAAGATACCATGTTATCCTTTTAAGTTGAAGTATTTAAACCAAAAGGTTTTTTATCCCACATTGAAAAAACATGATTTTTTCCTTGGGAACATAGAGTATATATACTAATGGTGTTCAAATCCCACATTGAAAAAATATAACTTTTTTCATGGGAACATAGAGTATATATATGAAAGGGCTTCAAATTCCACATTGAAAAGATACTATGTTATCCTTTTAAGTTGAAGTATTTAAACCAAAAGATTTTTTATCCCACATTGAAAAAACATGATTTTTTCCTTGGGAACATAGAGTATATATATTAATGGGTTTCAAATCCCACATTGAAAAAACATGATTTTTTTCATGTAAACATAGAGTATATATATGAAAGAGCTTCAAACCCCACATTAAAAAGATACTATGTTATCCTTTTAAGTTGAAGTATTTAAACCAAAAGGTTTTTTTATCCCACATTGAAAAAACATGATTTTTTTCATGTAAACATAGAGTATATATATGAAAGGGCTTCAAAACCCCACATTGAAAAGATACTATGTTATCATTTTAAGTTGAAATATTTAAACCAATTTTTTTTTTATCCCATATTTAAAAAAAAAAAACCGGGTCTCGTCCGGGTTTGCTCAGGTCGCCCGGGTTTGGCCGGGCTGTTGCCACATCCGATCTTTTATTAAACCCGAACCGGTCCAACCACCAGGTCGACCCGCCGGGCCGGGTCGGGTTTAATAACTATGGTCCTAACGCCAGAGCCGGACCAGGCTTCTCTTGGCCCCAATTTCCCTGCTTCATTTTTTTTGCCCTTTTTGGTACAACGCTGCCTGACTTCTTATTTTTGGTGGGTGATTTACACTAAGGTTTTAATTCCGTTTCAATAGATATTTTGGTGTTTTATAAAATTTATTCATGAAATTCCGTTTCATGAAATTTGTTTTGTTTTATTTTATTTTTTAAATTAATATAAAATGTTTCAGCAATTCCAGATAAAATAGAATAAAATTAACAACTTTAATTTACACATCTTGGACCTTAGGTCCATAAAATTCAACACCACTTTATAATTACTACACGAAAACCATTCTAAAAAAGGCAAAAGAAAATCACAGATAGAGCATGAGCAGACCTGTTTTTCGGCCTCACATTACTCTTGTAAACCTCTCATACGAAAATGACCTCTCTTCTCGTACTTTCATTTTTACTCATCCTGTTAACTACATTAATATAATTAAGGTTTTACTCATAAAGCAAGACATCGGGCTTCCTTATAAGAAAAAAAAAATACTATTTTTCTTTAGATATAGATCAAAAGAAACGAGTAAATCTGAGTAAAATTGCTTTGCTATCTTCATAAAAACCATCAACTCTTCTATAATATCCAGCAATGAAACTTTTCTCCAGTGACCTGACATATGATACCTGGACTGTTCAGTACGTGAAGCTGAGAACGACTAAACATAGCCAGTTATGGTATTTACATTTTACTCCCGAATGAAGCCACAAATACATTTATAAGTAAGATCCAAATGTGGAAAAGAGGGAGCCCTCTTTAAAGCCACATGCTTCCTCCATGTTTTTACGCATGTACTACATATCTATACTTAGACTAGGAATTATTTTCTGAAATGTACTTGTTTGAAAAATATGTTTGCACTAGAGTGGAAAAAAATCTAGGAAAAACTCTAGATTTCACTCCATATTTGATGGGTGGCACGTGGCAGCTAGCTGCATCTCCTTATATCAGCAGCCTCGATCGAATACTTTTATGTTAACTTTCTTCGTGGTCCATCTGACCATCTTTTCAATTTAAGCATCATCTTTGCTAGGTGCTACCCTTCCTATGAGTTGCTATCCTTCCTAGCTATGTTGCTACCCATATTATGTATATAGTGGTTGCGCTTGATAATGACAACTATATATCGTACGTCTAGCCATATTTATCTTCACATGCAAGGTCATGTGAAAGAGCCAGCTTTGTTTCAAGGAGACACTGCGATATTGGCTCTTCTTTTTATCCATTAACATTGGATGATATTCTGGTCTTTTCAGTAGTGACATGTCCTCAGGGATTGACTATTGAATGTGCTCGCCCACTTGCCAATCTTTGTAACATTTTCTTTTCAGATTCTATTATAAAAATACTAAAAAAAACACTCTTTCATTGTTTCTTAGCAGATTTAGCTGCACTACAAATCCCCAGGGATTAACAATGGATGTGCATGCCCACTTGCACACCTTTGTCACATTTTGTTTTCAGATTCTATTAACTTCTGCCAGAAAAGAGTTTAGAAAAACAGGGATCAAACGAACTCCGTTGAAGAAGTTGAAAGAGAAGTTCAACAGCAGATTATTGAGACCCTACAGTTGGGTATATACGTTGAATGCCTGATTCGATACGGCTATCATCGAGCTCGAACATCTAATGATAACTTCTTCAACGATATCTTGTTCTACTTCGGTATTTAACGATCATAACTTAATCAGTTCTTGCTTTTTTAGGGAATCTGATTCACGAAATATTGCAATTACAAGAGTTGTTTCCATCAAGGAAAAGGAAGATGACAAGAGAAGGGTCATTGGCTCAACTTCTGCAGATGGGTCATTGACTCGTTTGGTCTGGGCTACCATTTGTATATATCTTAGTTTCATGAGCTTCTGCTGCCATCTAAGGCTTTTATGGATACATGGACCGAGCCTATGACCGGAGGTGAGAATGATTGGTAAAGTTGGGTTAGGCTTGATAAAGCTGGTCAAATGGCTAAACTTGGCGTTCTAACCTCCAAAACGCTCAAAGTTGAAAAATGTTATTCCAAGGGCTCCGCTGATTTTCATCCATGTTCACTGGATTGTTGTTTTTGGACCATACCGTGCTACAGTTTGCCCATACCTCATCATGCACTTCAAACAGTGGTCTCTTATTCTTATATACACACAGGAGAGGGACCGATCCGAGTTCCGACACCGTCTTGTTATCAATATTTGAGGACAAAAGTAAAAATGATAACATGGGAAGCATGGTTAAAAATAAATTTTATTCATGTTACATTGCTTTTTAAAAGATAAAGTTACTATAGACCCGTAGGCATGTAGATTTATAATACTCCAAACAGGATAATTTAAAAGATTTAAAAGATAAATATATTTTTAATAGCATATACCTAAGAGATACCTAGAAAAATTAAAAGATATTTTGAATTAAAACTTTAAAATAAAAAAATAAACTTTATATTAAAATTGAATATATAAAAACTAAAGAGACCTATAAAGCGATAAAAATAGGATCAAAACAAACTTTTCAAACGAAATTCAAAGCCATCACTTATTTTACTTGTTATTTTCCATTTGATCCTCTCATTTTTAATCCAACCTTTATTAAAAAAAAAAAGTAATTGGGTGCTAATTTGAATACAAAAAGCTCAATTGTGAAAAAAAGTGTCAAAACTAAAATGAAAATATATAAAAAAATCATTCTTTCAATTTATTCAAAAAATACCAACGTGGTTTTTCCACACTGCATAGTTGCTTTTAATTTAATGTTTAACTTAATGGGGGTTTTCCCACCACGGCATTCATGGTGTCAGTTTACTCGGCTGTTTTGTCTGTCAGTAAATCAGTGGTAGAAGAAGATTTCGTTACATGCAGTGTGCGTTCTAAACTTAAAAGGCCATTCTGCTCAAATTGAGCTCATAGCAAGGGATGAAGGGCGTCTGTTGCTTTCCGGAGCCAAAATGGACCCGGAATGGGTTAAAATGAAGTTGTTTTCAAGTACATCTCTCCCACACACGTGTGAACTGGGCGGGATTTAACGAATGCAGATGCTGCGAGTCAATTATTTGAGTTTGTTAGAGAATATATAAATAATTCTTTGAGATCTTGACGAGCAAATTGTGCACTTGAGATCGCTGGCGTTCTGAGTTCTGATGGTCAAGATTTATGGACAGGCCGAGAAACCGTGTGTCTTTCATCCGTCTAATATGCAGAAAACTTCGAACTACTATTGGTTTACAATTTATGGACTTTGATATTAGACGTGATATACCAGGATTACGGTATATCCTCGTCAAACTTCTATGTTTGTCATCTAATGTAGGTAATTCTCTTTGGAAATGCAGGCATTGATTCAGCTCGGAGATGTACTCGATCGAGGTGAGGAAGAGATACCAATATTGCCCTCGCTACATTCTTCGGGTATTCGGGAAAAAGCTCAAGGTGGAGCTGTTTTTCAGGTTTGTAATACGCTCTGGTAGTGAGGCAACATCAACATATCATGCTATAGCTAATTTTTAAATATTCAACAACATTATACGGAAGTCTTATTCATTTTAAAGGATTTCTTGTGAAACTTCAGGATATTATTCTCCTGTAAAAATTATTTATTATTTATTTATATTTTAACTATATTATTGTTTTGATGGTAGGTCAATGGGAATCACGAGAGTATGAATGTGGAGGTAGGTTTTTGATATGCTGAATCAGGGGCATTGATGAATATTGTTCAGATTTCCTGGCGTACTCGGAAGATCACCAGTACGACTGGGAAAATGCATTTCTTGGTTGGATTGGAGAGTCTAAAAGACGAGTAGAAGATCGGAGATTGTCTCAGAATCATTGGGGTCCTTGGAATCTGGTGAAGGTACAAAAATCTTCTATACTTTCTGTTGATTTTCTTGTAGTTCGTTGGAGAAGAAGAAGAAGATGATAGAAAGAATAAAGCTTTAATGTGCAGAGAAGATTATGAAGAAGTTCTGTATATTTTCTTATTACTTTCAATTCTGTAACCATTGCTTTTATACACAATTCATATAACTGATTCCTTTATTTTAGGAATCAAGATCATCTCACGTGGAAATGATTTACAATCAGTTTTGTAACAGTAAAAACAGAAAAACAGAAATAACGGTTTTAACTGCCTTCTTAACTGTTTTAACAGAATTTCTGCAACTTCTTCATCCTTCTTGCTGCAGTCTTCTTCATCGATTTTTATCAAAAGTAATCAGCTTAGCTTTCAACAGCCTCTCCTAAGCTGTTTACTGATTTAACTCCAAGATCCAGTCTTAGTTTCTTGAATCTGTCTTTGGGTAATGCCTTTGTGAAGATGTCTGCAAGTTGTTCTTCACTTCTTCACATCAATTACTCCTTCTTGCAGAGCCTCTCTTATAAAGTGATACTTCTGTTTATGTGTCTTGTTCTCTGATGGAAAACTGGATTCTTGGCCATCGAAATTGCTGACATGTTATCACAGAATAAAGGTGTTGCTTCAGCTTGCATTTCCCCAAAATCATCAAGAACAAACCGTAGCCAAATGGCCTGAGCAGTTGCTTCAGATGCTGAGACATACTCAGCTTCTGCAGTTGACAATGCTACTGTGTTTTGTTTTATAGAAGACCAGGAGAATGCTCCACTTCCAAAACTAAATGCATAGCCCGAAGTACTCCTGCTATCATCTTCACTTCCTGCCCAATCTGCATCACAAAATCCAATGAGAGTTGCTGATTGATCCCTCACATATTCAATCCCATAACTGAGAGTTCCTTGCACATATCTTAGAACTCTTTTTGCAGCTCCCATGTGAATCTTGGTAGGTCCAGTCATGAACCTTGATAATAAACTTGCAGCATACATTAGATCAGGTCTTGTAGCTGTCAAATATAGTAGACTTCCTACTATTCTTCTATAAAGACCTTCATCAGCCAACTCACTTCCATCTTTCTTCTTCAGTTTCTCTCCAGTGGCCAGGGGAATGGAAACTGGTTTGCAATCATCAAGTCCAAACTTACTGAGCAGAGATTTGGCATATTTCCCTTGATGAATAAAAACTCCTCGATTGGTTTGCAGTATCCCCATGCCAAGAAAATGATGAAGAAGTCCAAGATCAGACATCTCATATCTCTGCATCATTTCCCTTTTGAATTCATTGAGAAGCCTCTCACTGCTGCCAGTGTACACAATGTCATCAACATAGATTGAAACTATGATCAAATTACCTTCCATGTCTGATCTTGTATACAGAGTAGCTTCACTTCCACTCCTTTTAAAGTTGCACATAGATAGATATGTATCAATCTCACTATACCAGGCTCTCGGTGCCTGTTTTAATCCATACAAAGCCTTCTTTAGTTTGTAAACTTTGTGTCCTGCATTCTTTACTTCAAACCCTTCAGGCTGCTCAACATATACTTCTTCTTCAAGAACACCATTTAAGAATGCTGATTTAACATCTTGAAACAATTCCACCCTTCTGTGCTGCAAGTGCAATGAGAGTTCGAATTGTATCTAACCTTGCTACTGGTGCAAAGGTTTCATTGTAATCAATTCCAGATTTCTGTGCATAACCCTTTGCTACAAGTCGAGCCTTGTGTTTCTGAACTGATCCATCAAGATGAAGCTTGGTTTTGTACACCCATTTCACTCCTATCACAGGTTTATCACTTGGTCTTTCCACCAATTCCCAAGTATTGTTCTTCTCTATCACTTCCAACTCTTCCTTCATAGCCTCCTGCCAGGCTTTATCCCCAGCAGCTTCTTGATAATTCTCAGGTTCTATGATGCACATGTGACACCTTGCATATATGTCTTCCAAGGTTTTCAATTTCACTGGAGTAGAGCTTGGTGAAGATTGTTGACTGTTAACACTGTCAATCTTCTCAGCTGACTCTTCAACTATAGGATTTTGATTGCAATGTTCAACATTGTCGGGTTGAATTTTAGAAGTGTGTTCCTCAAGATTCTCACCTTCAATTATACCTCCTTCATGATTGAAGGACAAGTGGATTTGGTTCATCAGATTTCCCTTCCAATTCCATGCTTTATCTTCACTGAAAATCACACTTCTTGAGAGAACAATCTTCTCAGTTTTCAGATCATATATCCTATACCCTTTTCACAGCTGCCATATCCAACAAACACTCCCTTTCCAGCTTTGCTATCCCATTTCTGCCTTAGTGATGATGGGATATGTGTGTAACACAAGCAACCAAACACCTTCAAATGCTTGACTCCTGGCTTCCTTCCCGTGAAGGCTTCAAAAGGAGTCTTTTCTGCAACAGATGTTGTATAACATCTGTTCTGTATATACACAGTTGTATTAACAGCTTCTGCCCAGAAGGTTACTGGCATTCCTTTCTCTATCAGCATAGATCTCCCCATCTCACAAATTGTTCTGTTTCTCCTTTCTGCAACTCCATTCTGTTGAGGGGAGTATGCAACTGTCAATTGCCTCTCCATTCCTTGCTTCTCACAGAATTCTTCAAATTCTTTGGAAGTATATTCTCCTCCTCTGTCACTTCTTAGCTTCTTCAGTTTGTGTCCACTTTGCAGCTCAACGAATGCTTTGAATTTTTTGAATACATTCAGTGCACCAGATTTATTTTGAGAAAGTATACCCAGCACATTCTTGAGTAATCATCAATGAATGTGATGAAGTATCTGTTCCCTCCCACAGAATCATTCTGCATTGGTCCACACAGATCAGTGTGGATCAATTCCAGTGGATTGCTTGCTCTCCACACTTGCTCTTTGATGAATTTCTCCCTGTGATGTTTGCCTGATGCACAACCTGCACAAACATCTTCTACTTCAGTCAGAGCAGGAAGTCCACACACCATCTCTTTCTGCTACATCTTCTTCATGCTGGCAAAGTTCAAGTGTCCAAGTCTCCTATGCCATATCCAGGAATCCTCAGTCACTGAAGCTTTCCTTGCTGCAGGTGTAATACTCTCAAGTGAAAGTGGAAAGCATCGATTTCCTCCCATGATTACTATTGCTATAACATTGTTGAGGCTTTCATCATCAAATATTACTGCCTTGTTACCTCCAAACAGAATGTAATAGCCATGCTCCATCATCTGGCCTACACTTAGTAAGTTTTCATCCAATCCGGGAACAAGCAATACTTCTTTTATGTATCTCTTCCCATGCTGAGTTTCCACAACCAATGTACCTTTTCCAGTAGCTTGCACAAGGTCTCCTGAGCCCATCTTCACTTTGCATGTTACTGATCTATCAATGTTGATTAGTTCAGATTCTTGAGAAGTCATGTGATTGCTGCAGGCACTATCCACAAACCATATCTTTTTGTCTTGCAAACTTGCAGCATGGCAAGCATAGAACATGGTTCCAGTGATGACTCCTTCTTCTTTAGCATAATTTGCAAGTTGTTTGTGATTCTGACTTTCACAATCTTTTGTAATATGGCCAAACCGATTGCATCTTCCACATCTTGGTTTTCCTTTGTGCCTGCACAATCCAAATGATGTTTTTGACAGACTTGACACTGTGGTTTTTCTCCTGCTTGACTGCTCCCTCCACAGTGTTATTCCAGTTTGAGTTGCTGTAGTATTCAGAGTTCTGTTTGGATTCCAGTTTGATCCCCTCCTGTCTTGTGGTTGCCATTTTTGAGTAGGTCTGCCTTGGAAACTCTTGTGAGAATTGTAAGCTTGATTGTTTCCAATTTTAAAACTGCTAAAGGCTTTTTCTGTTCCTCTTAGCTTATCCCTTTCATCATGCAGATCCTCCCTCTTATCATATACTTTAACAGAAGCAATGACTTCTTCTGCTCTTAGAACTTCAAGATCACGTGTCTCTTCAATTATAGACACAATGGATTTATATCTTCTGCTTAGACTCATTAACAATTTCTGCACAATTCTGTTTTCTGATACATCTTCACCTAATGATTTTAGGTTGTTTATAGTTGCAAAGAATTTAGCTAGATAACCATCTAAGCTTTCACTTTCTGTCATTCTCAAATATTCAAAGTCTGCTCTTACTCCTTGAAGTTTCACAGCTCTAACCTTTTTATCTCCTCTGAATTCTCTGCTCAAGATGTCCCATGCTCCTTTTGCAGTTTTCTCATTTCTTATACGTGGGAATAGATCATCTGTTAATGCTCCTTGTATGAGGCTTAAAGCCTTTGCATTCTTGATTTTTTCTTCTGGATGTCGTGGATGCATGCAGTATAATTTGATCAGCCTCACTCTCTTCATCGCCTGATCCACCTGCAATCTCAGGTGCTTGATGAGATTTTATTCCATCTTCAACTACTTCCCATAGATCGAGTGCTATGAGGACAGTTTCCATTTTTACAGCCCAAAAATCATAATTCGTGCCATTGAACTGTGGAGTTCTTAAGTCTCCTCCAGCTGAGCTTGATCCTACCATTTTTGAGTAATTAACAGTTTAATCAATCTCTTTTTCACAGTCTACGCCCCTCTCAGGAATCAGTTTGAAGCTCTGATACCATGTTGATTTTCTTGTAGTTCGTTGGAGAAGAAGAAGATGATAGAAAGAATAAAGCTTTAAATGTGCAGAGAAGATTATGAAGAAGTTCTGTATATTTTCTTATTACTTTCAATTCTGTAACCATTGTTTTTATACACAATTCATGTAACTGATTCCTTTATTTTAGGAATCAAGATCATCTCACGTGGAAATGATTTACAATCAGTTTTGTAACAGTAAAAACAGAAAACAGAAATAACGGTTTTAACTGCCTTCTTAACTGTTTTAACAGAATTTCTGCAACTTCTTCATCCTTCTTGCTGCAGTCTTCTTCATCGATTTTTATCAAAAGTAATCAGCTTAGCTTTCAACACTTTCACTTATCAGATGCAGTGTTCTTTGTTTTCCTTCTGCTCCTCCACAGAAAGTTTCCCTCAATAGTCTTTATCTATCCGCATGTGGAACATTTACTGATGATATAGTCTTAAAATATAAGGACAGAGACAGAAGGAGGTATTAATTTGCCAGATCGATCATCTTGAGACCAGGTGGTCCATTAGCATGTCAATTGGCACAACATGCTGTTGTACTCAAGATTAATGACTGGATATTCTGTCATGGCGGCCTTCTCCCTCGACATGGTAAGAAATAACAATAGCAGCACTTTACTTGCAAGACTTGGTTGTGATGATGTTCATGCAAGCCAAGACATATGTAAGAGTTTTTATCCTTTCTTGTTTGGGATGCCTGAAAGGAGCAAGCATCGGCAATTCCGCGGTTGCATATGGCATCGAGAGGATGAACAAGGAAGTATCTCAATGGACGAGAGGTCTAAGGGAGGATGATGATATTCATAATTTCCCTTCTATGCCCGTTCCAAGAAAATAATAATAGACAAACGCCACCGTATGTACATCTTATCCGCTATATCGTTTTATTTTTATTATTGCTGTATTTGAAATTCTTGGAAGAAAATGATGAATGAGAAAAAAAGAGCTTCAAAATTGAAATGGAACAGTTGTTAGCAAAATGAAGCAAAATATTGGTCTCAAACGATCCCTGTACATTATCCTCAACAAGTTGCAATATGAACGACATGTCGTTTAATAGGTTTTCTTAGACGACAGTAACACGTGAAGTGAATGGATATATTTGGGCTGATATATGAATGAGGTTTTTTTTAGTATGAAAATGTTTATTTTTTAAAGTATTTTTTTTAATATATTAAAATAATATGTTTTTTTTTAATTTTTAAAAATTATTTTTAATATTAATATATCCAAATAATATAAAAATATACGAAATTAATTTTAAATAAAGATTAACTTAAATTTGCATGAAGTTGAACAAAGCCGAGACAGAAAATACACGAAAACGCAGTTGGCTGCCAACTTTTGGTTTTCAAGGCCATCTCCAACGTCTCTCTTTGTAAACTCCGTTGCTGCCCATTACATTACAAGCACTAAATTCACATGCGCACTATCCTTCACCACCACCACTACAACCCTCTTATCATACGCACACTTCCTTCTTCAACCATGGCATCCTCTTTTCTCACTCTCCCTTCCGTCTCTCTTAAAACCCTCTCTTTCACGGCTTCCGATGCTTTTAATAAAAGAATTCGAGGATTTGGTCTTAAAAATGGGAAACGATCTAGGGTTCTTATGAGCTTGTCAGTTGGATCTCAAACTCAAACTGTTGTTGTTGATGATACTTTGTTTATCGATTATAAGCCTACGTCTGCCTTTTTGTTTCCCGGTCAGGTCAGTTTTCAATTGATTTCTTGATAGCCACGTCTCTAATTTACCTGCATGGGCTAAATTACTGATGCAGGGAATGATCGGATAAGGCTTGATTTATGTTTAATTGGGTTTGGACTGCAAAATCGGTGCTTAATAACAGTGAATTAAAGTGCATTAGTTGTTCATAGCTTGTCCTAATTTTGGAGGTGGTGTTTTGTTTCTTTGTAAGTAATTCAGGGTGCCCAAGCTGTTGGGATGAGGAAAGGAGGCTCAAACCGTGTCAGCTGCTGCTCAGTTGTACAAAAAAGCAAATGATATATTGGGGTAAGCATTCAAAAAATATTTCTTCTAGATCCTGGGTTGCAAAAAACTCAGCTTTAGACATCCGACCTGGAATTACTTATAATTGGGATACAGGTATGATCTTGTAGAACTCTGCACCAGTGGTCCGAAAGAGAAGCTGGATTCCACTGTTATAAGCCAGGTACTTCCTCTTTCTGCTTCGCAATGTTTTATTTTGAGTTTAATTGTGCTGGCAATGATCTACCATTAATCATGCCATAAAGAGACAAGCTCACCTGATGCGACATGTATGGTTGAAGAGACTCTACTTTTTTGAAAGATATCAACATCTTCTTTTTAATTAACAGCTCCTATGTGATTGGTTTACTAAATCACCAGTTGGGTTGGTTGGTCCCTTGATTTTATTTTTTAACATGGGATAATCCCTATGCCTCTGATTTACATCATTCTCTATTTTCCTTCTATTGTGCTGTTTTAATATTCCTTTATAGTTTGTCTTATGGAAGCCACTTCTTTCAACTTTTTTCTAAATAGCTACATTAATTTCTGGTGAAATTGATGCTTAGCCGCCATGCATCTGGTGTGGTGTTGTTATTGCATGAGATTTCCAAGTGATGGTTAATAGTGAGCATCTGATTTTGTCATTGC
Source organism: Populus tremula (assembly GCA_964019445.1). NCBI lineage: Eukaryota > Viridiplantae > Streptophyta > Magnoliopsida > Malpighiales > Salicaceae > Populus > Populus tremula. Next base: position 29,487,692 of record CAXHTJ010000001.1, on the reverse strand, counting down.
AGCCTGCTATTTATGTCACAAGTCTAGCTGCAGTTGAAGTGCTCCGAGCTCGTGATGGAGGCCAGCAGATAATTGACTCTGTTGATGTCACATGTGGTCTCAGCTTGGGAGAATATACTGCTTTAGCATTTGCTGGAGCCTTCAGGTGAGCATTTAACTCAAGAAAACAACTTTTGTATTTGAAAATTGAAGCAACATCATGTAATTTTCTCGCAATTGAATTGACTGATATTGTGTTGACGAGTTTGCACAAATTAATGTATGAGCTCCTTACCCCCCTCGGTCAGGTTCATATTCTCATTTATTCCTCGGTGAGCCAAGCATGGCTATATATATGGAAATATGCAACCAAAACAGTGTTTCTTTTAAGATCTTGTTGACTACCTCATTTAGTGGGTTAACTGTGCTGAACAACTTGCAAATTAGAATAATCCAGTTACATTTAATTTTGATTGATGACTACCACAGTTGGGTGTTCTTTGCTTGTTGTCATGCTGCTTTCTGTATATGAGACTTGGGTAGATGGAGCATCATATTTAATGTTTAGTTGGTACATGCTTTTGTGTTTTTAGAATTATAAATTTTAATCCCTGAAGACAGATGATTCCTATCTTTCTTTTATGTTACTTTTCTTTGTGTTCATGTCCTTTTTCTCTGGATTCAATCTTATTATAGCTTTGAAGATGGACTCAGGCTTGTCAAACTAAGGGGTGAAGCCATGCAGGTGAACATTCATAGCTGGCCATCAGATGGCTTTGCTCTATGCACCTCAAATTGAGTGCTTCATGACATCTTTTAGTAATAATGTTTTCAATGAAACTGTCTCCAGGAAGCTGCCGATGCTGCTAAAAGTGCCATGGTCAGTGTCATCGGACTGGACGCTGACAAAGTTCAACAGTTGTGTGATGCAGCCAATCAAGATGTCGATGAGGATAATAAAGTTCAGATTGCGAATTACCTGTGTCCTGTAAGGTTCCTTCAGATCTGTGTCTTTTAGTTTTGTTGCAATGCTTTGTGTATTTATTAATTTAATGTGTACTAACTTCGATGCTGATGCATTTTGGTAGGGTAATTATGCTGTATCTGGAGGTGTTATGGGAGTGGAAGCAGTAGAGGCTAAAGCAAAGTCATTCAAAGCTCGAATGACAGTAATTTATTTCCTCATTTTATTTTTATTTTTTTGTATGGCCATCTTGCTTCTGCCAATGACCATAGCTCCCACTTTTCTCAGGTGCGTTTAGCAGTTGCTGGTGCTTTCCATACAAGTTTCATGGAACCAGCTGTCTCAAGATTGGAAGCTGCATTGGCAGCCACTGAAATTAGACAACCAAGAATACCAGTTATATCCAATGTTGATGCACAACCACATGCAGATCCTGCCACAATTAAGAAGATCCTGGCACGCCAAGTAAGCTACACGCAATTTGCTTCTCCATGATAAAGCAGGGGAAACCGTAATTTGATCCTGCAAATTCGAACTTGCAGGTGACTTCTCCTGTTCAATGGGAAACAACAGTGAAGACTCTCCTAGCCAGAGGGCTGAAGAAGAGTTACGAATTAGGACCTGGAAAGGTACACATTTATCATTGCCTCTTAAATTACAGAACCAGAGCCATATAGCAGCAGTAACTCGTTCTAATCTACACTCTTGGAGCTTCCTATCTTGCTGAGTTTATTCGAGTCATTTTATCAGGTTATTGCTGGCATTGTCAAGAGAATGGACAAGAAAGCAGAAATGGAGAATATAGGCGCCTGAGGCACTGAGAGGGCAGCCAGAGGTGTGTCTCTAGTGGTTCCTGATCAACACATCATCACAGCTGGAGCACTGCGCGCACAGGGCCTCCCTGTGAACGGCTGTTAGATATTTCTTGCACCATGATTCGCGACTTCAGTTTTGCTTTGAGATTAATTTGCATCAATTTATAGATTCAGATCAAGCCAGGAATTTTTTTTATTCTGGGCTATTAAATAGATATATAAATAATTTTTAAGATTAATTATTAACTCATGTACATAAATTTTTGAAATTAATAGTAAAGTTTTAATTCAAATACATTATCCAAAATATTAAAAAATAAATTTGAAAGTACATAAAATTAAAGCGAAAGTAAAAATAAACTCACTATTAAAGTTACATCCTTCGATATTTTGTGGAATATAATTCATCTATAATCGAATTTGAATCAATATTGTAATAATCCCTCAACCGGGATAAAATAACAATCTCATGTCAACTGGAAAACAAAGTAATTAAATTTTTTTCTCTCTTTTAATTTCTTCTTCCTTCACTTGATTCTTCCCTAGATTAGTGTTTTATAAGTTGGACTTTGTAAGTTTACAAGATTATTCTTTCACTTTTTATTTTTTTTCTTGGAATTTTTTTTATGTTTTTCCTTTATTTTTTTCTATTTCTCTCTCGCCTTTTCTTTTCTTTCTTCTTCTATTCTGCTTTTGCTCAGTCGGTAATATATAAAAGGAAGGAGGAGCTGATTTGTTTTATTTTTTAATGGCAAATAACTATTTTACTCTTAGTGAGTCATTTTGCTTTTATTTGACGGTCCTTTTTTTTGTTAGCACTACCAAGCTCCGTTCATCCTAAACTCTTAACTATATTTTATTCAATATATTTTAAGATCCCTCGTAAAATTTCAACTCGATCTGATGGTCGGATTGAAAATTACGTCCAATAACGTAAAACTGATCAAATTATGATTTTTCATCAAATTTCTAAATTTCTCCAAAAATTCTTAAATTTTAACCCAAGCTAAAGCATTATATTAGAAGACTTCACGTAAATTTTCAAATTTTTTTGATAACTTAATTGATAATTATAATTTTTTTTCACATAAAACTAGTTAAAAAATATTGATAAAATCTTGACCTAGGCTAAAGCCCACCCCAGCCTTTGCCATGCCTCCGCCTATGATTCAGATCATCTAGTGCGTAAAATAATTAAATGTATGAATTTTTATTCTGTGCGAGTAGCATGAAAAGACAGTTTCAAAGAGGATTAATAAATATTTTTTAAATTATTTTCGGTGGGAAATATATTGAAATAATATATTTTTTTATTTTTTAAAATGTATTTTTGATATTAACATATTAAATAATAATACTAAAAAAATAATTTAAAATAAAAAAAAAATAATTTTTATAAAAGCATATTTTAAATGCAAAAAATTGGAATTGAAAGCACAGAAAGCAAAATCCCAAATCTCATAGTAATTAAGTAGCACGTGTCTAATTTTGCCTCAATCTCCTAAGCTGACCAATCTACTTGCTCCACTAACCCGACCCGCCCAACCCCAAATCTCATGTCCGGGTATGGAGAACGAAAGGTCGAAAAATTCTAATAAGGCAAAGATGGATTTATTTACAACCATTACGCGGGCATGTCAAATGCCTAATCCTCTCTCTGAACTCATTATGTAAAAAATTTGAAACGGAAAAAAATTAGATAAAAAACAATCTGCACCAGCCGGGAATCGAACCCGGGTCTGTACCGTGGCAGGGTACTATTCTACCACTAGACCACTGGTGCCTGTTGTTATTAATTTACGAGAGAAATTGATTTTTAGCAATTGACTTCTTGCTATTGGTGGCTTCGAATAAAGTGCTAAGAACCACACACATTTGATTTGAACTCGCTCTGTAAATAAGGGTGTTGCGTAGTTACTTGAGAGAGAGAGTTGAAGCGGGAAATGGCGATGGTTACCGTTTTCAGGGCTTCGATTTCTCGGTCTCTCCCAACCTCTTTTCCTAATCTATTATCATCGTCATCGAACAGAAACTCAATTCCTAAGAAACACAGGTTACTCTGTCATGCAGCTTCATCACAAACCAAAACAAATCGGTAAGCTGTTTCTCTCATGTTATCTTTTCCTTTGTTTGCCAACTGAATTTCCTTTCAGAAATTATAAAATTTATATATATATATATATTTGCAAATGAAAACACAACAGTGTAGTCAGTGAAGAAAGTTAGTTAGGTCCTTTAAAGAGAACTGCTAAATTTTGCCTGGAAAAGTTGGGATTCTGGTTTCTTTCTGCAGTCCATGTAAATTAAATGGAAAAAAAGCTTATAATTACTGTCATTTTATTTAATGATTTTAGTCGTTTTGTTCATTTCTTTGATATTGGTAACGAGATTTCCTGTACTTCTGGTTTTTTGCTTCCAAATTTTATTTTTCTTATACAGTGATTATTTAGAAAAAGAAGTTCACGCTGATGACAGATTCAGTACCATATAAAAGCAAGCCTTGATATTTAGTTTTAATTGAACAAGTTTATTGATTTATTTATTTTTTTTCAAAATATTTCTAGGTCAGAGGTATCCTTTTGCATTGGAACTCACTTGATTCCACATCCTAAAAAGGTATGCCGATATTATCCATCTTTATGCTTTCAAATGATTGGATGTTAGTACCATTTATTTATTTTGAACTTTGAAATCTTGGTCTTTCAAAATAGGTCGAAAGAGGTGGGGAAGATGCATTCTTTGTGAGCGACTACAATGGGGGCGTTATTGCTGTTGCTGATGGTGTCTCTGGGTATGAAACTTTACATGAGTATATATGTTGTTCCTTTTTATCATGCATTTTTGGAAGTGTGAAAACCATAGGCTTCCTTGTAACGTATGTGTGTGACTGATTTTGAGTTGCATCACATTGACAATCATAAATTAATGCCTGTTTGGCATTGCGGCCAAACCGGCTTTTTGAAAAAATTCAAAATTTTTTTATTTTATTTTTTTGCTAAAATTGAGTACGATTTGTACTTTTTGAATCGTTTTGATGTGCTGATGTCAAAAATGATTTTTAAAAAATAAAAAAACATTATTGGCATGCTTTTCGGCACGAAAAGCTATTTGAAAAGCAACCGCTACCACACTCCCAAACACCCTCTAAGCCATGACTCAAACACTTGCAAATATTTTGGCTCTACTCTCGAGAAACTTAAGAGATTTTTTTTTTTGGCATGCAAGCCTATAAGCATGTGTGAAGTTTGTATGAAAAGTTTTGTGACACTATATTTCTTGACGGTGTTTATGAATTATGACTGTTTTCATGCTGTTTAATGCTCTTTTCAGTTGGGCTGAACAGAATGTCGATCCTTCGTTATTCCCACGGGAATTGATGGCCAATGCTTCATGTCTCATGGGGGATGAGGAGGTAGTGTCATAGTAATACCTTTGAAAGACCATATATATATATATATATATGTATGTATATTTCATTGTTATGTTCTGGTTAATTAGTTTTTCTTCAAACAATCTCTACAAGGACTGTATGCCACTGTAGTCTTTACTTGCCAATTGAATGTTTTTGGTTGCTTACTTTGCTTTCAGCTAATACATCTAGTGATCTTTGCTATTTGGCAGGTTAACTATGATCCCCAAATTCTCATAAGGAAAGCACATGCTGCCACTTCTGCTGTCGGTTCGGCTACTGTGTAAGTTGATCCACTCCATATTTCCCAAGAGCATCATCCTTAGACCATATGTTTAGGGACGTCATGGTATCATCTTTAAGCTCCACTTCCCTCTTGGTTGAGTAGAATTGTTGCCATGTTGGAGACAAATGGAACACTAAAGATTGCTAATGTTGGGGATTGTGGACTGAGGGTTATCCGTGGAGGTGCTGTGGCCTACTTTTCATTTGTTCTTGTTGCCGTTCTTTTTTTACCCTTTTTTTTCTTTTAAAATTGAGGTAACTTTGATTATTTATTCAACTTTCAGACCGAATAATTTTTTCCACATCTCCACAAGAACATTATTTCGATTGTCCCTACCAGCTGAGCTCAGAAATGGTTGGCCAAACATACCTTGATGCGGTGGTATGGTGATTTTTATATCTCACATCTCAATACTAGAACGTGGGATTTTTTTTTATTTTTAATGTCTACTGAATACTTTCAGCTGAGTATCTTATGCCTGATAATACAATGAATTCATGTCAGAAATGGTAATGTTTTCTTAAATTCTCATGATCCATTGAGCTATTCATGTGTAAGATAATTAAATGCTTATCAACCTTAAGGTTCAGTTGATAACCATGCACCCCCCCTAGTTTCATCCTCCTCTGTAAAGATGAGCTAAGTGATTGTGCAAACAAAAGTTATGTCTTTAGGGTCAGGAAAGAATTCATGCACTCTTACCACTTCGCTGTTTTTTATTTTGAATGAAAAATGTTGTGTAGTCTAGTAAGCTTCTTATCATCCGAATTGCTTGTATCATCTCTTTTAAAAGGTTAGCAGGGTGGAAGTAATGGAAGGAGACACCATAGTTATGGGCTCAGATGGGCTTTTTGACAACGTTTTTGATCATGAGATTGTTTCGACAGTTGCTGGACATAGTGATGTTGCTGCAGCTGGTACGTCTTCAAAGATCAAAAGAACTTGTTTTTAGCAATCAACTTCACATTTTTCTAATTGAGATTTGATTTCAATGCTAGCAAAGGCATTAGCTAACCTAGCGAGCATTCATTCTACGAATTCAGAATTTGAATCTCCCTATTCATTGGAAGCCAGATCAAAGGTAACATTATTTGGAATGATAACTGTACTGCTGAACATTAAATCATCTTTCCAATGAGTCTGACGTTTTTTTTCTTTGTGAATGCTCCTGATAGGGCTTTGATGTTCCTTTCTGGAAGAAAGTTCTTGGCATGAAGCTCACTGGTAAAACTTACAAAGATGGGTTCTTTTTCCTCAATACCACAAGTGACCAAGTTCTTTGTTTGGCAGGTGGGAAACTTGATGATGTCACTGTGATTGTTGGTCAGGTTGTGAGGTCACAACATATCTCCCTGCTGGCTGAGGATCAGACAGTTGAAGCTCACACAGAACAAGAAAATAAACTCGAATCATAGTCATTAAACTCTCTGTTCTTTGTTTCTTGATTGTCTTGTAAAGTTCAGGATGCTGTAATGACTGCCAAGCAAGTTGAAACTGTCCACATTTTATTACAATTTTAGAATGACTCAGACATGATAGCAGAATTTCATTAACTCAATGGCTGCAAAGCGATAACAAGGACAACTAACTCTTGAATATCCAGATTACAGGTCAAAAATTTTGTTGCAATAAAAGAATCTTGTACGGTCATGAAAACGAAAATTACAAGGGAAAAAAATTGCAAGGGCAGTAGGATTATTAAAGGAGCAGCTACATGTACAACAGCACATTCTATCTGAACATTCCATTTGACTCGTAATACCGGATAAATAGACAGCTAGCTACAAGGCCTGAGAAATGGTACAAGTGCATGCTTGTGATCCTTCGTGTGATGCAACCCATTACTTGTACATGCTGATGCAACTGCAGAATAATGAATGCCTATTGGTCCTTGGTTGTTCAAGTGACATTGTCACTGTTACTGTTACTATTGAGTTTATGGAAGAAAGATTTTGAGGCTTCGTAGGTAGACCAAGAGATTGCTGCAGCTGGTGAATGGAAAAGCATCCTTGGGATCCAACCTCTCATGAGGCCTCTGTAGCCATCCTTTTGAAGTATTGCTCTAATCACATCTCCAATCGAACCACTTTTAAATCTGTCACACCCACAAACACCCTGCAAATCCAATCAGAGTTAGCTGTTATCAAATTATAAAGAGAAATTTAACGCCTGTAATATATGATACACAAATCAATACATCCTGCAGTCTTTATGTGACAATGAGGGAAAGTGAACTTGAGGCTCTCCCCTAGCATGCAATGGTGAGTCCATCGTACCAGACACCAAAAAGTTACATGATGCATCTAGTAGTAAGTAGTAGCCTTGGTAGGTTCTCATAAACTATGCTTTTTTATCCAACATTTCATTTCTTTTTTTTGGGAGGTTGTGTAATATATACAAATTGGAGTAGAACAATGAAATTCTTCGAGAGATCAACAAAAAGATCACTTACTAGACATCACAAAACACACACAGAAAGGCATGGTAAAATTGACAAGTGTCCAAATTAGTTCAGGAGTAGGTGATTGCATATCTTCAGTTCTAATCTTATTGTTCTTCTTAAGCATTTAGATGGTTTAATTTAATACTTTCTAAATTGATTAGGTAGTTCAATTGATCAGGACTCATCGGTTGAACCAACAGCCTTCTGATGGACGAGCTTTAAGAAATTCAATGACAAACAAAACACACAGGCTGACGCATGATATCAACTGCAGGAGAATACCAATTAACATTCGACCAACTCTTGTAAAATTGATTTCAAGCGAGACTGATATGAAATTGTCAGATGTCCAAAGTTCAACCAAACCCATTAAAGTATAAACAATGAAAATATGGCAAATTCCTTCCTTTACAGCCACAATACTGATAAAACACCAAATCTTCAGGTTGTGTGATTGCTACAAGTTATATTGGGTTCGACCAGAAAATGAATACTGTTGTTATGGTATGTGAGAAATTTAGAATATGTTGGTCAGAGTGCGGCAGTACAAAAAATAAAGAGATTGTATAAATATCAGATATGATGCTGGAAGAGTGTAATTATTAATTCATCATTAGGCATTTAGCAACCCATCCTTGTAAATCTTCAATAAATGAAGCGTTTAGTAAGGGAATTCCTAATGACGATTCAGTTTTCCTTGTAAGAACAGCTTCTTATTGTGTGTGCCTATACACCAAGATCAGAGATAGTATGATTCTACCATCTGGAGGTCTACCAAACATTAGCTTAGCTTGGTCACTCAAAATCAGCCCTTTAGATCATTAAAACCTCTTTTAAAATTTGATTTCAATTGCATTACAACTTTTAAAAGCTAGGCATCCTCTCTCTATTAGCCTAATATTTTCTTCAAATTGGCAAAGTAGTTCACTGTGAATTAAAAACAAAGTAAGAAGAACAATACCTGACACTGCAATTGAGTTTTAACAACATCAAGTGGTGTGGTAACCGCAGCGGCCAAAGCTCCAGCAGCAGCACCAGCAGTAGCATGAACAACCCACCTCTCATCATTCACACTATCAGGCGAAATCTCCATCAAACCCTTCTTCGCAGCTTCATAAATCGTAAAATAAACCGCAGTAAATGGTGCATTCATCAAAACAGTAGTCCTATACGAAGCATAAAATGCACCAAACCCCTCTTCTCTCACCACCCTCTTAACACAATCCCAAACACCCTTATAGACACTATCACTCCCCAATTGCAATCTCTGCTTTACCATGTCCATCGGTGTGAAAACCGCATCGCTAGCAACCGTTGCACAAACACCAGAAACCGCATGCGCAATTGAACTATTTGGGTTATCTCGCGACAAATGTTTCTTGCAGACTTCATAAAATGAAAAATGGACAGCATGGGCGGGACCAGCGCCGAGAGCCATCGCGGCAATGCCACGGTAAAGGGCAGCAGGGCCCTCGGATTTAAGAAGGGAATTGAGGACATGAGTTACGCTTACGGATTTAATCGGGCAAGACCCGATTGCTTGCATATGAGTCTTGACTGTGTCAACAGGGAACATAGCCATGTGTTCTACAAGACCGGCTATTGAACCGGAAATCATGTATTGCCAAAAATGGAGGCCATCGTAGGAGGTTGCGGAGGATATTTTCTCCGGGTGGAAATCGGGGCGGAAATCGGCGGGGTTTTGGAATTTGGTGGCGGCGGCGTCGGTGGCCATGGTGGTGGAGAATTGTTCAGGGTTTTACGGAGTGAATTGGTGATGTGAAAAAAAGTGAGATTTTGATGGTTACTGTTTAGGGATAGATTTTGGTGTTGGGTGGTAAGGGTTATAGCCATACACACTGACTTACATGTGTTGAGCTTTCTGTTTGGGGTTATCAGAGAGAAAGAAAGAAAGAAAAGATTTGTCCTTTATGGTTTTGCAAGTTTTGGCCGACAATTGAACAGATTAGGGTTTCCAAGATTTTGGGTCCTCTTTTTTTTTTTTTTTTCTCAGTCTTTACAAAAATGCGTGTCATGTAAAAAAGTCTAGTCGGTGGTGAGATTGAGAGAATGGAGTTTAGGTGCCAAGGAGTGAATAGTAATACAAGCTAGTCCCTGAATGCTTAACTAATTTGTATTTAGGTCCCTAAAAGAATTCTTGATGTGATTAGATGCACACATTATAAATCACACACAAGAGCCAAGAAAAACTACATTGTGAGATTTATCGTACAAGCAAGCAAACTTAGAAAATAATAATAATAATAATTATTATTATTAAACTTCAAAAGTGTGGGAAATTCAATGTATAAAATATACTATAAATCCCCTCACAAAATATTGTGGACGCAATATTTATAGTGTTTTATTTATTTATTTTTTAAAATTTAGCTTTTATTGGATCAAATTGTAGAGTCAAGAAAAACTATATTGTGAGATTTATTGTACAAACAAGCAAACTTAGAAAATTATTGTTATTATTATTATAAGTATTGTTATTATTATTATAAGTAAATTTAAAAGGTATGGGAAATTTACTATATAAAATATACTATGTATTCCTTCCCAAAACATTATGGACACCATACTCATAGTGTTTTTTTTTTTTTTAATTTAGCTTTTATTAGATCAAATTGTACGCCAATTTAGGCTAATTTATGAGGGGAGAGTAAGATTGAAATATAGAAGGTTAAAGTAAAATACCTATTTTGCCCTTTAAAAACCAAAAAAATCATTTTATTAAGATTAATTTAGTAATTTCACAATGTTCAAATGACATTCCAAAATTTAAAAATGGCAATTACATCATTTTTTTTTTTTACAATGCATAGTGAAGACCCTTGTACCTTTAGATTCAATTTTTTAAAAGCTTATGTATAGAACCGAACTTTCAGGTTGGTAATCTAACCATCTTAGATAGTTGAGTTCATTGTTATTGTTACTTGCAGAAGAATGGTCTCCACGTCTCAGGTCAGGCATGGCAGGGCCATTGGTATATTGGGATTTAGGAATCCAAGCTATCTAAATTGACTCGATGGCTATCTGATTTCAAAGACTCGATGGCTTGAGATTCAAGCTCGTAAATTGACGAAAGCAAGAGGTATTGAGATTTAGGAATCCAAGAAATATGATCTAAGATTCGGTGAAATATGCAGTGGTTGCTTGCAAAAATGAATGACGGGAGATCCAGTAGCCGTAATGGAGAAACTCCAGGGATGTAATCCACTATTTCATTACCCCTTTCTGTATCCAAGCAAAAACGTAGGCAAACAGAAAAAGGTATTTGAGTGTGGTAGCGGTTGCTTTTTAAATAGCTTTTCGTGCCGAAAAACATGTCAATAATATTTTTTTATTTTTTAAAAATTATTTTTTATATCAACACATCAAAACGATCCAAAAAATACAAACCGCACTTAATTTGAGCAAAAAAAAAAAATTTAAATTTTCCGAAAAACAGGTTGAACCGCAATGTCAAGCAAGTTATCCGTATTTTGCATTTCTTCTGCACATATTTTTACATAAACAAATCCTTGAACAAAAAATGAAACCACCGGAATGCTCCTTAGATTCCCAACACCAATCACCCAAAACAAGAAAGGATCGGTCAATATAAGAGTAGGCCTCAAGGACTGATCAAACCCATCAAGCAGCTTCTCAAATGGAGCCTCCATCTTTAGTCAAGGTAGCTTCAATGAATCCAATTGGATCAGCGTTGCGGACCAGCTCTGATGGAATGACGTTAGGTATGGAACCAAATTCCTGCATTATCCCTGCAATTTCCTGGAGCTCTCTTGCTTTTCTCCTCAGTTTCTTTCTCTGCATTGCTTTCCAAATTTATAAATTCCTGCATTATCCCTGCAATTTTCTGTCTTGTAACCAAACTTTCTGCTCCCTGTTTTTCCAGCACCTTTTAACCAGTCTTCCAGTCCTCTACAATTAGCTTCTTGCTACATTATAATTTTGATACACAACAATAAGAAGAGTAAGAAAAGAAACTCCAACACAAATGCTTTCTAGAACAGAATTCCACCCACACTATGACCAATCCTTCTATAGAACGATGGCACAAAACCCTCAAGAGCTAAGTTGCAGACTACACACATTTACCACAGCATCATAAGCATTTTGACCTCTACCCTTTCCTGAACAACCTTCTCACTGTGATATTAACAGAGTAGGTAAAGCAACCGAAATGCAAGCATACAAATGCTCAGAAATTACATAAAAAGCAAACGACTTTACAAGAACAGACATTGTGTTCCCGTTGAACAAAACGATCAAAATGCTGCAACACTGGAAACATCGCTGCTGACTTGAGAAAAAAGGACGCCCCTAGAATGCTCCTTCGATTCCCCAACAAAGAGCACAAAAGAGAGAGTTATCTCCAAATGTTTTGAAATTTTTATCTGTTATTTTCGGATTACTTTTTTAGGTTTGTAATATTTATTTAATTCAGATTTTATTAGTTAGGTGAGATAGCTTATTTTTTTAAAATAATTGTGTACACTATTAACATTCAATTATTGACAGTGAATTTCTTTCTACAGTATAACTGTAATTTCGTTATATTCTGCGAATGCATGGCAATCAAATTGCCAATATTCATAAACATATTTCGGAATCGAATAAATGTAAGTACCTCGTTTGTCTCAAAAGATCACTGTTTGAAGGAAAAGGAATTGAAATTAGACTTGGATGATCCCTTCTATGAAACTGCATCTTGACATGTCTCTTGAAGCTCTTTCTCTCTTTTCCACGTTTGTTTTCCTTTATTGCTCTCAGAATAAACATACTTCTGACAAAATCCAGCAATTTTCTCTCTTATCACCATTTTTTTTTCACTCTAGACTCTGCCTCTCCGGTTCTCCACATTCATAGTTTTTAAAATTAATTTTATCACATGTTTGGGGTGCTTATTCATGGTTCTAGGAAAACGACAAATTTCCAGAGCAGAGGTTATTGACGAAGGTTTTGATGTTGGTTTCACATTATCCACCTTTTGAGATTGCTTGTTCACGCATCTCCTAAAATTCTTTCACTCTGCTCCTTGATTCTCTTCCTTCACTGCTATCCAAATCCATAAACCTCTTTCCTCTCTTGTCACCAAACTTTCCATCCTAAACTCCTTCTCCAATCTCCACCCAACCTTCCACTATTAACTTGCTGTTTGGGCGTTGATCTGCAGCTATTGGGAGGGTAAGGAAAGGCACACCTGCAAAAAGACCTTCTTGAATGGAATTCCACCCGCTCTGGGCCACAATCCTCCTAATGATGGGTGGCACAATACTCTCACTGCAAAAAAACATTTCTAATCAACAGCGTCTTTTGTTATTTCATGTTATGATATTTTTTTAAGTATATTAAATTTATATAATTATACATCAATCACATAGACTATTACATAAATTAAATTATCTACTCATATTGATCATCTACATTTGGGCGATGATTAAAACTAGCATTTACTATGAGCATGAAAAGCATATATTCATGTAGAGCATGAGTATGAATATATTTCGTATAAGTCATAGTACAATCCTATCAGGTCCGCTAACACTTTTGTTTCATGGTTGCAGGATTGACATCGATCAGATGATATATTTGCTGGTATTGTAAAAATAAGTAATTTTAATAAATTTTCAATTTATATTTAATTCAATTATAATTAAATGTTATATTTTCAATAATTATAGTTTAAATTGTTATGCAGGATGATACCACTATTTATTAATATACACATAGACGGATGCGACTACATGAGCAAGTTCGCCATATGTGGTCCAGGTTGGTTTTTTTTATGTCAGTTTTCTTGACCACATCAAGGTTGATCACAACTTGATCCATACACTGATTGAGAGATGGAGATGTGGGACATACATGTTCTATATTAATCATGGTGAGATGACATCAACACTACATGACGAGACGATTTTGCTTGGATTGTCTATTGATGGACAAGTAGTCACATCTACTAATATTTGTAATAAGATTGTGTTATGCAAGCAGTCATTTAGATTATCAGCCTCTCCTTCTAAATTAAGGGAGTAGATTACGTTTTAAGTGGATTGGAGAAATATTTTTGACATCACCAAATGATGGTTATGAGAAAATCTTGCGGGGGTACAAAATCAATTATGATTTAAATGTTATGTTTGCATTAATTATTATGATGATTTAAATTTATATGTAAGTATGCCACATTATATATATTTCATATGTTTGGCAATGTGTTATTCATTGACCTTTCAGGGAGATATGTTCCTTTGTATTATTTGATGCTCTTAGAAAATTTTGATGATATTCCTACATATAATTGTAGATTTGCTGTATTGACATTCTTGTACAAATATTTATGTTTTGCATGCATAAAGTGGGCCAAACAGGTATGGGAATGTTTGCTACCTCTATAAGTATGAATAAAAAAAATATAAATAACTATTTAGATTTGAATGCTTCACATCTTTATATGGGCAGGCCCGAATACCAAGATTACCGAATATAACAATCCAATCTATAGAGGTTACATTTCATCTCCTACTAAGATGCATGTATTGCGATGTTATTTTTGCAGTTATATACATTTATATTGTGCTCTTGAAACTTAAAAAAATTCAATTAAACTGACATGTTTTTAACTCTAGGTGGTGCGCTGGACGAGTTTTTGAAAACAATCTAGCATATGTGCTATCACTTTATTAGAGCAAGCTCGATAGGCAATATGTTATTCAAGTATTTTTTTTAACTATTTGTTAAATAAAATAATTAATTGCACCGAATTATTGTTGTTTGATATTTATTTAACTTATAATTTGCAGATCATGTGGATGTTTTACTCGGAAGAAAGATTGGCCATTACTCTAATTGTCTGCACTAGTGAGACGGATATATATATATATATATATATATATATATGAACAACAGTGATCTAGCTAATATGTTTTGAGATAGTCGAGTTATATTGTTTGGATAAGGTAATGTGACAATTCAGCTACAAACAACACATTCTAGTCGATATCAATATGAGTGATGCTTTGCACACCATTACTTGTAGGGGTAAAAATGATGATTATTATTGGTTAGGTCGACATAATGCTCATGTATCACAGTGAGATGCACAAAGAAATGATATATTTACATAAATACATCTTATGATTACTGATTAGGAGTATATGATTTTGTACATAAGTATAACACGACGAATCATTGCTCTGGATCCCGAGCAGGTTCATCCACCTGGATATATGCAGTACTAGCAACATACTCAGCGGATTCAAGATCATATAAGTAATAAAGTCTTTTTATAATAAATATATGTTAACTATTGAGTTTTATATATTTATCTTTTGATTTAACATTAATGTTTTATTAATATTAGGTTGATTTCTTGCTATTAGAGGGTTGAGGGGCCACATCTTATCTTCATAATACTGATGAAGAAAACAAAGTTCACATCGTAGCATCTCGATGGTAAAATATTTGTTACATTGGACTTGAAACCTTTGAAGAGGGACTAAGTCTTGTTAATGCCGTGGTAGAGGACAAGACCACTCAGGTAAGAACATGAGCTGGATCCAGTTATGCTACTGATGAGTCTAGATCATCCAGTAGACAATGGAGAAGTAGATGGATAGATTAGATATGTTTATATATTTTGAGATCACTTGAATATTATATTATTGAATTATTATTTTATTCATTTTACATGTATATATGTTTTTTTTTACTTTTCTGGGTCTACTTGTGATTATAGAATATGAGAATATGTCGAGTTTAATTAAAATTTGTTGATTGGAATTATTGTGGTTTTTTATAGGTTTTTTAAAGCGAGACAAAATTTTGGATATAGTTCTTGTATATAAAATATTTTGTCCAAATTTTGATAAGATTGTAACAATTTAACTTTATAAATCATAAAGTAAATAAAGTTTAAAATTAACGAAAACTATGATTTTATAAATTGTTTTAGGCTTCAAACACGAAAATGATCCAAAACTTTACAATAGCTAAAACAATCTAAATATTTTAGTTATTGTCACCAACTATTTTATCAAATATTCAGTTATTTCTCAAAACGATCTCCTTGATGATATCACGGTTCTGAATCAAGATATTGAATCAAATATTACAGTTCAGAAACACGATATTTTAATAATATCGGGGTTCACAAACATGAAATTTGATCAAATATCGTGTTATATGACATTCTTAAACTATGTTACTTTACTGAAAAAATTTCATGTTATCTTGTGTTATTTTTATATTTATTTATATTTTGGGTGTTAATAGCTAAGTTTATTAAAAAAAAAAAATAAGAGCATGTTAAAATCTCCTTGGAATTCACCATCGCTGTTCTCATTGTCCATTCATATCACGCCACATCAATTCCAAGCTGCTCCTTGCAGATCACACGTTTTTTCTGTTGTCTACGCTCACCGCCCTCTATTTTTCAAATTTCAAGTGGAGCTTTTAAAATTCCCCAAGATATCTCCAATGGAATAAAAAAAAAAAAAGCAATTTAGTTTTACTCTCGTAATATTACAGCTTCAATAAAATAATTAAATGAAAAACTAAAATCTTTTTTTTTTTCAATGAAAAGTAATTATTTTGTACATATTAAAAGAGCCAAAAACATTAAAATAAATTATTAATTTTTTTTTATCTCTATTATTTTTTCAAAAAAATATTAAAAACTAAATGCACCGCAAAAACTCTATCATCCTTAATTTTCTCCATATCCTATTAAATATTCGTTTGAAGAAGAATTGTAGTTGAAACTATATTTTACTCTAAATTTACGAAGGAAAGTTCAAGCGGTTTAAATGTTAATTATCATTTAATTTCCTTGATCTAAAATTAAGCACAGCCTTATCTTCGTGATAGTGCTAATGAAACAAAAACATTCATGAGAGAATACTAATAGTTTTTATTTTTACTTTTCACCAAAGTAGAAGGCACAGCTTCTTCTTCTTTTTCCTCATTTGAACTCATCAGTTAATTGAATGCTACAAACAAGTAGTTAACACTTGATTCCTTACCTTAATCATGTTTCAGAGAGCATAATTCCATTGAACTCTGACAACATGACAAGCATTTTTTTCCTGTAGTGAATAAACTAGATCACTGGAAAATGATTACAGCATTCAAAAACTGTTCAGTGCCTGATGCCCAGTGAAATATCCCTAATAAATGCATCAAGGTTGGTCGTAGATGATCCACCTTCAGCAATACCTTGTTGACAAACATTTCCAAGTTCTCTTGCTCTTCTCCTCATTTCTTTCCCTTCATTGCTTTCCAAATCCATAAACTTCTGCACAAGTTCTGCAATTTCCTCTCTGGTTAAGAATTTTTCTTCTTTCACACCTCGCTTAACCTTCCAACCAATCCTCCAACCTTCTAAAATTTGCTTACTATTTGGTTCTTGATCCAAAAATAGAGGGAAAGTAAGCATTGGAACACCAGCAAAAACTGCTTCTAGAGTAGAGTTCCATCCACAATGTGTCCAAAAGCCCCCTATGGAAGAATGGCACAGCACTTTCAACTGGTCACACCAAGGCAGCACTAGCCCCATACCATCACTACATATGTCCTTTAACCGAGAAGCTTCTCCGCGTGCCACCCACAAGTATCGGACACCACTATCTTGAAGTCCAGCAATAATTTCATCCATTTGGGTGATTGAAACAGAAAGGAAACTTCCCAAAGAGATGTATAAGACAGAGTCTTTAGGTTGAGAATCTAGCCATTGTAAGTAGTCCGGGGCCATATGACTGTAATTAGTTCCTGACAAATTACCTTCAAGCTCTAAGTAAGGTATGGCAGGTCCAATAGGATAGACAGGAAATTGAAAAGTATCTTTCATAGTGTCCATGACTTGGGGCTCAAGCTCATAGATAGAAGTGAACAGAAGATATTGTGCTTGCGGCACTTTTGAAATGCATTCCAGGGCTAGCTGCAATACTCTTTGATCATTCTTCTGGAAGACCTTTTGGAGTTCTGCTAAATGTGATGAAGAAATTCCTGGGATGTAATCCACTTGTCCTGTTATATGCAAGAAAAATACCCACTTGCTACTATCACTTTCTGTTTTGAAATGTCAAATATCATGGAAATTCAGAAAGCGTCAATCAGGAAGACATGAACCATTTATTTGTGATCTCTACGAATTCTTGAAGTATTTGGATTAAATGCCCAAGCAGCTAATATCTGATCTCATCCAAGATCATGCATTCTGCCATTTGTTTAAATCTTTTTACATTAGCTTAATCTATTTATCATACAAAGGACAACGCAAAAAGTTCCTTTCTGAATGTTATTACCGTAATTAAAAAAACCTAACTTCACCATTTTCTGTAAGGAAAATACCAGTTCAAAACCCTAGCCTCACCGTACTCTGTGCTGAAAATTCCACTTCAATCTTCCAAGTTCCTCTTTCACATTGAAACAGTAAAAAAACTAAACATATTCTTTATTTTACAATATTTTCTTGTTCTCTTTTTTATCTTGTCAGAGTGCTTAATTCATTTCAAGCTCGGACAGAACCTACTAAGCCTATACCAAACACTAATATATACAATCACGCATGATGCTAATAAGCATTGAAATTAAGTTCAAAGTAAGATAATATGGATAGCTGCAGTTTACATACCTGACAAATTATTTGGTGATTTCTGGTTCTGTTTGAAGTGATCATAATGATACAACATTGAAAGAAATGTTGCCGACATCGTCCAAAAAGCAGCCACTGGAATATTCCTTCTGTTTCCCAAGCTGATAGCCCACCGTACCTCAATATCCCCAATAATAGCAGTCACAGGAATCTCAAACTGATCAAGCAGCTGCTCAAAGGGAGCTTCCATCTTGGTCATAACAGCTTCATAAAATCCAGGAAAATCTACTGCTTTTAGACGCTCTGGTGGGATGACATTAGGTATCGTGACCAAGCGTACAGATTCTGGCCTTGGCTCAGAGCTGATGTAGCCAAGCCACTCTTCTGTGACAACAAAAGTAATCAAAATATCATGTTTTCTTGAAGCTAATAACTTGCAGAAATTCATCATGGGGTTGATGTGGCCTCTGCCGGGAAAAGGCATCGCCACCACATGGCATACTGCTGTTGATTCCAGGCCAACAGAATTCATGTCTGATGAAAGTAGAAAGACTGTTAAGTTATTGTGCTCTGATGCATTTTTAGTTCTCTGGAGAAAAGTTGCAAGGTCAACAAGAACTTACTTCAAAAAATTGCTGAGATAAGATTTTAAGAATTAAAAAGTTAATACTTAAAGAAAATATAGCTACTTGTGTGGAAATCTGGAATCATGAGTTGGAAAATTTTGTTCTTATCCTTCTTTTGCTGGCTGCTAGGTTAAAAAAATGGTACCTAATCTTTAAGCACATCCTTCCCCCGTCTTCATTCTTCTTTTATTTTTTTTCCTTTCTTTTTAACTTCTTGCTACTTTTCCAAAAGATGACCACAATCGGGAAAAGTGCTTCTCTCAGATGTTATCGTGTCAGTTTCTTGGGTCTTCGAGGTCTTCACCATATTTGTTTTGGCAGTTTACAGGCCACAAAACAGAGAGATTTTGCAAGCATTGATTTTAAATTAACACAAGAATTTGGTCTGAAGTTTTGCTTATACGTGAGAAACCAAAATTGCTGTAATTTTCTCTCCTTTAATCAAATGTTTAGGCCCCTCATCTTTCTTCATTTGCCAACGAATTATCCAGTTTTCAACTATCTGCATACTATTGGGATCCTGATTGAAAAATAAAGGGAAAGCAACCATTGGTGTCGCTGAAAAAACAGCCTCAAGAGTCGAATTCCAACCACAATGTGTCCAAAACCCCCTACAGAAGAATGGCACAAGACCTTCAATTGGTTACACCATGACACTACTATCTCCTTTACCGCAACTCCCTTGTAGCCGTAAGCTTCTCTACGAGCTACCCGTATTGATGTACCTGCTGGGGCTTAAACAGAATGTTCTTTGGCTAACAGCTGGACGACACGACTTGTGGCTTCACTTAGGCGGCTCGGCATGGCTTAAATATGGTGCGCATGTTGCTCAAACATCTTTTTTCTCTGGGTGCGTCATATGCACGAGGGCTACAGTACCAGACTTTCAGGCGGCGCCTACGTGTTGGCAATCTTTGGTTACGATTAGGCTGATTTTTGCACCATTGAATTTGTATTGATGAACTCTACACTATGAAATGGTAAAAAAGTATTGCTAACAACTTTGAAAATTCAGATGTATTCCAAAACTCAATTGTTTTTTTGATGAACAAGGCTCTTATACTAAGTGTTGGTGGGAGAGGCCACTGGTTGTGGCATGGAAACACTCAGATATGATAAAACACACTCTTTTATTTCATAAGCAAAAAGCTTACATCTACTATTAAGCTCTCAAATACCCTTTATTTCTTTCTAGTGTTTCTCTCTTATATTTCTCACATATAGTAGCATAAACTTAGCTATCTATTTATATACAAATTAAAAATATAAAAAATCAGATTTCAAGTGTGAACACAAATGATTAGTGGTAGTGTGAAGGCAGTTGACGACTATAGTTGGCGGTGCCTTCCTTGACCTTCTAGATTGAGTTTACTACAACAAATCTCTCCTTTAAACTCAATCGAGAGATTTCATGCCAAGCTAGCACGAACTTCAATATGATAAATATCTATATCTTTAATGGCTTTGTAAATATATTTGCAACTTGATCATTTATTTTGCAAGTTATCAGTTAAACTTCTTTATTCTTCACATGCTGTCGGCTAAAATGATGACGTGTATGGATATGTTTATTTTTGTTATGATACACTGGGTTCTTTGTTTTGAAATATCAAATATCATGGAAATTCAGAAAGCGTCAATCAGGAAGACATGAACCATTTATTTGTGATCTCTACGAATTCTTCAAGTATTTGGCTTAAATGCCCAAGCAGCTAATATCTGATCTCATCCAAGATCATGCATTCTGCCATTTGTTTAAATCTTTTTACATTAGCTTAATCTATTTATCATACAAAGGACAACGCAAAAAGTTCCTTTCTGAATGTCATTACCGTAATTAAAAAAACCTAGCTTCACCATTTTCTGTAAGGAAAATACCAGTTCAAAACCCTAGCCTCACCGTACTCTGTGCTGAAAATTCCACTTCAATCTTCCAAGTTCCGCTTTCACATTGAAACAGTAAAAAAACTAAACATATTTTTTATTTTACAATATTTTCTTGTTCTCTTTTTTATCTTGTCAGAGTGCTTAATTGATTTCAAGCTCGGACAGAACCTACTAAGCCTATACCAAACACTAATATATACAATCACGCATGATGCTAATAAGCATTGAAATTAAGTTCAAAGTAAGATAACATGGATAGCTGCAGTTTACATACCTGACAAATTAGTAGGTGATTTCTGGTTCCGTTTGAAGAGATCAAAATGATACAACATTGAAAGAAATGTTGCCGACATCGTCCAAAAAGCAGCCACTGGAATATTCCTTCTGTTTCCCAAGCTGATAGCCCACCGTACCTCAATATCCCCAATTATAGCAGTCACAGGAATCTCAAACTGATCAAGCAGCTGCTCAAAGGGAGCTTCCATCTTGGTCATAACAGCTTCATAAAATCCAGGAAAATCTACTGCTTTTAGACGCTCTGGTGGGATGACATTAGGTATCGTGACCAAGCGTACAGATTCTGGCCTTGGCTCAGAGCTGATGTAGCCAAGCCACTCTTCTGTGACAACAAAAGTAATCAAAATATCATGTTTTCTTGAAGCTAATAACTTGCAGAAATTCATCATGGGGTTGATGTGGCCTCTGCCGGGAAAAGGCATCGCCACCACATGGCATACTGCTGTTGATTCCAGGCCAACAGAATTCATGTCTGATGAAAGTAGAAAGACTGTTAAGTTATTGTGCTCCTGATGCACTTTTTAGTTCTCTGGAGAAAAGTTGCAAGGTCAACAAGAACTTACTTCAAAAAATTGCTGAGATAAGATTTTAAGAATTAAAAAGTTAATACTTAAAGAAAATATAGCTACTTGTGTGGAAATCTGGAATCATGAGTTGGAAAATTTTGTTCTTATCCTTCTTTTGCTGGCTGCTAGGTTAAAAAAATGGTACCTAATCTTTAAGCACATCCTTCCCCCGTCTTCGTTCTTCTTTAATTTTTTTTCCTTTCTTTTTAACTTCTTGCTACTTTTCCAAAAGATGACCACAATCGGGAAAAGTGCTTCTCTCAGATGTTATCGTGTCAGTTTCTTGGGTCTTCGAGGTCTTCACCATATTTGTTTTGGCAGTTTACAGGCCACAACACAGAGAGATTTTGCAAGCATTGATTTTAAATTAACACAAGAATTTTGGTCTGAAGTTTTGCTTATACGTGAGAAACCAAAATTGCTGTAATTTTCTCTCCTTTAATCAAATGTTTAGGCCCCTCATCAATTATCCAGTTTTCAACTATCTGCATACTATTGGGATCCTGATTGAAAAATAAAGGGAAAGCAACCATTGGTGTCGCTGAAAAAACAGCCTCAAGAGTCGAATTCCAATTCCAAAACCCCCCTACAGAAGAATGGCACAAGACCTTCAATTGGTTACACCATGACACTACTATCTCCTTTACCGCAACTCCCTTGTAGCCGTAAGCTTCTGTACGAGCTACCCGTATTGATGTACCTGCTGGGGCTTAAACAGAATATTCTTTGGCTAACAGCTGGACGACACGACTTGTGGCTTCACTTAGGCGGCTCGGCATGGCTTAAATATGGTGCGCATGTTGCTCAAACATCTTTTTTCTCTGGGTGTGTCATATGCATGGGGCTACAATACCAGACTTTCAGGCGGCGCGTACGTGTGGGCAATCTTTTGCTCCGATCAGGCTGATTTTTACACCATTAAATTTGTATTGATGAACTCTACACTATAGAATGGTATAAAAGTATTGCTGACAACTTTGAAAATTCAGATGTATTCCAAAAACTCAATTGTTTTTTTGATGAACAAGGCTCTTATACTAAGTGTTGGTGGGAAAGGCCACTAGTGGTGGCATTGAAACACTCAAATGGGATAAAACACACGTTTTATTTCATAAGCAAAAAGCTTACATCTACTATTAAGCTCTCAAATACCTTTTCTTTCTTTCTTTCTAGTGTTTCTCTCTTATATTTCTCACTTATAGTAGCATAAACTTAGCTACCTATTTATATACAAATTAAAAATATAAAAAATCAGATTTCAAGTGTGAACACAAATGATTAGTGGTAGTGTAAAGGCAGTTGACGACTATGGTTGGTGGTGCCTTCCTTGACCTTCTAGATTGAGTTTACTACAACAAATCTCTCCTTTAAACTCAATCGAGAGATTTCATGCCAAGCTAGCACAAACTTCAATATGATAAATATCTCTATCTTTAATGGCTTTGTAAATATATTTGCAACTTGATCATTTATTTTGCAAGTTATCAGTTAAACTTCTTTATTCTTCACATGCTGTTGGATAAAGTGATGACGTATATGGATATGTTTATTTCTTTTATGATACACTGGGTTCTTTGCTAATACAATCGCTGATCGATTATCAACATAAATCTCTGTAAGATTTTCTTGAGGAAATCCCAAATGTTTCAGCATATTCCTTAATCATATTAAATGGCATACAACTGAGTTAACAGCAACATACTCGGCTTCACAACTTCTTGATAATGTTATTATTGATTGTTTCTTGGATGACTATATGAAATATGTATCTCTTATAAAAAAAAAAATCATGTTGTGCTTTTCATTTCATCGAGATCTCTACCCTAATCACTAGTTGGCTATATACTTCAATTAAAAACTTCAATATGTATCTCCTATATACTTCAAGTAAAAAATTCAATTATATTGGCTACTTAGATAGTGATTACGGTAGAGATCTCAATGAAATGAAAAGCATAAAAAGATTTTTTTTTTTATATGAGATACATCTTTCACATGGTCATCCAAGAAGCAATCGATAATAACATTATCAAGTCGTGAAGCCGAGTATGTTGCTACTAACTGAGTTGTATGCCATGTAATATGGTTAAGGAATATGTTGAAGCATGCATTTGAGATTTTCTCAAAAAAAATCCTACTGAGATTTATGTTGATAATCGATCAGTGATTGTATTAGCAAAAAACCCAGTGTATCATGAAAAAAATAAACACATCAATATATATACGTCATCACTTTATCCGAGAGCATGTGAAGAACAAAGAAATTAAATTGATATCTTCCAACATAAATGATCAAGTTGCAGATATCTTTACAAAGCTATTAAAGATAAAGATATTTATCATATTGAAGTTCATGCTAGCTTGGCATGAAATCTCTCAATTGAGTTTAAATAAGAGATTTGTTGTGGTAAACTCAATCCAGAAGGTCAATGAAAGCAACCACCAGTCGTAGCTGCCAGACTCCTTCACACTACCACCAACAATTTGTGTTCATACTTGAATTTTTTTTATATATACTTTCAATTTGTGTATAAATAGGTAGTTAAATTTATGCTATTATAAGTGAAAAATATAAAAGAGAAACACTAGAAAAAAATAAAGAAGGTATGTTTCAAAGCTTAACAATATATATAAGCTTCTTGTTTATAAAATAAAACAGTATATTTATCCTATCTATTTAGAGTTTCAAAGTCATCATTAGTGGCCTCTCCAACCAACACCTTTTAGCCGTAAGCTTCTCTACGAGCTACCCTCAAATATCAAACACCACAATTTCTCTACCCAGCTGCAATTTCATCCATTTGCTTGCTGGAAATTGAAAGGAAACGTCCTAATAACACATAGAAAACAGAGTGTGTATATAGGTTGGGAATCTAGCCATTGGAAATAGTATAGGTGATATCAGAACCTGTAGTGACGGGATAGTTGTCCTTAAGTTCGAACAAGGTATGGCAGGACCAACAGAATAGATTGGTAAATCTAATTTTTCTTTTAGGGTTTCGAAGACTTGGGATTCAAGCCCATAGACAGAGTTGATTAGAAGAAACTGTGCTCTTGACACCCATGAAATGCTTTCCAACGTGAGCTGCATATATAACTCTTGCCTCATCTCCACGGAAGATTGTTCGAAGGTCAGCTACATGCTTTGAAGAAATTCCCTGGATGTGGTCAACAATCTATTCTCCATCATCAAAACATAGGCAAGCATATAAAACATATACTAATTGCCATCAGTTATTTCTATTCGTCCAGTCCAAAAGGAATAAAAAATCAAATGACAAAGTCAGAAAGAATATACGGATGTCATTCATTTCAGCCTAATGAGAGAAAAATCAGTACGAGAAGAGGCAACAAGGAAGCAATTTATGTTAAGAAACCAGATTAATAATACCTAACAATTTGGCTGGTGTCGGCAGGTTTTTTATGCGAGCAAACTGCTGGAGCATTGAAAATACAGTTGCCGACACCGTGCATGGTGTTGCCACCTCTTGTTTGCAATGGTAATTGCCCACCGTAGCTCAGCATCAGCTATGATGGCAGTCACTAGCAGGTCAATTTGATCAGGTAGCTGTTCCAACGGACCTTCCATCTTCTTCATCACAGCCTCGTAGAATCCGCTCCTCGGACTAGTTCAGATGGGTTAACATTCGTTATCGAGGCTAGGGTACAGCCATCACATGACAGCTGGTTGTTGATCGCTGGTCGACGGCGTCCATGTTAGAGTCCTACTGTGTATCTCGAATGATTTGTACGAAACGTGTCAAATCAAGCAAGACCAGGACTTGCATCTGGTGTGCTTCTTAAAGAGATTTAGAAGACGAAAGCATCACGACGCTAGTTGATTATGACAATTCTGTTTTATCTGTATGTTCCCAGCATAGTTGAGGAGATGGGACCCGTGAATGCCGCCAGCCTTGGGATCCATGCTCTTTCCAGGTAAAAATACGCGAATTACTTGCACAAGTCTTTGATAGGGTTAGTGTGAGGCTAGAACAAAGCTGTTGCATAGTACTCTTGTCCCTCTCTTGTTGGATTTATGCACCAAGAAACGAGCATCTCCAGATTCATGCTATGGATTTATGTACAAAGAGAGAACAGATTTGGATTATGAAAAATGTAACCAGTCACCACTTGGCACTTTCGTAAATACAAGTGGTCACAAATTCAACTTGAATTTGTGAATATATTGCCTTTCGTCCATCAATGATGTTGCGAAGGACGGGGCTAATTTTGTATTTATCAATAACCACTCTAGAAATCACTGTATATACTGATAAAAAAAAAACCCTGATGAGTAAAATTATGATTTTAAATAAGTTGAAGTAATTTCACTCTTTTTTTCATTGGTCATTAGTCATTACCTTCAAGTTAAAAAAAAATAGAATTATTGATCAAATATATTTTTATATATCTTTTTTATTTTTTAAAATAATAAAAAGGCTCCCCCCCCAAAAAAAAAAAACAAAAAATTCAAGGGAAAATAAATCATGTCTAAAGATATTTTTCATCTTTTCACATTTTTTTTTTTGTTAATTCCATAACAATTGAGGGTATTTTGGTTTTTTTTTTACTTTGATTAATTAATAAAAATATTCAAAAAGATATTGGTGCATGCTCTCTATGCACCAACGCATGAGAGGTGTCCGTGTTTTTTGTGTGACTTGTTTGACACCTCCCGGTGACCAAACATGCCCTTCCACAGTGTTGTTGAAAATATTAATACATCCTCTTCCTCGTAATGTGGTATGTGTTGGTGAAGGTGGAGCAGTTTATCACTGGTAATTTTTTTTTCCCTTTTTTTTCTCTTTTCTTTTTTAAAAAATACAACTTAGTCCTTTATGTTTTAATTTCATTTGTTATTATTTTAATTTTTAATTTTTTTTCTTGATCTTTTTATAGAAATTTTATTGTTTTTTATTCAATTTTTCAACTTCAATTTTTCATGTATTATATTTTCCAATTCAATCATTTTCTTTTTTTTTAAAGTATTATATTTTCTAAATTTTTTATTTGTTTTTTTGTAAAAGTTTTTTTTTTGTAAAAAAATCTTGGGTTACCCTCTAATTTATTTTTTATTTTTATTTTTATTTTCACTCTTATTCTCTTAATTGTTATTCTTTAAAAAATCATTTTGTGTAATTGATTTTTTTTCAATTTTATCCTTCATCATTTCATTTGTTGGGGATTGGATTTCGTGATTTTTTTATTTATGATTTTTTTTGTCTAATAACCCAAGTCATGGGTTTGAAAAGTTGATGCAAGTTGACATCCTTTTTCTTAGCTTTTTTTTTTTTTTTAGTTTCATCGTTTGATATTAGTTTTTTTTAAAAAAAAATTGGCTTTATGGTTTTTTTCAAAAAAATATTTATTAGGTTATTTCAATCTCATGACCTGAGCTACAGGTTTTGCGGGATAACCTGAGTTGGCTCGCCTTTTATTACTTAAATTACATGTCTATCACGCTAACTTGAGTTAACTTGGACTGATTTATTTTTGTTCAATTTTTATCTAATTTCATACTTTCAAGCGGTTTTTTTTTTAAATTATCGTGGTCTTTTTTTTATATAAAAATTTATATGTTTACTATCATTGTATATGTTTTTATCGTTTCTAACTAGTTAAACTCAATCAAGGATGTAACCAAGTCGCTTGTTTTTCCTCTGTTTTTTTAATGTACTTGTGGCACTTAGACTATCATTGCTTCTTCTTTTTTAATCCTAATTTTGGTTTTTATCTTAATTAATATCTTTTTTAATATGTGTTTTTTAAAATATCTTTTTATTTATGTTTTGATCATTATTCCTCTATGATTTTAATGTCTTTAAATGGATGAATTTTATTTTTAAAAATAAAAAATATTTATTTTTAAATAATATTTATAATATGTGCAGTCTTGCATGATATTTTTTTATATTTAATTTAATAGATTTTATATGTATATCTATTTTTATTATCGTTTGATTGAATAAAAATTTAATTTTAATAAACAAATTCAATAAACATAACTGAATAAGGATTTTATGTTGTGAAATCAAATATTTTGATATAATATATCTTTAGATATTTTTAATTTAATTTTATTTATCATTAATAATTTTATTTATTTATTTACATAGATAATTATTAATTTATTTAATTAAATTTTGTATAAACTTTTTGATTTATACTTATAATTTTATTATATAAAAATATATCAGAAAAACATGTATATTCAGTCACAGTGGAGCCAAGATAAATAAGTAGAAGAGTCTACTCAAAGACTGTTATTATGCAAATTTCGTTAAGAAAGCTACAAATTCACATCCATTTTCAAAAATGCATTTCACATTCATTTCCAAAAATGCATGGTCGTAGGCCTAAAATTAGCTAGAAATTTAATGCATTATTCAAGGATGAAGATTGAAGACTACTTCAATTCATAATCAACCAGCTCACTTGGCCAGGCCTTGTGAAATATCCCTTATGAAAGATTCAAGATTAGTGTCAGATGATCCACCCTTCGCAATAGCTCCACGGCAAGTCTCTTGAAGTTCTTTAGCTCTCTTCCGCATTGCTTTCACCTCAATGTTCTCTGCATCCATAAAACTTTTCACAATCTTTGAAATTTCTTCTCGTGTCACCAAGATTTCACTTCCCTCCTCCCTCTTCACTCTCCATCCTATCTGCCAGTCTTCCACAATTAATTTGCTGTCTGTGATTTGATCCCAAAATAAAGGATAAGTAAGCATTGGAACTCCAGCAAAAACAGCTTCAAGAGTGGAATTCCACCCGCAATGTGTCCAAAAACCTCCGACAGCAGAATGGCACAACACCCTTAATTGGTCGCACCATGGCACAACTAGCCCCATATCACCACCGCCATCTTTAAAAGGAGTTGTTTCCCCTCGGGACACCCACAAGAATCGAACACCGCTATTATGAACTCCAGCAACAATTTCATCCAATTGGGAACTTGATACTGAAAGGAAACTTCCCATTGAAACATATAGCACGGAGCCTTCAGGTTGGGAATTTAGCCATTCAATGCAGCCAGGCACATTGTGATTATTGCTGCCAATAACTGAAGAGTGGTCTTTGATTTTGAAATAGGGTATGCTAGGGCCAATAGGGTATACAGGAAAAGGAAACTTGGGTTTTAAAGCGCTGATTACTTGGGCTTCAAGATCGTAGAAAGAAGTGAACAGAAGATACTGAGCTTTCGACACCAGTGAAACAGCCTCTCGAGTTCGGGGCAAGATTTGTCGACCATTTCCATGAAATATATTTGGAAAATCAACTAAACGCGTTGGAGGAATTCCAGGAATGTAGTCCACACGTTCTTCACCTCGTTCTGAAAAACACAAGAAGATTTGCAAATGAAGTGAATTTGCAATGATGAATTTTGTGGATATTAAAACCTTTGACTTTCTTTCTGCAGCAATATTATTTCCAAACTGTCAGATCAGAATAAGATGACATGCTCAACAACAAGAACCAGAGACGCAGACCACTTAATTCCGTGTATTGTTTATAACTTCGAGCCAAACAATATCTGTATTCCCCTTTGCTATTTCGTTTTTATGAATTTTGCCATGTACATTAGTGCTTGCAGCCTAGTATCTTGTTTAATACATTGCGGTATAATTATTTTTATCACACCTAATAAATAGCATTCCTGATAAAGCTAGGAATGATGCAAAGCAATATTAATGTATGGAAGCTACCTAATGCATCTCAAATTATGAATATTTTACGAAATGAAGGAGCTATCATATTTGAGGAAGGCTCTGCTGGAACCGTGTCAAAAGACTTGACAGAGAGCAAAGGCATCTTTGCTGCAATGGACAAAACAAGAGGCTACAGCAGTTAAAACCCTCAGGCCTAACTTATCATTAGTCCTTTATGGCAGCCAATATTCCTGTGCGCAACGTGAAAAGACGACCTTAAATTTGGCCCTTCTGCAGTCTAATTAATGACTTTTATTTTTTTCGTTCTAACCAAAATGCAGACATCGGCTGGTGGGCAGTGAAAGACAACAAGGTACCACGCGTGTGATTCTATCTCTATATTCCCGAAAGCATCAGCGACGTGTTTGTGAAAAAAATTGATTTTGGTCACATATCGAGACAGCACTGGAATAAATTGTCTTTTGTCAATTGAAATTGTAATATATATATATATATATATATATATATATATATAACACTTTAAAAAATAATTTATTTATATTCAAGCACTAAATAAGCATAGATATTCCTGAAAGCAATGAAGGCAAAGGCATTTAACTTGGCATCAATTTCTTAAGCATTTTCTATTGTGAGCTTTCATTGAATTTTTTTATAAAAAACATTAAATGTCCTATAAAATAACATTATTTAAAAAAAAAACTGAGATAGTACATTTTAAATGTATAAAATTCTTGATTTAATAAGAATGAAAAGATTTTATTGAGAAATTATAAGACTTAATGGAAAGAAAAGAAAAGGAGAAAAGGAGTCAAAAGCTTCTCTCTTACATACCCGATAGCTCGACCGGAAAATGGCCATTTTGCTCGAGTAGCTCGACATGACGGGACAGTGAAAAAACATAGGCTGACATGGTCCAAAGAGAAGCAACAGGAATATTCCTCCGATTCCCAACATGAACCACCCAGTCCAGGTAAGTATCAGCTATAATAACATCCACCGGCAGCTCAAGCCGATCAAGGAGCTGCTCAAAAGGAGCTTCCATTTTTGTGGCAACAGCCTGCAAGAATCCCAGGAAGTCTTTGGCACGGCCTACTTCAGACGGTATGCAGTTGGGGATGGTGGCAAAGTGGATGTTGGCTGGCTTCTTAGCATCTGAGTGGATGAGGTCATACCACTCCTCTGTTACAACAAAGGTGAAGAGGATGTCTGGTTTTCTGGAAGACATGAGTTCGCAAAGATTCATCATGGGATTTACGTGGCCTCTTCCGGGATATGGCATCGCCACCACGTGAAGGGTGGTGGTTGGTTCCTTTCTGAGGGTACCCATCTTTGGGCTGTGGTTGGTGCTTGTAATTGCGGAGGTGATTGATGTTGGATTTTATTTCTTCTTCATATAATGATGGACGGGGAAAGGTGCGGGGCTGCTTTTGGAATAATATTTTTAAATATATTTTATTTAAAATTAATGTTTTATATTTTTAAATAATTTTAATATATTAATATTACAAATAATTTTTAAAAAACACTATATTAATATAAAAACAAACCAGAATTATTGGCGCCGGCCAAAAGCGGTCCCAACCATTTCCTCTGCATTAGGTTTAATTGCTAGATCTGACGCTTGTATTGCCACTTGGCACCCTAAGGCTGGCCGAATGCCGAGTTTTGTCCCCGCATGATGACTGATCTCCTTCATAATTCTATAGAGATCAAAAGGCCATTAATTTGAGAACAAATGGTTCTTTAACCAGAACGAGTTTTATTGATTGGTGATCATAGGCCTTAATCAACATCCTTGAATATTTCAAGGATGATTTCTCAAAAAAAAAAAAAAAATTACACCGCTCCAGCTTATTGACACAATCATGAAGGGAAGAACTGATTCTATTTTAGTGGCCATTTGGTAGTGTATCACAATTATTATTGTTTGGTAAATCTTTTATTATAATTTGATATTAATGGATCCCACTGTTAACTGTCGCATAGCAACGTATTATAAGAAGTAGCTCACTGTTGCTTCTTGTAATGAAAAAACTTATGAATAATAGAGCATGACTCCACTATTCCGGCCGAACTAATCTAATTTAATGTTAAAATATATTAAAATAAGTCTAATCTGATAAAATAAAAAATATTTGCTTTTAATTGTATTTTATTTAAAAATCTAGTGTTAAATATTATTTAATAACTATATAAATTAGATAAAAATTATTTGATGACGTTGTATTTACATAAATTAATTGCAATCTTAATTTTATTCATGATTATATTTCATGTTATTGAAAAAAACACACTTATAATAGTCCCAACAAAAAAATTATTTGCGTTCTCCTGAAACTCCTTGCAAACCAGATATTACAACTTGCAAGCTTCAAGTAGCCTTAGGACTCGGAGAAATCTCAGTGATCTGCTTGTTTTTCTAATGGAAAGATCAAGTTTTTATTGTAATCACGAAACGTCAGATACAAGAGCACTGAGTACAAAAGCTGGGGAATCAAGGCAAGACCATGGACAATAGCAGAAATATCATTGATCAGTTATCAGCTTAATTCTTGTGGTGTTGCAGGATATCATCAATAAAGGCATCGATACTGGTATCAGATGATCCACCTTTCCGAATGGCTCGTCGACAAATCTCACTAATTTCTCTCGCTCTTCTCCTCATTCCTTTCACCTCATCGCTTTCCGAATCCATAAACCTTTTTATGAGCCCTGCAATTTCATCTCTTTTTATCAACTTGTCCACATCCAATCCACTCTTCACTCTCCAACCAATCTTCCAATCATCAACAATTATCTTACTGTTCGGGGCTTGATCCCAGTATAAAGGGAAGGTAAGCAATGGAATACCAGCAAAAGCAGCTTCTGAGGTAGAACCCCATCCACAATGTGACCAGAACCCCCCGAGAGAAGGATGGCACAATACTCTTAATTGGTCACACCATGGCACTACCAAACCCAGGCCACCACAACCATCTTTGTACAGAGAAGCTTCTGCCCTCGCCACCCACAAGTACCTAACACCACTATCGCGCAAGCCAGCGGCGATCTCATCCAATTGGGCACTTGGAGCTGAATGAGTACTGCCCTGAGAAACATACAAGACGGATCCTCTCGGTTGCATGTCGAGCCACCGGAAATAGTTAGTCGTCTCACCTGAACCTGTAACAATCTCTTCTTGCTCTAGTTTGAAGTAAGGTATGGTAGGACCAATGTGGTAGATAGGTAATGAAATGCTTGCTTTTAAAGCATCGATCGCCTGAGATTCAAGCTCGTAGACTGAGCAGAATAGAAGAAACTGTGCCTTGGACACACTTGCAATGGCTTCGAATCCTCGATGCAAGATATCTCGTCCATGCCCATTCACACACGTTGGAAGGTCCACGACACGCGTTGAAGAAATCCCTGGTATATATTCTACTAGTTCCTCTCCTCTTTCTGTGAAATGCCAAGGGCAGGCAAGAATTACTTAATTAGGCATTAATATATACAGTGTGGGTGTGCTAATTACTAGCTTGAGTGATAGATAGATTTATTGGTCGGGACCAAAACCCCTCGAAGTGTGCGCGGAATTAATTAATTAATTAAATGAAGATTAAGCAATAACATTGGTCACGGAAACACGTGAGGAAAATAATTAAACAAAATTTGAATAACGCAAGGTACTAGCTAAATAAATTTTTAAAAATAGTAAAATTAAATGAATGACGGAAACACGCGAGTAAAATAAAGGATTTTGCCTGGTATGGTTTTGAAATATCTGTTCTCCAAGGTGCAAAGTCTAGGCAGATATAAGCGATGACATGTACTCCACGACAGGGAATTTTTTATAATTATTTTAATATATTGATATTAAAAATTAAAAAATATTTTAATATATTAAAATAAAATTTTTAAAATTACTTTTAATATTAACATATCAAACAATATAAAAAGAATATTTGTTATCTTCTTGAGGCTCCTCAGCCGCAGCAATTAGTCCATTCTCATGAATTTCAGGTATTAAACTTGAGAACTAGAAAGAAAAATGGAGGGGGTATCTGGAATATAATAATAATTATTTTATATTTAAAAATATATTAAAATAAAAAAAATTATTTTTGATATTAACACATTAAAAGATTTAAAAACAATCAAAAAATTAATAATTTAAAGTAATGAAAAAATAAAATAAAAAATTAATTTTTTAAAAAATACAAAAATAAACAGTAACGAATACTGGCTTTCCTTCTAAAGCAGTACTGCTTAGATATCTTTTCCGCTAAGTCACATGCGTGTTAGAAATGTAATCAGAGATTGACCAAAGCATCATCAATAAATTATTAAATTGGAGATTCGCAGCTAGATCTTGAATAAAGGAGCGCATGCATGCATTATTGCCTACTTTTATGAGAGGGCCACGACTCACGTTTTAGTTTCAGTGAAAAGGTGGAGTTCCTGGCATATCAAGTTCAATGTATTGGAGCAATTTTGTACTGGAGCAATTTTAAATGATTGACTTAAAAGTATGGAGTGGAGGTGTATTGCTCAAACACGTAATTGGGGAACTCTATTGGTTTTTTAAAGAAGAGAAAAAGGGAACCCAAGAATACCAAAACCAGAATTTACTTCACATACCTTTCAACTCAATTGGGAAATGTCCATTTTGGACAAGGAGATCGAAATGCTGAAACACGGAATATACCGGCACCGACATGGTCCACAGCGAGGCCACCGGAATACTGTTGCGATTCGCCATCTCAAAAGCCCACATCAAATACGTGTCCGCTACGATGGCGCTCACTGGTGGCTTAAGCTGACCAAGGAGCCTCTCAACCGGCGCTTCCATCTTGGTCAAAACTTCTTGTAAGAAGGCAGGAAATTTCCCAGCTCGAGCTCTCTCGGAAGTGAGCACGTTGGGAATGGTGCCAAAGCTTATGTTGTCAGGTTTCGGCTCCGAGCCTATCAAGCCCAGCCACTCTTCAGTGACAACAAATGTTATAAGAATATCACGTCTTTTTGAAGCTAGTGACCTGCAAAGGTTCATCATGGGATTTATATGGCCACGACCTGGAAATGATAAGGCCATGACATGGCAAATGGTGGTTGGTTCAAGGTTTCCTGGATGATCCATCTCGAGCAAGCAAGAAATAGATTATATGAAGCCTTGAAGCTAAGCAAGAAAGGGGCTATATACTAAATGGAAAGAAAAAAAGCGAAAAATATTTCTTCTTTCCAAGACGATATTGAGGAGAAATTGCCCTTTGTAAAGGTTCTCAGGAGAGAGCTCCTCCCCCGACTAGATAAAAATTGAATGAACCTTAATTTGCAGGTTCTCAGTATAAATCTAAGGCTTATGTTAGCAAGAAAGGGGCTATATACGGTTGATAATAGTTGATAATAGGTATATAAAATGTTGATGATAACCAGAAAAACAAAAAACAAAGATCTTGTAGTAAATAATAAAGAGCAAAATGTTTTTTATAGGTTACCGTCATTCATTAATTTTTATTTATAGATGAAATGAATCACAATAAAATTTAAAAAATATAACTAATATAAAATTTTTTATTTAAAGAGCTATATAACTTATCCAAATATATTTCAAATCTAAAATTATAAAAACTGATTACACAACATCAAGATAATAACATGAATCACAGAGAGATACTAATGACTAAACTGAAGATGAGGATGTAAAAGAGGCTGACAAGTGATGGGCCAATTTGCGGGCAGTCATGACCCATGACTGTAATATTTTATGATTATTTAATTATATTACACGAGCACAATAATAATTTCTTAGGGCATCTCCAATCTCCATGAAAAAGGTAAATGGAAAGTCAAAAATAAAAAAATAATATTTTAATTTTTCTTTATTTGTTTTGCATATTTTAAGGAAAAGTCAAACAAAATGCTATAATGCTTTTTCTCTCCTACAAATGTTATTTTTACATATCTCTTCAAAGAACCAAAACCAACAAAGTGAGGCCACTAAAAAAATAAACCAATTAAATATAACCATGTGGAAAAGAAAATAACATCAAACTTATTAAAAAAATAATAAAACACTTGTTTCTTTCACTTTAATATAAATGGCTCTTCAAATAGCTTTTTTTCATTAGAATAGATATGATAAAAAAAGCTATATTTATACTATTCAAAATGCTATTTTATCAATTTAACTTTTTAAAATAGCATTTTGCATAGGAGATGCTCTTAGCTTAATAGAAAAGGTTTTTAATTTTTATATTGAATCAAAATCAACAGAGCCACATAACCTATTTATGTAATAATTATATTACTTTCTCATAAAAATTCATTTATCTCTTCCTTCGCCTAGGAATACTACAACATTTGCTCAATAAATAATTTGACGTAAGGGTCAAAGCTTGGCCGTTAGTATTAACGTTCAAACTTGATGTTAGGCCTTAATTTATTTAACAAGTATTAATTTAGAATACAGTAGATTAAATTGATAATTTGGGTCATATTTTTTTTTCTTCTAAATCCCAATAATTTGGGAATAGAATATGCCATTAAATCACAATTAATCATAAAAGAATAAATTTACACTCGTAATTTTGTTGATAATAACATTTTATTTAGATGCTAAATTTCCTTGTTGTTTTTCTAGTCTAATATTAAATTTTTGATAAAGATAAATATTTGTAGCTAAATTCTCGCTTTTTAACTCAATTTTTTTCACTTTTTACATATATAATTCTATTTTACAGGGGACGATCTTATAAATTTATGCACATGTTTGTTACACATGTCATATGATTTAATGGAATTAAATAGAAGGGTGAAAATGTTATTAATACACATGGTAGAAGGGTGGAATCTGTAAAACTTTTCGTACAGGGATAAAATTCATAAAATAAAATAAAAAAAGGATCACTGTTACTGATGAGAGCCCTTCTGTGGACTCTGTTGTCATCCATCATTTTCATTTAGGGCCCAGGTATAGGTTCAAGCCAACCAGTGACAATGGCTCCTGTTCATAGCCATTTCTCTTGGCATCGCAGGACCACCTTACATTGAAAGCGACAATTGAAGGAAAAACACCAAAAGACGATTAAAGAATTAATAAGAAAATCTCCTGGCAAATTATCAGGACTTTAGAGAAACCCAACAGCTGATTTCTTCCCCTTTTTAATGGGAAGAATTAGGTTAATGAGAAAACTACAGCATCTCTGAATTATTCACAAGTGCATGCTTATTTTTTGGTCTCAACAATCAAGTATTTTCAATGGGCGAATCAGAAACTCAAACTGCTGGGCAAATCGGGAAAAAAAATCACTGGGCGTAACTATATTTCTGTCTTAATCTCGATTAAAATTAAAATTTTTTATTTTTTCGCATTATAACATTCTCTGCGAGAGGAAATAGAGGTAAGATTACAATGCAAGGACGATATTATCATCATTCCATGTGCTAATGTTCAAACGATTAGGACAGCCAGGAAGATGATGCCAGCCCTGTCTTTTTTACGTGGGGCAGTTACATTCGATTCGTAGTGAAGATTTCCCGAGCTGAAACTCCTTCTAGCACTCCAGAAAACAACTCCTGACATAAACAGGTCCCATAATAGTTGGAAAACCCAGAGCATTAAAACGAGAATTACTAATGAAAACGAACACGGAGAAGGACCACTCCAATTTGCGCTGCCCAGCCTGCTGATTCGCTATCAATTTACTGTTTGATTGCTGGATCTGATAAAAGTCCACTAAAAGCCAGATGGGGACCAAACCATGGTATGAACAGTAGGTCAATCACGCATGATGGGATTTACAAAAGAAAGTGCCCGGAAAGTCTTTAGAAAGATTACTTTGGAGATATTTTTGAACTATGGGAGTTGCAGATATTTTCATTTGAGACAAGTAGAGAGCATGAGCAACAAAGGGCCCAAGAATTAAGATGCTTCTTCAGATATCTCAAACCCGTTTCGAGTTTATCTTATCATGCAACTCTCTTCACAAATCGACCCTGCAAGCAAAAATAGAATATGTACAGAAAAACAATGGGTCTCTCTAAACATTCTTGACGATATCCTTTTCAATTTTATTTTATTTTTTAAAAAAGAAAAGAAGAAGGGTACAAACCTTGAGTCTAGGCCTTTTATCTGCATTGAGCTTGCGAACTTGATATCTTATCTTCTTAGAGAACAATCTGGTCTGGCGCTTCTCTTTGTATCTAAGGACACTTGCTTCCCTTCTTGTCCTATCTTCTTCCATCACTGGCACCTCTCCCATCTGATCAGTATTTAAACTAATTCTTCAACATTAATTTCACAGCTAAATTAAACACGAGTCAAATTTTAAGAATGCTAATACGTTTATATGGTACTGGCTTGGGCACAAAAAAGGAAAAAGGAAGAAACTTAAATGCTCACAACAGAAAATAAAAGTTCCACTCAAGAAATGCATCAGTCTACCCTTTCTTTCTCTTCCCTTAAACTAGCAGCCATTCACAAACAACAGTTTCTAAGCTTGAAATCATAGCGATTGAATATGCAGGTGATGAGAGATTTTCCATTTTCAAGATACAATTCAAAAGGAAGAGCGCAAAGAAAAAGGGAAAGGAATATATAATAAGTTTGTTGAGTACTGACATAATGGCCATTGCTTGCCGTGGAAAGAGAGTGATCATCCGCCAAAAGTGGCCCACGATCAGACCATGCCTCCAAGACTTCTTGATAGTTCAAGTTCAAGTTCAAAGACACTCCTTTCTCATCTCCATCTCCATCCCCATCCCCATCCCCAAACCCAATACTCTCTTCCTTTTTAACCTTACCAATACTGTAATGGCTTTGTTCAAACTCAAAGAAACTGCTTCTGCTGTCACCAAACTTAAACATTTCTGATCCTTCTTCATCTTCAGCAGCTGGATACTCCTCCAAGTCCATAAAATCCCAACCAAGTTGGCCGTACATGTTATCATTTGACAACATCTCATCATGTCCAATTCCAAAAATCCCTTCCAATTCATCCACAACATCAATCTCTCCATTGCCATAGGATTCTTCTTTGATGTTGGAGAGTTGAGGAACGACGGTATCTGGGACCTCTTGCTCTTCCTTCTTTGGGCTTTTTAAGAAAGAATTGTACTTCATCCTATCTCTCTTTCGTCTGAGTGTCTTTCTCTTTTTACTCGTGTACTACGTCTGCACTGCAGTTTTGAATACTATAAGATATCTGAGAAGAGTAGGCAATGTGGATATTCATGACCATTTCTTTCTTTATAAGAACTTTTTCCGACGTGGAATCTTATCTCCTTTCTATTGGTTGCTTCACTGCCTTCTTTGTTTTGATTGGCCCATAGGCTCCAGCCTGGAGGACTGTGGGGCCCATTATAACCTTTTCGCTGCCTGTGAGCTGGGACCCGGTGACATGATGAAATGTTTTCTTTGCATCAAGAAGAATGTGACTTATTGGTTGATTAATCAACTCAGGATCTCACTATTTCCTTCTCAAGAATCGTTGCAAACCTGCAGGTTGGGTAAATTAATGTACGTTGACGTGACTTGTGTATAAAAATTTTAAATATACTTTATATAAAAAAATTTGTTTGACAAAATAACTTCAACTAATTTCCGTGAAAAACATGAAATAGATTAAAGGTTGGTTTCTTTTCTAAAAAATAATTTTTAAATTTTTTTTATGTTTGTTTATTTTTAAAAAAGTTGGTTAACGAAAAACACTTTTTAATCAAAAAAAAATTTATTTTAGTTTTCAAAAAAATGTTTCCTTTTATTTTTAGAGGAAAACATTTTCTGAAAGTTGTGAAAAAATTAAAAATATCATATTATTTGCTGATTATATCAAATTTAATCCTCAAACTTTTGATTCCTATATATATTTTATTTTGAATATGTGTTTTTCAATTTCATCCTTTATAATTTAATTTTTATATTAACTTTAGTCCTCATTTTTATAATTGTTATTTGTTTTTTTCTTATCATTTTTTTATTAAAATTTTTTTATTTATCAAATTTGGTCTTTTTTTTTTACTTATTTTATTTGAAATATTTTATGAAATGTTAATTATTATTATTTAAATTTCTTCATCTTTTAATTTTTTATTTATTAGATTTGATCTCTATTATTTTGATTATTATTTATTTTATTTGAGATAATTTATGAAATTATATTTTTTTTCAATTTCATTCTCATTCAACTTTTTAATTTGTAAGATTTGTTCCTCATTTTTTAATAAATTTAAAAAAAAACATTAATAATTTATTTTCTAACTCATTTTTCATTACATAATTAAATATTGAAAAATATTTTCCAACTTATTTTTCATTACATTACCAAACATCAAAAAATAATTTATTTTTCCAAAATTCACTTAAAAAAAAACTATTTTCCAGCAAACAAATAAAGCTTAATTGATAAATTAAATACATAAGCTTGATTTACTATTTATATATTCAATATTTTTTCTTTTTAATGAAGTAAAGTTCGAGTTTCAGAAATTCTAGATAAAGTTTCAAGATTCTAAGACTTCTTAATAAGTTGGAAGAAAAAATGATTAATTTCTTATTAAAACAAACATTAAGTTCTTAGCTAACTAATATTATTAATCATGGCCAGGATCTGCAATAATTTGAATTAATTAGTTGTTGTGATTTTGTAACTTGGTGGATGATTTTCTATTTGTCTTTTCAATATCTCACCCCACCACGTTCTCCCATTTCAAGAAGACGTTTCACTTTCAACAAGTAAAACATGGTAAAGTTGAAATTAATGCAACATCAATAACACACGTTAACTGGTACTGTTTATTTTTATATTTTAAAAAAAAAATTAAAAAAATTTTATTTTATTTTTATATCTTTTTACTTTAAATTAATATATTTTATATTTTTAGATATTTTAATATATTGATTTTAAAAATAATTTTTTTTAAAAAAAAATATTTTAATATATTTATAAATAAAAAATATTTTAAAAATCAAACATAATCATATTTTTAAACATGTTCTTACTTGTACACATGTAAAACACTTTAACTATTTTTATTTTTAATCTTCTATTAATTTCTATTTGTTTTCAATATCTCACCCCACCACGTTCTCCCATTTCAAGAACACGTTTCACTTTCAACAAGTAAAACATGGTAAAGTTGAAATTAATGCAACATCAATAACACACGTTAACTGGTACTATTTATTTTTATATTTTAAAAATATTTTTTAAAATGTTTTATTTTATTTTTATATTTTTTTAATTTAAATTAATATAATTTATATTTTTAGATATTTTAATACATTGATTTTAAAAATATTTTTAAAAAAATAAAAAAAAAATTATTTTAATATATTTATAAATAAAAAACACTTTTAAAATCAACCGCAACCGTACTTGTAAACAGGTTCTTAAAGTTTGTACATGTAAACACTTTAATTATTTTTATTTTTAATCTTTTATTAATTCACTAAGAAATGCAATAGTGATTTTAAAAAAATCAATTTAATTCTTAATTTTATTTTTTATATATAATTTAGCTATTTTAAACTTAAATTAGAGCTAAAATACATATTTTTTTAGGGTGAGGGTTGGATTTACTAACAATTTCTCTCTTTCTTAACATTTACAAATTATTCTTTTCTTTTTAATTTTTTTGTATATTTTACTAAAGCGACCCAAAACAATTATTAAAAAAAAAATCAAACTTACCCATCATAATAAGACCAGTCACTGGGATCACGGGCCAGTAATTCGTCTTATTCTTTAAGTTTAACTTGTATTTTTTTTAATTATTTAATGGCATTGACATAGATGAAAGCATGTCTGACCCTTGTCTTTCTAGCTTGTATTGATCTGCTTTTAAGCAAATCACTGAAAAAAAATATTAGGATAAATATTAATTGCCTTGTATTTTAGAATGAAATGTGATTTTTACATAAAAGTAGTTTAAACATATATTAGTCTCTACTTCAAAAAGCATAAATGATTTATTTTTGAGATGGAAGGCTGTTTACTTTATATAAAAAATAAAAATAAAATCTTAAATATCTTGAAATTAATTAGCTTTAATCATTTTTATACCTAGTAATTAAATAATATTTAATTACATAGTTAATAGCCTTAAATATTTTAAAATCAATTTACCTCAATTATTTTATTTAAAGTATATTAATATCCATTTTAATTAAGTTAATATTTAATAGTTATATTTGCTAAAAATAGTTAATTATATTATAGTATTTGTATTTTATCAAAATAAATTAATTAATCATTGTAGTATTAGAAATTAAATAGTCTTTTTCTTACCATTGTTTACCAGGCTTAATTTAATAGCATTTTATTCCATAAGAAAATGTGCTCTTTTCTCATCAAACTTTCCATCGTATCTACTTATTTGTTTGCCCTCATTATTCCTTAAAATAAATAATTAAAATAAAATGAAAATATTATAAAATGGAAGAAAATTGATTAAGTTATAGATTGATATAAAAAGATTAAATAATAACTTTTGAAATTATGAGAACTAATTGATTATTTTATCTAAACTATAGGGACTATGTTACAATTGACTCTAAAAACTTAGTTTTTTTTTTATTGTATTTTTCATATTATGTTCTTGTGTTCTTCAAATAAATAATTATTTTTTCAAGCATTTCATTTGTTTTTTTGAAGAAAATATTCGATTTCTTAAAAACCTTATTTAAGAAATGAAGAATTATGAAATATTTGATTTCATTTGTTTTTCTTAAAAACGTTATTTATTATTGTATTGCTTTTATTATGTTCTTGTGTTCTTCAAATGAAGAATTTGTTTTTCAAGCATTTCAATTTTTTTTTGAAAGATATTTGATTTCTTAAAAACGTTATTTAATTTAAGCGATGTCTTTAGTGATAACTTAGATTTAGATTATTTTTAATAACAACATATCACAATAATTATTCTTTCTTGGAAAATAATCATAAGCATGTTTGTCCTCATATTTTCTTTTATAGCTTTTACTGCTTTACTTTAAAGCAAAACACACACAAATAAAAAAAACAAAAAAACTTTTGGTTATGAATTTCAAAGATAGTTGCTTAATTTTTAAGAGTAGAATGTGATTTTTATAAGAGTATTTTAGAGATATATTATATTTTAAGATGAAATACTTATTTCATTTAAAAGACAAAAGTAAAATTAGATATTTTAAATTTAATCAACTTCAATCATTTTTTTTATTTTATACATGATAATAAAATATTTTTTTGATTATTTCTTTAATAGCCTTAAATAGTTTCAAATTAAATAACTTAAATTATTTTATTTTAATTATATTAGCTTCCAGTTTATATGGATCTTAGTTAAATTATTTTATTTTTTACTTGTGTTTTTTATGGTATTTGTTTTACTTTTCAGATAAATAATTTATTTTTAATCATTTAGTTTTTTTTTAAATATTTTATTACAAAAAAATTACTAATTAAATTTATATTTCTAATAATAATAATTTAAGTGCCATCACTAGCAACACACCACAATAATTTATAATTAAATAGTTTGATGTATTCAATCTTATAACACAGCATAGCATAATAAACATATGAATAGATACTATCAAGATGAGAGACGAGTTATGGAGTTTGAATCTCGTCTTTTCCAATCCATTGCTAAAATTTCTTTTCTTTTTCTTCTTTTTCTGGGTGGCTGCCGGCTGGAGTGGAAATGCACAAATTAAGCCAAATTGGGTTAGAGGTCAGTGAAGGATGGACTTTAACCCGACCACAGTTCTGCAACCAGCCCAAAGTCGGCCTAGATTGAACCAGAAGATTCCAGGCCAGGGCTGGAAGCAGGCTGGCTTAACATATATTAAATTTTAGTATTTTTGAAAAATAATTTTTAAAAAATAAATTAATATATTTTTAAAAATTATAATTACATTTCCAAACACACTAATATATCCGTGCAAGAACAAAGGTGTTATTCTTTTTCAGAGGTAAAAGGAAAGGCAGAGAAAAAGAAATTAAATGTAAAAACAACAACAATGATGGTGAACCTGTCCCCGACATGCCCCCTAAAAGAGCGACCCAAGTCTATTACCAGGCTTTATCATTGAGCTCCAGTTCAATCAGTCACTTTGCTCCAGTGTTAGATTTTTAAAATTACAGAAGTAATTGTTTTTTAAAGTTTTTTTTATTTAAAATTTATTTTTAATATTATTACAATTAAAATAATTCAATAATATAAAAAATAAAATTTAAAATTTTTGTTTTGGAACACAATTCCAAACAAAGACTCGGGCAAAGAGTGTGAGATTTGAGGTTAATTTTAAATGGAAATTTATGATCAACTGATGACTAACAGTTAAACAACAATATATCGATGCAGCATCTTCCGGTTAACTTCTTCATAGCTGACAAGCCCTCAACCCATCTTTTGGAAGCTCTTCCATTCTGGGGGCTTTCGTCTCATCGCCAACCCCTGAATCCATCTCTTCTCAGCAAACTAATCCTAGAACTACTACCAGCAGACTATGAAACCAAAAAAGTGAAAAATAACAGTTAAATCAAGAAGCCAGTGTTCGTTTATTTTCCCCAGAATGCACACAGACATGATTTAGCAATATTCCAACAAACCCCAATGGCCATAAACAGGATTATATCACTGCAAATAATGGCAAATGATGCGAAAGAACTTGTTCAAACAACGTACCCATGCAAACTGGCCAGAAACGTCAAGTTCCCAAAAGGAAAATCAATGGGCATTTTCCAAAGGGGAACATGTTAAACTGATAGCTTCTAAATCTGACTTTGAAAAATCCTGGAGATAAAAGATTAGGATATGCCGTAGCCTTGATTATTTAATCTGTTTGGAGTTCTAAACCTTCTTAGCTTTGATATATATATAAACGTAGGAGAAAAATTACAGCAGGTAGAATAATTAAAAACTGATTCTTTTTCTTTTTCCTTTTCTTTTATCAAAATGTAATATGAAAATGGGTTTTTCAAGATTCTTCTCACAAGAACTGTGTAGTTCGTAATTACTACTCTGTAATCCCTCACGAAATAAAATTGAAAGCACTATCAGAAAATAGCAAAACACCGACAAAAATTTTATCAGTGTTTGAAGCATAATTCTGTCAAAAGCACAATAATTGATGGAACAACATACGAAAAAATATCATCAAAAAAATATATCATTGGTAATTTTTATTTCATCAAGAATATAATCATCGATAAATTTACCGATAAAATTATCACGCCAAACAAAAAAATTTACCGATAATAATTCTATCAGTAAATTTATTAATGATTATAACATATTGCCAACGGAATTAATTCATCAAAGAATTACATTTATATGTACATTACTAACATAATATATTGATGGTAAATTTTCCGGTGATTATATGCATATTACCAATATAATTAATCCATAGAAGAATTACATCTATTCTATGTTAAGATTGAATAAACTTATGGTAATTCC
Organism: Populus tremula; assembly: GCA_964019445.1. Taxonomy (NCBI): domain Eukaryota; kingdom Viridiplantae; phylum Streptophyta; class Magnoliopsida; order Malpighiales; family Salicaceae; genus Populus; species Populus tremula. The sequence continues at coordinate 29,442,724 of CAXHTJ010000001.1, read as the reverse complement.
ATTGGTATTATTTGTAATTATTTTAAAAAATCAAAACAAACATTACAATTAAAAAAGTAATTAAAATAAAATAAAAAAGCAAATTTAAACAAAATTAAAATAAAATAAAAGGCAAATTTGTATTATTATTTTAATAAATATTATTAAATATAATTTATTTATCTAGGTAATAGAAGCTAGAGGAGGTAAAAAAGACAAATCTTCACCGGAATAAGGACGACGACAAGATGGAGCAAAGGTACTAGTAAGAGTGACCAACAACTACTTGACGACATTCAATATATATCTCGGTTCGGCCATCTCAGCCTTAAGTTCGACTATCTCAGCCTTAAGTTCGATTATCTCGGCTTGAATATATTCTCGTATAATCACCTAGACGACCAATAATTGTTGGCTTAATCTAGATTCGGGGTCCAAATGGTCGAGACACTATAACTCGCCCATATATCCTTGATTGTAATGTTCGAGAGATTGCAAACCTAATTTCTATTGGATCCACCGGTAGATCCATCCTCCAGCTACAAATCTAAGTCAAATTTCAGATAGGTTGAAGGATTGTCCATGTACCTCTTATGCAATCAGGTATTATATGTTTCATGGAAAATAAGTCATCAAATATAAAGAAAATAACTAAAAATAATGTTCAAATTCTACATACCATAAACTTCTTGATTCGGCTATTTACGAGTTATTGCATCATTTTATGTATGTCCTCCTTCCACATGTGATTTTCAAAAAAGAGTTTTATTGGTCTTGAATCGCGCCCAAGCACTGTAACCTGTAAAGAAGGATATTGCTAGTTAAATATTTTCATATAATAAAACAATAAAAAAATTTATCATATAAAGCAACATGTTACCATTTGTTTTGCATGTGAAATGAATGAAATGGATTCGTCGGTGTACATGCTCATAAAACCATGAATCTCCTTGGTCCAGTTCTTCAAACCTGACTGTGACTGCCTCATGTAATGCTCCGACATCACATGCTAGAGATAAACATTCCAAATACCCTTTATGATGTGCGGATGTTTGAAATACCTTCACATAGTCACGTCTTCCCAACTTAGAAGATCTTTATCTTTTGCATATGTATTTGCTTTTTTCAAGCATCATACCATAAATCATGCAATCTGATTTATAAAAAAAAAATCAAATAAGATAAAAAAAATAAAATCTTAATATGTTTTTAAGAAAAATATCACAATTTAAATTGAATCTTACCTAATGGCATTGTGATTCTCTCACACTCTCATGGTCACGTCGTTGTCAGCCTTCCCCCAATAAAAAATCTCCTTACATATTAATTTCATAAAATAATTAGTTTATTAAAATTAAAAAACTAATTGAATCAACTATTAAAAAAATAAATGTTTATGTAAATATTAAACTTGAACTTTCCTAACCAGGCATCAATCATAAGCTTCCATTCAGGAATTTTAAAAACTCGACTCCATTCAAACGGAAGCACTCCAATCGATGGTTTCATCGACAATGATACCGTGCGAGTAATCTCGAAATTTATAAACCTGAATTTCAATTCATTCATTAAAATTAATTATTCAAACTTTATTCATTGTTGCTTAATTTTTTTTTTCATGTAGTAAAGGAAAACAAACTTATATATATTGTAATCATGTTTCCACCTAGCAATATACTTCCTAGCGTAAACATCCCACTTGGAAGGAACACCAGCTTTGTGAGCTGTACTCACACTCGACGAGCCTACATCGAGAAAGGGTGCTTGAGATGTCTCATCATGGTTGGCACCTAATAGCATTGCTGCTCATGTTCATTAGAAGCACTGCTAGAAGAACCAACAATGCTTTATCCATCTTTGTCTCTATTAATCTTCTCTTCCTCATCTAAACAAATTTGATAAAATAATAATAATATTATTATCACTATATCCTATTTAAAAATAAAATAGCAGAAGCTCTTCTATATGGAAATCTATCTAAAATTTTAAAACATACAAATATATATCAATAACTCATGCTGCAAACAAGTTAATTTTATTTAGACAACTCATTAGCTACACCTTCAAGCTGATAAATTATGAAAATATTACATCAGGTACTCAATTACCACCTTTCTAAACTAACTTTTCATCCAATTTAAATGAACTCATGATTAGTCATAATTTATTTCTTAAACATACTAATTTCCATACCAAAACAATTGACACAATCTATTTCAACATTTTTTTCATACATCTTGGATAAGTTTCTTAACTTCCATAATTCATACACAACAAAAAAAAATCCATAATTTCAATTCAATCCATTACATAATTGCACATTTAAGGTTTTTCAATGTTTCATGTTTACATTTTCCCTGCACACATTTATAACATGAAATCTACATAACCAACCACAAACCTAATCCTAAAACACAATTTATATTCTACTACTCTTTGTTTCAAACTATAACACAATACATAACCCCATTATTAACAATTGTACATACTTCTCTTTCTTTCAATACCATAACACATTACATAACACCTTCATTAATAATTGTACATACCACTACAATATTTTTCCCTATTTTCATAATATTAAAACCATCTCCCCTGCACATATCTATATAATAAACTTACACACTCAGCCCAAACATTTATTCCACCTCATATTTCTTACATCTACATATCAAATTAACATACAATTTCACAAGATTGTTATCCAATTCTTTTATTCCCTTAATTTCCCTTTTTTGGTCTTAGATAAACTAATTATCCAATGATTTGTTTTAATTTTTCTTCTTAGATTATCATTCCTACCATTATCGTAATCAAATCTAAACATAACAACATCCTTAAACACTCATATTACTCAATCTTACAATTTTTTCTCCACATTTTCCTCTTACTAACTTTTTTTAATTCCACATTTCAACACTCATACACAAACTCAAGCATTTAAAACATTAAAATGAACTCAATTTAATCAAATCTCCAATTCTTCTAAAACACCTAACATGGTTGGCCACTTACAAGTCCAAATTTTATGGTTTTTAATCCGATTTATACTTAAATATGTTATCATTCATATCATTCTCATATCAAACAACTAACAATTCATCAAAACAATCATTCCCCTAAAAAGTTACATAAACCCTAGAATTGAATTTTTAGGATTTTCTTCCTTCATTCACCTAAACTACTAAAACAAAGAAAATTATTATGGGAAAAGTCTTACCAACCAAATTTGCACCCAATTTATTGATTTATTTGCAAGCTTTTCCTCTTGATCTTCTTTGTCCTTCTCAAATGGTGTCTCTCTCCCTCTAACAATCTATTCTCTCTTATTTTTTCCATCTTAAATTATTTTTTATACAAGTTTTTCCTTAAAAACCTCACTTCCTTAAAAACATCACTTCCTACTTTCCTAACTCATCTATATGCATTTATAGTTAAAAAGAAGAAGATGAAAGAAACAAGGAAAGAAAGAAAGAATGAGAAAAATGTGTCCCTCTCTCTTTTTGTTTCCAGTTGCATTGTGGGCTTCAAAAAATTTAATAATTTTTACAGTCCATTAGTAATTCCATTTGTAATTAACATTAAATTTTTTTTAGAACTCCCCAAAATTTTCCAACCCTCACCAATTTTTTTTTCCTGATGATATTTTGTTTTGTCTATGATTCTAATGTTCAGTGGCAAAGGCTTGTAATGTTTTTCAATTCTCTAGAATTCTTTAAAGGACCAAGTCCATTGGTAATCCTATCGATATTTCACATGTCATTACCATCAGTAATGATCAAGGTTAATTTACAGGTTCAATTTTGAAATCATATATGTTGAGAGAAAACAAGCTAGGGGACAGCATACCCCAGAACAAGCAACGTCTTAATGAAGAAAAGAGAATCTATGTAAACCCTACTGTGCTCCTATCTCACATGCAGGCCGGCACCTAATGTTGACCCCTTAACTCAATATCCCACATGAAGTTTTTTTTTTTGTCTCGCCTACTCCTAGAAGGCAAGAGCTAAATATTTATTCATCTCTCTCTTTCACATGGACACACACACGCAAACTGTTTATACGCAATCATGCATTTGTTTCCATGAGAAATACATTGCTAGCACCAGAAAGCTAGGGCCAATATTCAACACGAAATTAATTAGCTAGAGAGAACCTTGAAACGATAGGGTACTTCATTAACAAGAAGCATGATTGAGTGCCTAGGTCCAAAGAGACTCTCTCTTAAGAGGGTCTTGGATTACATTGCTTGAAGAGGCAAAGTTAAAATACTGAGGAATGCTGTTGAAGTTATTACAGCTGGCTAAAAGAAGCGACTTGTCATCTTGATCTAGCTGGACTGGTAAGTTAGGCTCTTGTTGCATCTGGATGCATAGTATCTCTGTTTGAGCTACTGCAAGTTGCATTTGTAACTGTGATACTTGATTTTGTAAGTAAGATATTGCACCAACACATCCATAGACCGGGTCTCGCACTCTTGCATTCGCTTCATAAACTAGACTGCCCACAGCATCTGCTCTTTGATGAAGTGGAATCTCCTGCAAGATCATAATATTCTCATCACTTAAACCATCGTCATCACTGTTAAAAATTGCAAATAACAACATTCTTTTCTGTAGTAACACACACAAGACAGAATCGATAGATCATTTAAGTTAATAAGGGATCGAGGGAGGAAAAAAGTACCTGCAACATTTTGCTGACATTACTTGCACCAAAAATCTTGTGAACAATGGCAAACTTATGGGGATCATCAGAAGGGAAGTAAGGGGCAAAGATGCAGTCTTTGGCGCACCGGCGCCTTAGTAGTTTGCAGGATGCACATGGTGAAGAACCCGCCATATTAATTTCTGTCTTAAAATAACTCAAGAAAATTCCCTCTTGACGGAGATAGGTACAAAGAAAGACTAAAGGAAATACAAACGGGAGCTCAATGTGGAACAAGATGAGCTTCAAAAAATGTGTATTTATAATAAGTTGAGGAAGTGGCACCCCTGGTGTAGATTGGATGGACGCTATAATTAAACAAATAATAAGAATTATATATTAAATGCATGGAGAGGGCTAGCTAGGATTCCTGAGTTTGGAGGAACCCGTAATCTGTCATGCACATAGTGTTTTACAGTTTTGGGCTTTAACAATTAGTCAATAGTGCTGAATAGAGCATGGAGGTCAATATTATTCTGTAGTGTAGAGATTGGTATCTGGATCAAATGGAGGAGGTTGACCACCGCCAGGCGCGTGATGGGTTGGCAACGCATTGGTGTAGCAGTAATCCTATCCACGTTCTTGTTTGACTATTCGTATATTTTTTATGTTCTAATTGTATTACGTATGTACACTGATCATGTGAGTATTTAAAACAAATTAATATATAGTATGATCGATGATTATGTTACTTTACTGTTAGGTTTCAAATGTCTAAACCTCTGCATATAGAAATGAAAGTCTAAACCTCAGAAAGTGTGAGTCATTAATTAATGTTAAGCTGGTTTAGGGTTTACCAAGCTAACCAGGATCAAGACACCAAGAAAAATGGGCTCGACGTGAATGTTTGTTTGCGAAATTAAATTCACTTGGAAATTTCAGTCTAAATTCTCTCCTCCTCTCTCGGTCCGCCGTCTACTGCTGTTGCCAATCAAAAGGCATCCCTTTTCCTTTCCTTGAATAAATTAAAGAAGGCGAAGAAAATAGCATAAGAATACACCGCTACCAACTCCAATGTCTAGTGTTTGTGATCAATCAAAAAAACATATAGCGTACCAACTCAGTGGATTTTTCTCCTTCCAATAACACCAAAAAATTTCAACAAAAGTGATTATTGTGTTCAGAGATTAATGACAACCCTACAATGATGGAGGTAGAGGCACTTGACATCATAAATAGGACCTTCTAATAAATTTCTGTACAACTTTTTTCTTGAAAATGAAATGTAGTGTGGCTTAGAGATGTGATTGATTTTTTTAAAAGGTATAACTTTTTAAAAATATATATAAATCATGTTTCATAAAAGTAAAAAATACATGTTTTTTTATGTGGATCCTATAAAAAAAAGCTATCTACACCTCCAAATCCCTGCAATAGTCGGTCATTTAAACACGAAATATACAGGTCAGTAGCTAATCATAATGACTAATGCACTTTAAATTAACGTATGTTTTGCTTTCTTGTTTTTTGGTTTTTTTTTATATAAAACTACATCGAAATAATAATTTTTTTACTTTTTAAATTTTTTTTTTTGATATTAGCATATAAAAACAATTTGAAAATACAAAAAAAACAATCAATTTAAAAAAAATAAAAAAAATTCTTAATTTTTTTTAAAATCATTTTTTTTAACATAAAAATAAATAGGCTAATAGCTATCATTTCTAGCCTTATTTTCATTCAATCACAGTTAAGAGTGTGTTTGGTATTGCGGTAGCTTTTGTGGTTGTGATTTGAAAAAAGTTGTTTTATAAAAAATCCTTTTAGTTGAGGTTGGTTTAAAAAAATAGATGTTTGGTTAAAACTGTGATTCAAATTGATGTTGAATAAAAAGTAGTTTAATATGTTTGGTTAAGAATGTTTTTGAAATTGAGGTTATAAAATAATTTAAAAAAACATATATTAATATTGATGACTTTTAATTTAAATATTGTGGATTTAATTATTGCTATTATATCATGAAATAAATCATACTTTATATATATATATATATATAAAATTATTGTTCCATTAAACTATCTACAATTCTATTACATACAAAATTAAGTAAAATATTATTAAGAATAAAATTAAGATTACAGTACGAGTAAATTTAAAACATCTTAAATTAATTTTTTTTTAACAAAAATATTGTTCACGTTCATGTGAATAATGAGATTGAAATTAATTAATTGCACTGGTTTTTTAAAGAAAAAAAAACTGTTCACGTGAACAGTGAAAACATGCTCCTAACTACTTCCTTTTTTCTTGTGTTTTAAACGAAGCAGAACGTGGGACCCATAAATAATAACAAGCGTTTTTTAAATAACCAAATAGATTGCACCTAGTTTTTAACAAAAACGCAAACACAATTTCTTAAACAAACAGTCTAAATTTAACCAAGCTCAGAAATGCGGTTAACATCTAGCCCTGAGAGGGGTTGACGTGCATAATCAACCGTAAGAGGTTCACATTTGTCATTAATATTTTGCTGTTTTAATTAATTCTTTATTATTTGACATGGTTTGAATGCCTTACAAACATTGCATTCCACATGAATGTCATTGAACAATGTCTGGTTACGGTCCACGGTAAAAAAACATATAACTCATTTTGACTATAGTTGCATTATTCTAGACCATCAAATTATCCAAAGACTGTCTCTTATGATAAACAGACATCAATTGAGCTCCTAATTTACTCCATAAAATAACACGACGATGACAGAGATAACCCACCAAGTAATTAATGTGAACCACTAAATGAGATCCGACATAGAGCTAAGGTCGAGCTTCTAAGGCATTAAAAAACACAATTCCAGAGACACTGAAACGGAAAACATAAGAGTTGTGGAACCCTAAGACCTATTCTTTTTATCTTGCATTTAATGCTCACCACATGATTCCAATTCCAGTCTAAGCTTGTCTTCCGAGAAAAACAAACTCTCGTTCCCTAGCTAGTTCCGTCAAATTTATATGTTTTTGTATTTTAAAAATATTTATAAAAAAATTTAAATTTTTTTATTTTTTTTATTAATTTTAAATTAATATGTTTTTAGTATTTTCAAATTATTTGAATATACTAATATCAAAAATAATTTTTATAAAATAAAAAAATTATTAATATATATTTAACATAAAAAATTATTTAAAAAATAACTATAACTTTCATCCCAATATTATTCATGGCATATCTATTAACTTTTTTTCCCCTTTATATCGATACATGTTATTTAACCAAGTATATATGTTATTTTAGACTCGCATCTAAACCATGGGGCCACCTGTTGACATTTCTTTTTATTGAACTGCATCGAAAAACGCGTTTCACTTCCAAGTTTCAAACCCCTAGGCTCTAGGAAGAAGAAAAAGGAGGCATACTTTAGAAAGTGAGAACCTTGTATTCTGTTTACTGAGGTATTTTTAAACACATGAATAAAATAGAGGAAAAACAGACATCTTTCCCCCCTTGGAGAGAAATAAAACATGCGAGCTCCAATGCAAGCATTTAATGTGCCTGGTGCTAGGGAAGATTCGATTCTTGAAATTTGCATATGGTTTATATTCAAATCTAAAGAGGTGAGGATTAGAGGCATTGTTTGACTTAAGCAACATGGACTTGAAATTCAGTGGCTTGAGCAGGGTCCTTGTTGGGTTTCCAAGGCCTAGGCGACCAATTCTATTCAAGCGGCTAGGTCTGCATTATAAATTCGGTGTAAAATTAAGAAAAATATAGGCCTGAACAAGAGGTAAGCACGTGAACATGCACACGAACATGGGCCATGTTAATTTGTTACTGCAGAGCTACGTTTTGCCCTCAAAATGAAGTCATTTATGGTTTAATACTTCAAAAATGGAGAGCACGTCATGCAGACCACTATCCTACCAGCCTGTCCTTTATTCAGATCCAGCACAGTAGTATCAGCCTCTATTGAACATGAATAAATAAATAAATAAATACTCCTAACCCATCATATTATTTCATGTGAAAAGACCCAGAATGATCAGATAATCAGAGCATACCTTGATGTTCTTTTGATTGAATGGAATAGCAAAGCGTTCTCTTTGTCTTCAGTATCGTTACAATTGAGGGGGGGACTGATTGTAATTAGCAAGGGGAGACTTCATACGACTTTCCAGGCATGTGAATGAACTCGGTGAGGGCAAATAAGATTGGCAACAAAGTTAAAATTCAATATTCTGCTGCATACTTTGGTGTTTGCGCAATTCACGCGCATGCCGCTTCTTGATTCCATTCCTAAACAGGGTGCTAGCAGCACTCTTTGTTTCTGTACGAAATGAAGAACATGTTCTGCTCTTCTCGACGACTTTCCTTTTCAAATACTCTGCCGCCTGTGCCTGGACTGGAATGAGCAAACAGAATATGCAACCAAAATGAAAAGGAATGTTTGAAAGAGTTCAGCATGAATCTTATTTACCAATCCTTAGTCACTTGGATAAACGAGAACCACATATAAACATTCAACAAAATAGTTGCACTAAATCCAAAGTAGCTAGTTCTGAGGTCCAACATTAATTTGTCTATATGCCAAAGATGATGAGGTTATCATATACAATTAGCTTCTATTTACAGAATGGAAGATACACAGTTCTTCAATATTTCCTCACGACTATTTATGGATTAAAGCAAACATCAAGTAAATAAAGTGATGGCTAACCCTGATTCAATCCAAGCAATATCAGATTCGGATTTGGCATAAAATTTTATATCATCTAGTTTTACCTTATTAAGCATAACTCCAAGTCAACCATTGGATCAAGCTAAAACTTTACCAGAAGATTCCATGAGTATTTTTCTATATTGAGATAAAATTTTAAGTGAATCGGAGTTTGAAAAGGCCTCGTGATATAGGTCAGAATAGACTGTACAGATTTTGTTATTTACTTTATTTTGACTTATGGACTTCTTATTTGGCAAAGATCATTTTCCTACAAAGATGTGACAACTTATTTTGAAAATTTCTTAGGTCTACAAGAATCTTTACAACATAATTTCCAAGTATAACAATGATTCATTAATATTCCAAAAAACATTTCTTACAAGGATTATTTATTCATCTTAACTTCATAAAAAAAAAAAAAAAGAGCTAGTGGTATTTAATAATAGATTGGTTTCTATGATCATTGGGCAACATTGTAGGCTATAAAGAAGCCTTATATCAAACTTGTATTGTTTTCTTTCCTTTTCTTCTCACAACAACATAAGGAATTAACTTGTGGGTTTTATTTTTATTATTTTAGCTATAACTCAAGGCTTGTTTGAGCTTAATTAATATTTTGTCTTTAGCTAGGATCTAAAACTTGTTTTGATCAAGGCTTAGGCTTACTAGAATAGGCATTGTGTCAGTTTTGTAAGTGGATCATTTCAGCCCACAAGAGTAGATCCATTAGAGTTAATTTTTCAGAAGTACTTTAATTCTTGTAAGCCTAAGTTTTGGCAACTTTTTGATCAATAATAATTCTGAAGTTTTCTCAACTTAACATGTAAGAGTGATTCTTGCATCCTTTGATTCTTGAAAAAACTAAAACTGACTTATTGAAGATTAATTGGCTTCATGGCATCATTCGATTCAATTCCAATAATGTTGGTACCTTGGGACATGTTTACATTGTGTCACAGTTCTATCATTCCTCTTTCGGTTTTTCAGGATCAAATTTCAATCTTAATTATGGGTTGTGTGACCACAAGGTTCGCATTAGTTGGTATCAAAGATTGGATCCATTAATCAGGTAATGTCTTTTTGTTAATTTTGTTTTTTCTCTCTTGTTTTGCATTAAATCTACTTGTTTCTATCAATGTTTTTGTTTCGGGTTTGTTTTCTCTAATCCTAAGTGTCTTTCTTTATTATCATTAGCATTGTTTTAGGGTCTGTTATAAAAAAATAAAGAGAATTGGTTGAGTTTTTTGTTTTTTGTCCAGTTTGAAAACTTATAATAGAAGAAAAAAATCAAAACGAGTATTACAATAAATATTACATGTATTTTGATGAGGTATTATGATAAAGAAAAATAAGGTATCAAAAAGAGAGGAACAAACAAATTGGTGTTTTTGATGAAGAATGCAAAAATCTATCCCGTAAGTTTAAGGTTTTAATAAAAGAATTTGATAAGTTAAACGAACTATTCTATGAATGACTATGAATGCTTAAACAAAGGCTTATAAAACATCCATTATACCTATTGGTGATTCAAGAATGAATCATCTTGAAGAGAGAGGGAATAATACAATCCAAAAAATGGTAGAATAAGAAAATTCGGATTCTAGCGTAATTGTGTCTGTTGTCCAGTTTTACAATAGCAATCATTCTACAAAATCCAACTGTTGGATTAAGTTGAAAATTTACCTAGAGTTTCCCAGAATATTGTTCTATATTGGGGTAAAATTTTAGGTCAATCGGAATTTGGGAAGGCCTTGCGATATAGGTCAGAATAGGCTATATGAATTTTGTTATTTATTTCCTTTTGACTTGTGGACTTTCTATTTGGCAATGATCCTTTTCTTACAAGAACGTGACATTGTTTTGAGAATTTCCTAATTCTACAAAGATCTTTAATGAAATGCAATACAATTTATAAGAGTAGCAAAGATTCATTAATGTTCCAAAATTCTTTTTTCACAAGGATTCATTATTCATCCTAGCTACACAAGAAAAAAAAAACTTGGGGTATTTAATGACAGATTAGTTAGCTTATTTTAGGGAATTTTCTAATCCTAAAAGGAAGGTTAAAGGAAGGCAATAAGAATTTTCATGTTTTGATTGGATTCTTTAAGGTTACAATTAATTATCCTAGACAAACAAGGAAACTAAAAGAAAGGCAACTTTAGCAAACAATTTTTTAGCTTATTTTAGCTATCTAAAGGTGGTCACAAAAACCCTAGTGTTTCTAGCATGAGAATTTCGTTCATGATATGATTTAAATTAGAAAGATTATCTATCTTAGGTTATTTTGTTTAATTAGGTACAACAACTTTAGTTTTTATGTTAGATTTGTTATTTTCATTATTTTATTCATGTTTAGGCTTAGTTAATGTACTTTGAATTTATTTTAAGTGGTTAAATATTACCCCACAAGTTTTGGGTCTATTAGGGTTACTTTTTGAAATATTATATAAGATTTAGTTAAGATTTTCAACAGCCATGAATTTATAAAATAAACTTGTTTTTTGCATGATGCGACACATTTGCTTTACTGGGACAAAAAACAAATTGACTTTTCCTGACCTTGTGATGTCTTCCTTGTACTTTTTGTTCACAAATTAGTTTTCATTGAGTGAAGTTTTTTTATTCCAATAGTGTTGGTGTCTTAAAGCAGATTTTCATTGTATCACAATCCTACCAAATCTAATTTCTTGGCTTTCCAGGAATTGTATCATTTTTGTTATGGGTTGCTTGACCATGTGATCAAGAAGCAAGCATTCACCATAAATCTTATTTACCAATCCTTAGTCACTTGGAGTAACGAGAACCAAATATAAACATTCAACAAAATAGTTGCACTAAATTCAAAGTATCTATTTCTGAGGTCCAACATTAATTAGTCTATATGCTAAAGATGATGAGGTTATCATATACAATTAGCTTCTATTTACAGAATGGAAGACATATAGTTCTTCAATATTTCCTCACGGCTAAAACGAGTATTAGAAAGAGTTATGGATTGAAGCAAACATCAGGTCAATAAAGTAATGACTACCCCATGTAGAATCTGAGATTATAGGTACATGAAAAGTAAAAGAACCATATATAACCTAGAAACATCATGTGCAGCCTTGAGTGGCAATTGCTAATGTAGATCATTTAGTCTTAAAATTTTCAATCCATCTGAATGACCCACAGGCGTGAATTATGCTAAATTGAGAATATGAAACACCAAATTAGCAGAATATACTACACCAGAAATGGCGAAACTGCTTTGATCACTTATCTCCTTGCCTTTTGAACTAAAAAACACAAAAAGAAGTGCTGCATGCCACGCCCTACTTATTATCTATCTTAAAGCAATCTCGTAGCTTATGTTAAGTACCCTTCATTCACTGAATGATGAAACTCCACGAAAAACCCTTAAACAAGGATATAACGATATATAAAGAGTTGTTCTGGATACTCCTATAAAAAGCTATGTTAGAGCCAACAAAGACATCTTGGAAGAACTCCTTCAGAGGTTGCAGCCTATATTCCTAAGTCATGCTTAAACTCTGTGGCGCAGCACAAATTATCATAAAGTTTCACCAATATATGCATAAAAAACTGGCAAAACATAAATGAAGGTCTCTTTTAACATGAATTAGCTTTTGAAGTGAGAACTTACAATCTCATCATCGGCGTAAAAATAAATTTTATCAATCTATCACATCCACGACCTCTACAAGCTTGATTTTCATTTCACTGCAGCTCATGAATTTCGAACATCTATTTTGTCCAACGAAAAGGGCCAATGTGCTTTCTTCCATATAACAGCGATTAAAGTGTCCAACAGAACACTTCATGCTTTGCTTTTCTTTTCTTTTCTTTTCTTTTTCTTTTTCTTTTTCTTTTTTTTTAAAAAATATAGATGTCTAGACTAGTTTATGTGCATTTTAACTAATCCCCCGAACCTTAAAGTTAATGATTATATAAATTTACAATGATCATGAGGTTTATGACACTTAAATTGATAATTTTTAAAGGATAAATCTAAAACGTGAACAATTTAGCTGTATTCTTATTATTTTCATGCTTTGTTTTCTTGTTTACATCATTTCGTGCACAAATTCATATCCCAACTCTGTTGTCTTTAGCAATAAAGTATAGCCATTTGAGATTATATAATTAATATCCATCGTGAAAGCTAAAATATAAGTCGTACAACACAACACACGATATATCACTGAAGTTTGCTTTAGCTGATCAGATACTGTACATGCATATTAAAGGATTAAAAACATACCAGAGCCTGAAGCTGCAGACCTCATGGCACGGTCCTTAAGCCTCTTTATATCTTCAATAACGCGCGCATTTTCGAAGAAGTCGCCTGTTTTGGCATCTGCGATATCCTTCTTTTGAAAGCATGCTAAGGCTTTTTCACTTGCCTGCATGAGCAAAAAACAATGAAAGTGAAGGCTTGGACTAGAGATGATGATGGTGATGGTGATGATGATGAAAAAAAACTTAACCTGTGTAGCAATAGAATAGAAGCCCTGATCGAGCGAATGGTGAGCAAAATTTAGCCATTCCAAATACGAAACATGTAGTGATTGGTCACTGCTAGACTTGACATCACGAAAAAGCAATGCCTCGTATTTCAGCGCCAAACAACTCTGCACATATAGAAGACACAATAAGAAGGCACAGATTGCCAGTTTAAATTTAATTGATTGAAGTAGAAGATTTTGGGGCTGCCTCGGTGTCGCCTATGAGAGCGAAAGCGCGAACGAAGAATTGGAGAATGAAAAGCTTCTGATAAACTGTTTTATATTTGATTTCGTGGAAAATAGAGAGAGATTCGAATCTCAAGAACTGTTTCAAGTCCGATCGAGTCTCGATCTGCGACTTCACGTCTTTGAAGACCAGAAGTGATTCGAGAATTCGCAGCGATTCGTCGTTGAATCTGCAAGAGAAAGAAAGAGAGAATAGATTGAGTGAGTGATTATTCTCATTAGAATATATGTGAGGGCTGAACATTGGAAATTTGGAACCTTCTGGCTGTGATTTGAGAGCGGAAGAGGGAGATCTGGTGAGGAGCTTCTGTGTCTCCTGCCATTTTGGGAGGGAAATTGCCGTGGGCGGGAGGGAGGTTATGAGGGTGAGTCTGGGCTTGGGTTTTCCTTTGGTTTAAAAGATTTCTATAGGTTGGATGTTAGACCCGGTCCAATAGTGACCACATCCACATATGTGAATTCCTACTAGGATTGTACGAGCTCGGCCTTGTTTTAATTTTTTGTTTTGTTTTACTTTTTCTTATGTTTTGATAGACTTTTTAACCCTTGCCGTTAAAATTGTCACACGGGTTTCTGCGAGGCTCCCCTGCCCGCGACTTGGCTGGAAACTTTCCTACCGGCGGCAACCAACCTCCCCTTGATGCTCAGCCCTTGAAATCTTTCCAGTCGCACCTCCATCTGACACTCCAGCAAATTATTAAAAAAAAAAACGCCTATCGCTCGGAACCAAAAGAAAAGGAACAATGGCAGGACGCAACCATCTCCAGCTCCGAGAAATCCCTATATCTCGAGCCGCCCTCCTTCCACACCCAACCACCGACCCACACCGCCTCCATGCCCGCCCTCACCACCTCGTCCTCGAAGACCGTATATCAATCCAACACCGTGAGATCCAATCCCTTCTTTTAGAAAATGAACAACTCGCAGCCACACACTTTGCATTAAAACAAGAACTCTCTTTATCACAACAAGACCTTCATCACTTATCAACACTTGCTGCTGATGTCAAAGCTGAGAGAGACAATCAAGTTCGTGAAGTCTATGAAAGATCGTTGAAATCGGACGCTGAGTTACGGTCTATTGATGCTATGAGTGCTGAGCTTGTTCAGGTCAGGACGAATGTACAGAAACTTACTGCGCAACGCCAAGATATGACTGCACAATTGAAGGGGATGAATAATGAAATTGTTAAAGCTAAAACGGAAACGCAGCAGGTGGGTGTTCTTAAAGCGGAGATTGAGACTGTACAGCAAGAGATTCAAAGAGGAAGGTAAGACAAAAAAAAAAAAAAAAAGGAGCTTTATAATTAAGGGAGAATTCGAGGTTGGAATTTAAAAAGTGAAGAAAAATGCGATGTTGATTTTTTTTCTTGGGTGTGATTAGGGCTGCTATTGCATATGAGAAGAAGACACGGGCGATTAATCTTGAGCAAGAAAAGGTATTGGAGAAAAATATGAATCTTGTGATTCGAGAAATTGAGAAACTTCGCGGTGAGTTTGCTAATGCAGAGAAAAGAGCAAGGGCAGCAGCTGCAGCAGCAAACCCAAGTAACTTACTATTGTGCCTGCCAAATGCAACATATTCTGGAAGTTTTGTGAATTTTAGATATTGACCTTTTGACCCTTGTGTTTAGGTCCTGGATATGGTGGAAACTATGGCAGTGCTGAAGTGGGATGTGGAGGAAGTTCATATCCTGATCCTTATGGCTTGCAGCAGGTGTGTGCTTGCTATCCTTGTGTCTTTTTAATATGTTGAACTTCAGTGTGCCGTTTCTGACAGATGTTGATCCAATAACAATATGTTGGCTGTATCAATAGGTGCCTTAGCACATATGTTTGCAGAATCGTGGTTGTTGTAAAACACAGAAAAAATCGTGAATTAATAGCAGAAAGTTGCGTTGGTTAACAAGTTACAAAATTCTCCATAAAGAATGTGAATTCTTTATCGATTAGTTCTAAGTAACCAAAACATTATAGCTCAAGTGGGTAGGGGGTGGGGGACAGAGAGAACCCATGTTCAAACCCTGGTGCTCTTCAGAAATATGACTCATCTCTTATAGTTGAAAACCAGTTTTATACAGTGTCACGATGTATTCATGGAAAGTCATCGGTGCTCAGTACCATCGCTTAACCAAGCAAATGCCGATTGATCCATGCAGAGACTATATATAAAACTTGCTGTTTTTGTAATGCAATTGATATTAGAATGTTGCTTCTTGCTCCGTTTTGAAGACATTTTGAATTTGATATTAATCAAAATTAATACTGTGTGGATTGCACTTGAACTCATTACCGGGTGAACCTCGAAATTTGAGAGAAACAACCCATCTTCTCTATGCATAAAAACCCATACAAGTCAATTTTATACTGAGCACTCGCCATTGGAAACAGAGCTCTCACTGAACTGCCTGCTTGTATATGAAATGACACATGCTTGGACCTCATACAATTTGTGATCTTTAACCTGCAAGAAAAGATGGGCACACGAATAACTTCTAAATATGCTTTATGTTTCAGGTTCAGGTCGGTAGTGATTCTGGTCCTACCTTTGCATCTGGAGTGATGTCTAATGGTCCCTATGACACTGCACATGGATGAGGTTCTCTCACCGTGATCGATCATCCAAAATGTTGAAATCATAATGTTGTTTCACTGTGTGAAGCGTTATAAATTCTGTAGGAAATTTTCTGCTGTCAAGGATACAGGTGTTTTGCCTTCATTTATGAATCTGGTATTCTGTTCACTTCGTGGTATTTTTTTCTCCGAGGAATACCTCATCATGCAATGAACGATGAGTAAACAGGATCGCTTTACCAGGCCAGAGGAAACTGTGAACGATTTCTCTTTCAATTGTCCCCCCAACAGCATTTTACATGTGCCTGTTGTGAATTTCTGCGTAAACAGGTGAAGAAAAGTAGCTTGTATGATACAAGTACGAAGCTCTTTTATACATCGACGAAGAAAAAAAAAAGAACAACGAAGGTTAGCTTATTCATCTCCTTCGGTTATCTTTGATCCTGCTTCAATGTCGGGGCTGGTGATGGGCTGTGAACAGTGAAGTGATTCTTAATTTTGAGTTAACAGTGTGCGCTTATTTTCACTTGTTATTGGAACAACAATTTATGAAGGCACTGGCCAGGGACTCAAGCGGGATATGCATCCCCGTTCCCGCGGTCCATGCCCCGAATTTCAAGAGAGTAAGGGTTTTTATAGTGCGTTTTAAAAGATTGTTTTTTTAAAATATATTTTTTTTGAAAATATATTAAAATAATATTTTTATTTTTATTTTTTAAAAATTATTTATAATATTAGAGCATCAAAACAATTTAAAATAAATTAAAAATTAAAATTTTTCAGAAATGCGGTTTAATCCACTCCTAAATTTACCCTAACTAAAATACACTTAAAAGGAAATAAAAAGAAATTTTTCAGGCTTAGTGGTTTGCTCCGGTGAATGGCATAAATTTGGCTCTTAATGTGATGTGTTATATTGTCAAGTAAAAAAAATAAATTGGACTGAATAAATTTATTTTTCTAGTATTTATATAAATTTAAATTTACTTTATTACATATTTCATATCATTAAGTGGTATATAACAAAACATGGATTAGTAGTTCATATCATGCTAGTTTGTATAATGAAATAGTATATCTCTAGAGTCTTAGATGAAATATCCAAGAGTATAATGGTGATCCAATACTGTAACCAAAAAAGATAACGTGTCATTGGAAAGACTCGTAACAAGATTGAGATTAGAAACATGAACTCTTCAATGCTTTTCCATATTATTAAGGCAAAAAGACTTCTTATGATTTACTCTTGGGAAGAACTTGGTTGCATAAGAATGGTGTGGTTCCATCAACATGACATCAATGCTTTATGTATAGATATAATGATGAAGTCAAGTGTGTTGTGGCTATAAAAAAATCATTCTCTATTGAAGAATCATATTATATAGATGTTAGGTTCTATTTCAAAAAGGGATAAAGACTTAAGCTAGAAGTCATACCCAATTCAAAAGAAAAGATAAAGTAAATAAGTTTAAAGCATTGATAAAGTTAACCAAGGATCTCATGCTAAATCCTCAAGTCCAACTTTCTTAGAAAGATATCTAGACAATAAAGGAAAATCTAGTCATACCACTATCAATCATGGTTAGACTATCACTTTTTGATTCTTACTCTTCAGAATCCATAAAGGATGAAACCTTTAGAGAAGCAATAAAGCATCCAAAAGGGTGGTTTGATCCTCATATCCAAAACGTTTTTAAGAATGCAAGATATGATATAGGTAAACCTTGGAAACTTATATGTCATTCTACATATAAAGGACCCTCTAAAGAAGTAGGAAAGATCATTCAAAGAGGAGGACCAATCCAACAATTAAGATTTGAAATAAGATATCAATCTTTTGAACCACTAAACATTGAGGTGAAGAAGGTTGCATCAAATCCTATTATTATCCACGTCTTTGAATGTAATAAAGAAGATGTCCAAGAGCTATATATTCCAGATAGAAACAATAAAGAAAATGCTTATATTTTAGTCTTTGAAAGATTAGGTGAGGATTCACATGTTTTAGTGTTTGAAAGATTAGGTGGTCAAATATCCACTTCTACCAAACTATAGAGCTCGAGGCAAAAAGCTTATATTTTCTCGAGATTTGGCCTTAAAGTGATAAAGGAGAAAGTAAAATCTTAAAAGATAAGTAAATTAGAAAGATCAAAAAGATCCTGATTAAGAAAGAAAAAGCTTTAAAAAAGTTGAAAAAACACCAGAAAAGATAGAGATTCAATCACCAAAACCAAATATTATATTAGTAAACCACATCACCATTGAGGAAGCATTAAAGAACTCAAATCCAGATAAGTCATCTATTAAAGATGAGTCAGCTCTAGAAACCTTTCAAGAATAAGGGGCAAATAATATAGCATACAAGATTATTGACAATGATGTAAATCATATCCATTAATGGGAAGTTCCTGAAGCAATTTTAGTCTTGAAGGTCTTTTAAGCTCCACATCACATGATCCTAAATTGTTAGACATAAAAAAATGTAATACTCTTAACCCACAAAAGTATGAATTGTGAATATAAGAAAAAATTCATTTTGAAGTACGTCATGACTTGATCCTTTATTTATGGAGATATGTAGACAACTTCAGATTCATTCTAAGTTCAATCATAAAAAATAAAAAAAAAATCAAATCAAGAACTAGTAGTGTTCTATTATACTACTACTGGTCTGCAATAGTATAAATTATGAAAAACTAAATAAAAAAATCATTTTTTTTCATGTTTTATTTTACATCCTTGATATTAAAATGCTTCCAAGTCTAATTCAAGATACAAAAAAATAAATGAAAAGAAACATTCATCTAGGTGCTTATAACCATTTTTGTCCAAAAACAATTCTTAAAAAATAGAAAAAACTAAATATTTTATCAAACCAAATGTAAAGTGAATAAAATAATAAAAATAATACTAAATCAAAGGTAACTACACAATCTTTGTCCAACTTGTGATTGTCATTCCAAGCAAAGTTTTCCCTAAGTGCTACCTGGTTTGGTCTATATTTTCCATATTATTGGCACTTTGAGTCTTGGATGCTTCTAACTTTAAAAGTTCTTCCTTTTTAAACTTAATTTCATCATTTATCTTCCACTACTAATCATAAATCAAGTTAATCATGGATGCCAACACTATTTTATGTTGTTGCAACCTTAAAATTTGCTTCTCTATGGATTTCATTTGATTGGTGGTCTTATGTAATTTAAGTTGCAATTAGTCACTTCTACCTTTAAATAAGGATACGTGATCTTTACAAGTAATGATTTTGTCATTCTTTTATGCATCACTTATACATTAGCTAATTTCATGATGATATGACAAATAAGAGTCCACATCTTTTAAAAAATCTTCATCATATCCATCAAAGATGCAGGATCAACATAAAAGCAATTTAAGTTTTCAATAAGTTTGGATGACTCAAAGGTCCAACAACCTCTAAGAGAGGAGATCCTACTTAATAAAACATGTTTGAATTCTTTCTTTAAAAAGTTTGATAGTCCAGCTAACATGATAGATCTTATAATATCATCATAAATAAAAAAAGATAGAGGTTGGCCAAACATGGAAGAAAAAATAAGCATTGATTTGGGTTTAGAAACATATGTAGACCTTTGAGATAAAATATCATATGTATAAAGCTCAGAAGTCACCTCTTCTTCACCATCATCTTTGTCATAACCTAATTTTGGGTGAAAGAAAAAATAGGCGTTAACTTAGGTTTAGAAACACATGTGGACCTTCGGGACACAATATCACGTGTATGAAGCTTAGAAGTCACCTCTCCTTCAACATCATCCTTGTCATAACCCAATTTTGGGTTCCCTAAAATTATCATTCTCTTTTATAAATAATAATAATAATAATAATAATAATAATATAAAAGAAAGAAGGTTTAAAAATAAAAAATAAATGTAAAAGGACAAGCAACTTGGCTAGCAAGAACAGGCTGAAGAGAGATCTAAATGCATAAATGAGAGATAAAGGTACCAAACTAGATCTTTGATAATATTGGAAACTCAATTGCACTTTTGAATTGCCTAAATATGAAAGACAATGAAAATTCAAGGTTAACTTAAGTAAATATTTGATGAATTTATATAAAAATTAAGTCTCGGAACTTAATTAGATTTTTAATAAGCTGATTTGATTTAATCATGAGCTTAATTAAATATATAACTAAGTCTTAAAAAATTAATTTATGCCAAAATTAAAAGAATTAATTAAGTGCAAGGATTTAATTAGACGTTCAATAGGTCAAATTAATTTTATTAAGGAATTAATTGGTGAAAAATTAAGTTTGAAAGCTTAATTTGGACTTAATTGAAAAGATTAGAATTTTGAAGAACCAAATTTAATTTTTACAAACTTAATCGGATAAAATCAGGGGTGAAATTCCAATAAATCAAATTTTATGGGTTAATTAAGGGTCAAACTAAAGAAACTCAAGATCAAGGATCTTTCTTCAAAATGCGAGCAACATTAAAGGTTGTACCGAACATTTTCAAGGACTAAATTGAAGAAAATCAAAGATTAAGATTTAATTAGGGGCTAAATTAAACAAATTAAAAACCAAGGACTACTTTGAAAAATGTGTTGGACTTGAGGGGTCTCAATTGTTGTTTGATAAGGGCCTAATTATATAAAATTAATCAATTTTATCTCAATTAAGGACATTTGAGCTTAAATAAAAAGATTAAGGACTAAATTGAAGATTGCCTAATCCCAATTACCAAAACTCTAATTCTAAAGGTTTAAGGAAACATCATTTTGGTAAGGGTTCTCCCATTTTGGCTGATCGTGAATCACTTTCTTGGGTAATAATCGTGGCAACTCTGGGCACCACTGAATGAACAACAACCATCATTCAATAAATGAACATCCTCTTTACATGGCTATATTCCTCTTTTTTTATGTTTATGCTCTGCTTGCCACGTGTAAGCCCCCGACATCTTGTCACGAGGCAACTTTGTCTGGTTCAGAAAGATTTGATAATGTTACACCTAAATTTGGATCAATGGTGGGAAGGCTACAGGTCATTGAATTAAACATGGTATGATCCTAGTTGAAGACTAACATCCCTTCTATAAGATCTATGGCTTGGTTGGCTTCAATAACCTCCTATTTGTCACGATTAATTCATGAAAAGTGCACCTTTAATCAACCATTTTCATTCAAGTTTCAGTTATAAAGTCCTCAACTTGTTTTAGAAGTTCCAAGAGTTTATTAAACATTCAAGAAGAGGAGAAACAAAATAAAAAGAGGGAGAGTGGTCCCCTAATATATCAAAGGCAAAATGGAAAGGAATCCCTTATGATCTAGTTTTAGAAAACTACCTTCAAACCCATAAATATTTTTACAACCACCTTTCTTTTTAGGTTATAAAAGAGGTGTCTTTTGAAGTTTGAAAAGGAGATCGAAGAGGATAAAAAGGCATGAAAAAAAAAAGAAAAGGAAGAAGATATTATGAAAAAAAAAAAGATCAAAAGTTACTTGGAATGGACCACTGGTATTTGTTTAAATCAAGAAAAAGAGGCAAAAACTAGTTACAATCGTCTCTTGAAATTATATTAATCAACTTGATGGAGGGGTAGAACTCGGTGAGAATACCCCTCCCCTCTGCATTTTAAGCTTTGATTTATTCATTCAAGTGTTGTTCATGATTTTTTTGAATTGATTCAACAATGTTTTAAGTTGTTTTTGCATATATATTCAAGTTACTTTGAATGCAAGTTATAATATGATTGTTTGTTCTAGTTGTTAATTTGGTGATTTATGATGTTTAATATATTGTTAATGATATGTTTGAATACTTGTTCTTGATGCATGGAAAGCATATGTTATGGTCTAATGATTATATGCAAAAATATGACATATTGCAATATTTAGCCATTTTGGTGTTTTCATTCAATTTTGAAAGTTCATATAGATTATTTTGAAGTTATTTTTTATGTTGAATGAGCTTTTGGATTGATTATATTATATATATATATATATATATATATATATATTCATGCTTGTATGTTAATAGTATGTTATAAGCTTTAGATCCTATGCATTTTAAGGTTTACATGTTTATTGTTGTTTCTGAAGGTTTAAGCATGTTTACATGAGTGAATGTGACTTTTATGATAGGCCTTGAGCCTTTATTCTGGGTTTGGTGTATTTTCTAGATTAGCATAATTTAGGTTTCTAAGTTTCCATGATTTTCATGTTATTTTGATTAATTGTTGATTCTTACACTTGCATATAAGCTTGTTAATCATTAATTCGGGATTTTAAGTTCTTAATGATCCTCTAAAAAGATTCACCAAAGTTTCAAGTCTATAAGAGATTCCCTTTTAAAAGGTTCATTAAATTTCCATGTCACCAAAGATCACCTAAAAGGATCACCACCTAATCTTTAAGTTTTCAAGAATTCCTTTTAAGAAGGTTCATCGAATCTCCAAGCCTTGCCTAAATCTTCAAGTTCATTGACCATGAAGTGTCACAAGATACTTTCAAATCCTTGAATCCTATAAAATACATAAATCTAAAAGTAAAGAATCAAGAGAAAATTCAGATAGAAAGAGATTTTTTAAAAAATGAGAAAAAGCTTTAAAGAGAAAGGAGTGAAATAATAATTCTCCCTGAAAAAACAAACTAAACTTCTCTTCTATCAGTCATCGTATCATTTACCCACTTTGTTTTTCTCCATGTATTAATAGGGAGACAAGAAAGTGAAGCACTAAAACATTGGGAGTTCAAAGTCTATCTAATTTGGTTTGTGATGCTAGCTGCTGGCAGCGTGAGCATGAATGGCGACAAGATATAGTAAGTAGTTGCTAAATGGCTATATGGGTTGGACGTAAAATTAGAGAAATAGAAGCAGCTTAAATATCCATTATAGACAAGATTGGGCATGAAAAAATATATCCAGAGTTAAAGATTTTTTTCTGGATTAGACATAGAATTAGCTACGGAAGAAATAGAAGCAGCTTCTACTCAGAAACCAAGGATAACGGAGGAGGTTGCATCCATGCTAAAGTTAAAACTAAAAGCCTTCAGAGATCTATCGTTGCATTTAACAGTTTGTGGCGTATATAAAATTTAACAGTCCTAGTGTTCTTGTTGATGACACCATTGAACCATGGTAGGTTTCACGTGCTAACATTGAAAGATAAAAAATATGAGAATTTGCTTCCATGTATGGTGAGGCTGCAGGTTGGTCTATACAAAATCCACGTGAACTGTTGTTCATTTTCATTAACAAAAATTCAATATAAATTTAATTACTGCACTGAAATTTGTAAAAGTAAATTAATCTTGAGGAGCATTTTTAAATTCTAAAATTTCTACAAGGACAACTCATTACTCAAGTTTTCTATACCCAAATAAAAGAAATTTATTGAAGTTTGGATCTAAATTAAATTTGTTGGGTTTGGGCTCAAATTAAATTTTTTTAAAAAAAAAAAACTTAGTTTCGTTCTTACTTTAATATCCTTCTAACTAATGATATTTTAAGTAATTTTCACATCATTTTTTTTTAAATATCTTTTAGATAAATAATATTTAAAGTAAATTACATCTCAACTGTATATAGATAAATAACAAAACCACCAAATTAAAGAAACAAGAAAACAAGCATTAAGCATACAAGCAAAGAAGACAAAAGACACATAAGAGAAGACAAGAAAAACAAAAACACACAAGACAGAAGAAAAGAGATGAAGAAGAAGAGACAAAAGACGAAGCATATGTATTTTGAAGTTTTCTTCAAAGAAATTCAAGTCTATCAAGTAAGCAAATGATCAAAAAAATTTCTTTCATCAAATCAAACAAAGAAAATAAAGAATCTTGATCCTTTTCTTCCTTAAATCAAATCAAGTTGAGATTTTATACTATTAAAGTTTCTGGGCTCATGTTAATACTTTCATTTTCATCAAATTAAATTAAACTAAGATCTCACATTGTTAAAAGTTTCGAACTCATATGATTAAAGTTTTCAAGTTCATGTAAATATCTTTTCATCCAAAGTAAGATCTAGATCTAACCGTTACCTGCTCATATGATTAAAGCTTTAAAGTTCATATAAATATCTTCTTATCCAAAGTAAAATCTAGATCTAACTATTAATCAGATAATTAATGCATATAAAAAGATCTTAAGAGCTTCTATTTTTTTTTTTTTAAATCACATTCATTATTTTAATTCTAACACTATTTTTAATGTTTTAATATATGAAATTTTATGTGTGCAATAACTTCAAAATTTAAATATTATATTATTTTTTAAAATAAAACCTAACATTATTTGAAATAATCTAATGGTAATCAATGAGAAACTAAAACCACAAAAAAACCCATTTTTTACATGTTTAGAAATATGGTAAATTTTATTTTTTACAAGTGTTTTTCAATTAAAAATACATGAAAATAATATATTTTTAAAATAAAAATCTAAAAAAATATTCAAATTTTCTCAAATGCAAAATTAGGTGAAACAAACAGGGCCTTTTCAAAAACACAATTGGGTGAAACAAACCGGGCCTTTGTCCATTGAAAACGTGCAACTACGGTTTCTATTCCTAGAGTACCGCTACATCCAACGGTTTACAACCAGTTGATCAAGTATATTTGCAGTGTTGTAATTTATTGTAATTTTGAACTTCACAACCATTCGATTACGATTCGAGAATCCACTTCGCATAACAAAAGCAACAAATAAATTAACTCACCCAAAATCCATACAACATGATTTGGAACCACATTAGTTTACATGAATAAAAATTTGTCAATCAAACAGAACTCTAAACCAATCGATCGACTTGCAATGCAATAAAAATGTCTTATACCGCCTAAACTTTTGCTTTGTGAAACCCCGAAATGGTAGAGAACTAATGCCAGGAACAGCAAAGATATCCGATTGCCAGACGTCGCGTGGGAACACTAACGAAGCAGTCAATTTTGTCTCAGATAAACAATGGCAATTGTCTCGATAACAAGCCACCAGCGGCCCCCCACACCAAAAACAGGGAGTTTCTTTGCAGAATTCGAGCGGCTTCCATGTTACTGCAGGTTAACAATTTGGAAGCCGGGACACTAGAGATGAACAGTTTCAAGATGCAGGACGCCACCCTTTGATGGCATTTGGTCAGTCGAACTGATTTGCTCTCTCGAACACTGGCGGACCCAAGAGACCCAGAAATTATTCAATGATCTCTCGTCTTATAGAAACAAGATACAAAGTGCATCTAACCAGCATATTCCTATACAATTACTATAACCAACTTACAAGAAAATTTCCATAGATTATAGCCCTTTGAGATCTTGAAATCAACATGTTCATGGTTTGCTTGATGTGATATTGTGCTCATACTAACCGCTAACATATATCCCTATGAAATACAATATATGGAGAGAGAAAAAAGGCAGATGCGAAACAATAGTGCAAGTAATTTCTACATACACGTGAGCATATTCTTTCAAGCATAAAAAGATTTAGGTGAAAAACTAGGGTAGGTGTATCATACAAACCTAGTTTAACTCTGGAAATTAACAAAAATACATGAATAGAAATGGGATTCTCCTTCATGGCACTACCGCCCGACCAGATTTTGAACATTGCCTAATTCTATTTTGTATGTAAAGTATAAACTACCAACAACAAACTAGTGCAGAAAAGGGGGGAAAGGCTACAAAACAGAATGTTGTGGAATTGCTTTCTACCAACCCGTATGACAAACCAGGCTTGAAATGCTCTTCAATGATCAATCGGTTTTTAACTTATTTGCCATGTTAGCTAGGGCGGATGCATGCACCAAATCCAAATTCCCATGCCACATTAAAAAGGTAGTTCTATAATGCACCACGATGTGCATCCTAGAACAAGTATAAAGCGTGATTTTGAAAGAGGTGCGACTCACCTGAAAATATCAACCTACCTTAGCAGCAAGCAATTTGGAGATTATCCACTTGCCTCTATAAAAACATTCACACAATTAAATCAATCCGATGCCTAAAGCAGAAACCCCTCCAGGTACCAACAGATAAACAAGTAAAGGAGAAAAAGGGGTATTGCTCAGTGCAAGTGAACAACCTACCTCTTAGTCTCCAGTTCAAGAACAACCCCAGGAAAAGGAATATAATTAAATCCCTCAGATCATAATTCTTAGTACATAAACAGCTCAGATGACACTCTCAGTAAGGACGTGATCGATTTCCACCATGTTGATGCCTGTCAGGACCAGAATTCCCACCATCTCGGAAATTATCCCTGCGTCGACCTCCACCACCATAGCCACCTCTACCACCACTGTTACACAGTGAATAATTAAAAATTGCAGCCTCTACATAACCACTACTACATGCCACATTACATTTAACAAAATGAGATGTCATAATTAAAAATTTGTTCCAGCATTGGGGAAAGTACTCGTGAAAAGCTAAAATAGATACAAATTCAATAAAAGAAAAGCTAATATAAACCACTTCCAAAAACACAAGCTTTCAAACTCTCAACCTATTTGAAAATAAACTGTCAACAAACATGACAAACTTTGCAGTTCACAGCCATAATAAGAGCTAAAAGATTTATTTAATTAAAAATTTAATCCTATATGTGCCGAATATGAAAAGCATCAAAGAGTCAATACAGAAATACATTATGCATACAAATAAAGCACCAAGTGCAAATGAATACTTAGTGTGTGTGGGGGGGGGGGGGGGGGGGGGGGGGGGGGGGGGGGTTTAATGACCTGGGGGCGTTGTTGTTGGAATAAAAAATGAGTCCCCAACCAAAAAAAACGAAGAAGAAAAGATGGTCACTTTTTTAAGGTTTACAACGTCAGAGTTTCAAAGAGTTACAGCTGAGATCACAGAAATGAAAATCTAAAAGATAAAGAGAAGTAACTACCAAACAAGTTGTTTCTAACTTTGAAGGGCCGAAGCTAATTTCACTACTATTATTTCAGCTTTGTTTTGTTTCATTCCCATTTAAAAAAGCTCAAAAAAGGGAGCACTGAATATTTAACCAGGAAAAGAAAGGAGAAAACTTCTAAAGAAGAGTAAATAATTGACAGAAACTAGTTGATATGTACAAGCTGACAATAAGGCCTATTAAAATAGGTCAACTCAATAGATTCCACCTAGATTGCTATTGCTAATTGTAGTTAACAGTTCAACAAACACAATATAAACTTTGAAGTATCACAAGGCATTAAACCTTCCTATCCATGTGGTAAGCATGTTGAACAATATCAGTTTTGTTTTATTACTATTTACAGGGAAATGACGAGTTAAAAGAGCTAGATAAACCCTGGGAATGTATAGAAACCCCAATAAGAATAAAAATGCATGTGCAATTTCAAAGTACCACCACTCAGATTAGAAATAATAGGGACACGCCTCAGAAACTCCGCAAATCACAGCTGAAAAGAACTTTTCTAGTCAAAACAGACGCAGTATAGTTAGTGGAGATACCCATGGTCATGTGCAGGTTGCCTCGGAGCTGACTTTTCTGCCATTGCAACATTGATTTTATAGCCCCTGAAATCATAATCTGGAAAACCAACACAAAAATACAAAGTAAAACAAAAGTTCTCCACAGCATTTACCAGGTAACTTATTTAAGAACAGAGTACTAAATAGAAAAACTGAGAAACAGTTGCATGATCAATACTGTTGTAAAAACCGCCAGCAGAGTGAGCAGCAGATGGGTCTTCATATGCCAAACAGGCATCACCTTTGTTGTTTCCATTCTCATCAGTGTATATCTTTATATTCCAGGGCCATTGATCTTTATAGCCCCGCTTCTGCTTAATCCTTCCAACCTGCAATGACAGAGTTTTCACATTAATTTGAGCACTTTAAGCACAACAAAGGCATAATAAATGAGCAGTTTAGGGAATCTCCAGATTTTGTCCTTTATGAAATCCTTCAACACTATATCAAGGGAATGAGCTTCAAGGATTTTTCGCATAGGTACAAGAGGTGTAGAGTTTTATATAATGAAGTTTGGTAAGCACTATAAGCATAGCACATGAGTTCTAGGAGAGCATAATTCCCCACACCAAAAGAAAAGCTATTACAAAAGCAACACTAAATTGAAATTCTTTCCTAGAAACAATGGCATTAAATAACTTGTTTTCATTCATTTTGGGTAAAAATCAGAATGCACACCCTTTGAAAGATAAAACTCATAAAATTTAACGGTAATTAGATAAAGAAGAAAATAACTAACTCAATACTCAATCACAGCAATTAAATGTCATTTACAGCAAAGACAGGCAATTATGTTGAAATTTTCTGTCAAACAACATGCATCTTCAGCACAATTCCCCAATCCGAAATTCATAAATATAAATCAAAAGAAAAGGTATGGAATTACTTGTCCAATGCCGCCAAAAAGTTCTCTCAGTTCTTCAATGGTCACATCAGGTGGCAAATTAGATATATATATTCTTGCATTGTCACAAGTATCGCCACAATTATCATCGCACTGCTTAATTTTAGCCGGGGCATCAGCAGGAGCAGCCCCATAACCACTACCTCCCTGATTTCGAGAACCGCCGCCACCACGTCCACCTTCATACCCACCAGGTTGACCACCTCGTCCACCACTCCTCACCTCACCTGTAGCATCACCCCCATAACCACTAGCAGGACCACCATAAGATGGAGGGTATGAAGTGGGTCCACCAGTATAGCTTGTAGGTGGAGGAACTGCTTCCATTCCGTAATTAGCATTCCCACCATACGAGTTCGGAGCCGGTGGATAATTACCTCCAGCACCACCATATGAAGGGAGAGATGGTGGTGGAGCTTGATTGTATCCACTATCATCTCTTCCTTGATTACCACTGTAAGACCCACCTCTATTCCCACTTCTATTATCATAACCACCTCCTCTGCTTACGTCGTTATAATTACTACTTCTATTACCATCATAACTATCACCACCTCTTCCTCCTCTATTACCACCATATCCTCCACCACTTCCTCCTCTATAACCACCATCACCATCACTGCGATCATTTTGGCCAGCAGCAGGAGCAGGAGTACCGCATTTATTACAAGCAACTCTTCTTGCAAAGTTCAAATTCCCACAACTACATCCACACATATACCAGTTTCCATTACAAAATCTCACACATGCTAATAACACAGCAATTGAATTTTAAATATAATGATTTTCAATTATTAGTCATAAAAAAGCACTAAAACCTAACTAAATCACAGATCAGAGAGATTACCCTGGTTTAGGGCAAGGCCAATCACCTTCCCTGCCGCTTCCACCTCGGCCACCACCTCTTCCGCCGCCTCCTCCGCCTCCTCTGCCTCCCCGATCTCCTCCTTGGTATCCACCTCCTACATATCAGATCCAATAACAATTAACAATTAAACACTCAAAATCACAAGAACGGATCTCAAGACCCTGACAATTATCGGTTAAAACTAATAAAAAAAAACATTTGATTACTTAATTACCTCGACTTTGCGAATGACCACCATATCCTCCTCCTCCTCCGCCTCTTCCCCCGCCTCCACCGCCACCTCGACCACCATATCCACCACGCCCGCCACCATCGCCTCCGTAACCTCCATATCCACCTCCGCCGCCGTAAGACGGAGGACCAGAATCACCGTCTTGACCATACATACCAGACATGACCTAGTTCCTGTATAGCTCCTTTTTCTTGTATTTTCGTTTCTCTCGGTTCTTGCTTTGTTTCTCACCGAGACGCTGTGTAGACAGAGAGATTAGGGCAATGATACTATCTATTGTGTTTCTGTGAGTGTAACTTCATTATATAGGGTCTGGCCTTGACTTGACTCTTGAGACGAAGATATTTACCTCGACTATGTGCTAAGGATTTACCTTATTTACACATTAGTACTTAAACAATTAGATTCCTCAATTTAGTGCCCATTATTTAAACTCTCCATTGACTTGTTGATACGAAACGTCAAAATATATTAAAAAATGGGTTCTTTTATTTCATAAAATAAAAAACTCGAAATATTTATAGGAATGGATGGAAGGGATCGGTTTAGGAATACCTAAAACTTTAGAGATTCAATTGAAACGGTTTTAGTTTGGGAGTCCAATTGAGAATTGGTGGATATGCTGAGGACTAATTTAATGTTTTCACTTTTTGTATTCACCGACTGGGAGATGTACAGGTGGCAAGTTCTGATTCGAATGATTAGTTTGATTTAACTGCTACAGAAAATGTTACCGCTTGGTCGTTGGATGGGCGGATTGGTCTGATTAATCAGATTTGATTGATTACAAAAACAATTTACAAAAACTAAAGCTTGTTATTGGATATTACTTGTTAAGGAAAGGGTACGGAATTACTTGTCCAATGCCACAAAAAAGTTCTCTCAGTTCTTCAATGGTCACATCAGGGGGCAAATTAGATATATATATTCTTTTAAATGTTAATATATTTTTTAATTCATGTACTCATAAGTTTTGTGTCGTAGCTGCATAATTAATGCATGAAAGGTCAAGGGTTTGAAGTCCAGGAGTGCATATTTTTTTCTCTAACTAAAAAAGTGATTAATATATTATTTTAAAAGTTTTAGAATAAAGTGATATCTTATCTCATTTGATTGAAGAACCTACAAGATTGTGGATTTTAGTCACGCTCGGCGTGCTATTATTCGATTAGTATTTTACTGTTTAATTTTTTATTGTTGGTCAATACATATATTATTATGAATTAGTGTAGTATAATGATATAATTATTATTATAAAAAAAAACTTCTTAATCATGCAGTTGGGATGAGAATATTTTTTTCATAGCATATATTTGGTATTAAAAGAATGATTGAGAATAAAATTGTCTGTTTGGGTTTTTTGAGCTATAATACAGATACTGATTAGCCTTTTAGGGTACGAAATTTTAACATTTGGGTTGGGAGCTTCACTTGTCTTTTAAGAAAAATAAATAGTGAAGATACAATCATACCCATCAGGGGAGGAAAAATATATATATGTGTTGAGGGGCTTTATTATCCTTTTATTTTATTGAAACAATTTAAATACGAAATTACCCTTGAATTTCAACAAAAATAAGGTTGCATGTAAGGGTGTTTTCATTGTTTTCTTTTGGCTGCTACACCCAAACAGCTTAGGTCAACAACAAGCACAGGGGCACTACAAGGTTGCTAGACCCCAGACGTTGGTGCATGGCACAACTGTCAAACACCTGACACTGGAGTCAGGCATGTCTGCTAGACCTAGAGGCTCAGGCAAGGCAAAGCAACCAGATCCAGGGTGCTCAGGCAAGCATTGTTGCTAGGCCCCAACGTCTTGAGTATGGAAAGGCTAGCAGACCCAAGCGTCATGGGTCTAGCAGGGGCGTCAAACCCATATTAATTAGGTATGGCCAAGGAATTTGGGTCTGATATCAATAGATCCAAGTAACTTGAGTCTGGAAGGTAATGTCACACTCAAGAAACTTGGGTCTAGCTCGACCAAACCCCAGTAACTTGGGTGTGGCATGACCAAACCTCAGGAGCTAGGGTATGGCAAGGGTGTTATACCTAGGTTATTTAGGTCTGAAAGGGGATGTCATCCCTAAGAAACTTGGATTTTATTATTATTATTGTTATTATTAAATTTGAAAAAAAATATTACTATTGAAGAAAAATCATAGATTTGATTTGAAGGGTAAAAATATCATGGTTGCCAGACATTTGGCACTAGGGTCAGGCATGTCTACTAGACCTCAGGCACTCGGATTTGACAAGGCAGCCAAACCCTAGGTGTTTGGGTCAGGCATAACTGCCAAACTCCAGCACCTTGAGTTTGGAAAAACTATTAGACTCAAGTATAATAGGTTTGGTAGGGGCACCAGACCCATGTTAACTGGGTCTCACAAGGGATGTCATACCCAATAAATTTGGATTTGGTCGTAACTTGAGCCTGACAGGGACGTTAAACCCCAGGAACTTGGGTGTGGCACAACCAAATCCCAAGAGCTAGGGTTTAGTATGGGCATCAAACTCAAGTTACTTGGGTTTAGAAGAGGATGTCATACCCAATGAAACATGAGTATTATTATTGTTGTTGTTGTTGTTATTAATCTTATTATTAGTAGTATTATTCTTATTCTTAATATTATTATTATTAAATTTGAAAAAAATAATTATTACTATTAAAGAAAAATCATAGATTTGATTTAAAAAGTAAAATTAAAAATTATTATTATTAGAAATTATTGTTGTTGTTGTTGTTATTTTTATTATTGTTAATATTATTAATAAAATTGAAAAAAATATTACTATTAAAAACAAAATAGTAATAAGGTCACACCTAGGGTTGGCACGACCACACCCCCAGGAACTAGGGGCAGACAAAGGTTCCAGACCTAAGGAACTTGGGTCTTACAGAGCATGTCATATCCAAATAACTTGGGTCTAGTAGGTGATGTTAGACCTAGGTTTGACAAAAGATGTCATACCCAAAGAATATGGATCTAACATCAACAAACCCAAGTAACTTGGGTTTGCAAGGTGATGCCAAACCCTAAGAGCTTAGGTGTGGCACGATCGAACCTCATGGGCTAAGTTCTGGCAAGGGCACCGGACCCAAGTTACTTGGATCCGGAAAGAGATATCATGCCGAAGGAACATAGGTTTTATTATTATTGTTGTTACTATTATTCTTATTATGATTATTAGTATCATTCTTATTCTTGATATTATTATTATTATTAAATTTGAAAAAAAATATTATTATTATTGAAGAAAAAACATAGATTTGATTTGAAGGGTAAAATTATTATTGTTGTTGTTGTTGTTATTCTTTTCACTATTGTTAATATTATTTATATAATTATTAATAAAAATTTTAAAAAAATAGTGATAAGGTCATGCCTGGTATGTTTGGCACGACCACAACCTAGGAACTAGAGTTTGACATGACCTCTAGACTCAAGGTTATTAAGTCTGACATGACCGCCAACCCAAAGTCGCTTGGATCTGGTATGGCCGCCAGACTCAAAGGACTTAAAATATTCTCTATGTTTTTAATTTTTTTTATATAATTTTTAAAAAAAATTATATTGACCCGCTGCAAAGCGCATACCAATATACTAGTTTTATTTAAAGTGGGTCATTTGTTTTTTTTTTTCAAGTTTATCATTTAGATTGGTAAAGTATATAACACTTGTAAAATAGTTTATATATATATATATATATATATATATATATATATATATATATAAGGTTTAATGATGTTTTAGTTATAAAATCAATGACTTTTAACAATAGATTGTGATAAATGAGATAATAAATTTTAAATTCTAAAATTAAAAGTGTTTTTATTTTTATTTTTTTTTATAATAAATTTTGTAATAATCAAAGTAAAAATACTTGAAGAATAAAAAATTATAAACCCTTTATATTAAAGGTTTATGGTGTATATATAGCTCATAAATTCTCTCATGTTATTTGAATTGAAAGGTTGGGATGTTATTTATTTATAATAGTATTAGTAAGCGATATATATTTTTTACACAATATTAGCGATGAGACATCACTTACATAATATTAATGTTGATTAAAATATGATAGATCCTTATAAGAATTTTATACATATAGGGGCGTGGAGAGATAATTATTCTTGACTTTTAACTTTTTTATATAAGGAGCCGTAAGAATGAATAAACAAAACCTCATAGGCAAACATTGGGCCTATAATGATCTCGAGATTCATACCTATTTGGATTTGGAAAGCTACCAAGCTCAAAGACGATGAGTTTGATGGATTATTAGATTTGTGTCTACTTGGGCTTAATGTGTAACTAGACCAAAGATATTGGATTTGACAGCTTGGTAGATCTATGTCTGTGAGTTCAACGCGTAGCTGAATCCAATAATACTAGGTCTAGCCACTTGCCAGACCTATACGTATCTAAGTTTAGCATGTAGTTGACCTCAAGAATGTTAGGTATCATGGCTTGCTAGATTTATATCTGTCTGGGCCTAGTACACAATTGATTCCAAGAATATCAGGTATGATAATTTGCAAGACCTATATATACTTAGACTCAATGTATAACTAAATAAAAAAATATTAAATCTAAAAGCAAGACAGACCTTTATTAGACTAACATTTTGCCAAGCTTAAATATAATAACTTATCACCTTGTTTTTGTCTCTATCAAATATGTAATCAGGCAAAAAATAAAAATTTGAAAATACGCTGATCCATCCATTAAGTACATAGGTTAATTAATTAATAGTTGATATTACCTTAATATAAGTAAGATTGGTCTATGGTTTTAATATCTATTTAAAAAATTTGGGGTTGTGGCCCATTGGCAAGCATAGTTATAACTTGAATTGGTTTGGCAGGTTGATTTAGTGACTAGATTGATTCGGATAAGGTATAAGACTAGGATGAACAAAAATCCGACAAAACTTAGTTGATCTGTGACCTGTGTGACCCAACAAAACCAGGTTGAGATCTTTTTTTTTTTTTTCAAATATGTTTTTTCTCTTAGCTAGAGACCATTTTTTTTAATATTTTTTAGTTGGTTATTAAACATTTTTAAAGTTCACTGTATAAATACTAAAAGAATGTTTTATTTTTTCAATGTGAGATTTGAAACCTTTTAGTATATATACTTTATGTTTACAAAAAAAAAATCATGTTTTTTTAATATGGGATAAAAAACTCTTTTTGGTTTAAATACTTCAATTTAAAAAGATAATATACTAATATAGTATTCAATGTAAGACAAAAAATCTTTTAAACTTCATTATTTATAACATATATATATATATATATATATATTTTATATTCACATGGATTGTTTCTTAATTTTTTCATATGAAATATTAAAATTTTGATTATATTTTTAAAATTTTTCTAGATTGATTTGGGTTAATCCAAATCAACTCAAGTAACACGAGACCCAGCTTCTTTGCCAAATCAAAATCTAGGTCGGGTATAATAACCATGTTTTCTAGATTTTTTTGTTTTTTTTACCAAGAAACAGAAAATTGCAACAAAAAGTCAATTTGCTAAAGCACGCTTGACAGTGAGGCAGTATTTGACATTGCATTTTAAAAATACTTTTGAAAAAATTTAATTTATTTTTTTTTATTTTAAATTAATATATTTTTAATATTTTCAGATTATTTTAATATAATGATATCAAAAATAATTTTAAAAAAATAAAAAAAATATAATTTTTATATATTTTAAAATAAAAAACATTTTAAAACACTCGTTACCCACATATCGAGAATACACCTAAGCAACTTCTTGCAGCCACCGAATAAGTGTGTTTGATAGTGTGGTAGCGGTTGCTTTTCAAATAGCTTTTTGTGCCGAAATACATGCCAATGATTTTTTTTATTTTTTAAAAATTATTTTTAACATCAACATATCAAAACGATTCAAAAAATACAAACCAAACTCAATTTTAGTAAAAAAAATAAATAAAAAAATTTGAATTTTAACAAAATACTGTTTAAAACGAAATGCCAAATGTGTCTAACCTCGGAACCTTCCTCTTCCTGTGGCTTCCCTAAAACCTCAGCTGAACCCCAACACCGTCCATTAAATGCCGCTAAGCCCCAAACCCATTTTAACCTCCATGATATATAAATTTTAATTTTATTTTATTTTTTCACTTTGGTGGGTTCTTGTTTGTATGATTTTTATCCATGGCTAGCAATGAGAATCCAGGAAGTGAATCCAATAATAATGGCGGTGCTGCTTCTTCTTCTTCGACTTCAAAAGATGGAGAAACACCCACGCAAATTCAACCTTTTAGAATGCCTACAATAGAAGAGGTTCGTGCCCAAGACGTTTGGAATAACTGTGCTGTTCGCAGTGTTGCTAGTGGAGTCATGGGTGAGGATTGATTGATTAAATTACCTTCCTTCTTGTTTTTTCAAGACCTTGAAATTAATGGGTTTTGTTTAGTTCGTGCTTTCGATAATCAGCTCTTATATAGTTATAGTGGTAATAGATGAATTGAATCTCTAACATTCTAGCCTCCGAATGAGAATTTTAAATTTTTTGGGTGGCTTTATGATTGATTGGGTCGAGATACTTTCGGTAGTACAGCAATTATTAGGAAATAATCGAGTTTGCACCCGTAGCTTTGAATTCAAACGGTGGTGATTGACACAGGAGCTCCCCTAAGTTTTCCAGTCGGCGGGCGGACTCTAGGATGATGAATTTTCAAGGTGCTTGGGAGACCTATTATTCTGTTACAAAAATTCATTTTTGCTAATGATCCAATCAAGGAACAACTGAAACTGTTATATCTGGTTTACCCGTAGTACTATCCATTACAAATGAATTTTTTATCATTTGACTCCATACCACCAAAGGTTTAGTTGTACATTTGAGCTTGAAAGATAGCCTAATAAGGGGAAGGAATCATCCTTTAGAAACTTGACCTTCAATAAAAGTAGAGTTTTTTCAAATCTGTGGTTTTAAGTAATATGATAATGTGTTTTGTGTAATGGAATTGTTTATTTGTAGGGGTGGGCTGGGGTTGTTCATGGGACTGTTTCTAGGTGCATTGGATAATCCCATCATGCAAGATGAGATGACAGGAAGGCAGCAATTTATTTATACTGCGAAGCAATGGGGCGAGGAGTTGGAGTTCTTGTAAAGCGTTTTGCAATTATGGGCTTGGTTTTCTCAGCTGCTGAGTGTGTCACTGAGAAGGTAGTATACCAAGGAGATTTTATTAATAAAAAACGTTGATTTTTATGTACGCTTTGAATTTAAAAATCCATAGGAGTTTAATTTGTTGATTGTTTTTAGGCCCGGGCAAAACATGACACCACTAATACGGTTGTTGCTGGGTTGTGTCACTGGAGTACAATGTCAGCAAAAGGTGATCTCTTACTTTGCTGCTGTTCAATGCTTTTTTCATATTAACTGCATTCAGTTTGAGATTAGTAGTCAAGATGTGGGGTTAATTTATACAACTCAGCACTTGCTTGTTGTAGAGCTTTCAAATATGTCAGCTCATGGTTCCTGATACCATCCTATCAATCCACTTCCTCCTCACAGCTTATAAAAGATGTTCCTTAAATCTCCTTTGTGCTGACTTTTTTGAATCCATGTGCTTTATCATAGCTTGCAATTCATGTGGCCAAAAGGATAAAATCACATGTCATATTAAAGTTTGATGAAACTAACCTATTTTGCGAATGAAAATCCTGACTATATCTGCCTATAGTTTCTTGTTAGTGAAACTGAACAACATCTGCGGTAAACATGCATGCACTTTCAAACCAATTTCAAAGGAACAAAGGAAATTTATCTGTTAGGAAACCAGAGGGACAAGTTCAGGAAAATGTGGAAAATTTTATACCAATGCAATAGTAGTGATGACATATTCTAGGTATTTTGACCATTCACCATGTTCATTAGGGTGGAAATGGAGGAGAGTGGATGGGGTGTATACTGTTGAGGGAGGGAAGAGGTGCTCACCTTGTCTGGTAGGATAGATGCATTCTTGAGAAAGCAACAGAAGAATACTTCCTTCCATCAATCTTCAGTTTTCCAACCCTTCCAAATTGGAAACATTGAAAAAAGACATGAGTGAGATGAAATTTTTTCCTGATTTTACATCATTTGGATCTTTTTGATTACCTATTACCCGCATTTAAACTACTAGAAGGATGGATTAGTTTTCGTTCTTCACCTATCCAATTTTTCCTTATGCACTGTAGTGTCCCTATACTCCCGACTAAGTAGTGTTTTAATATGGAGGTAGAAGGGCATAACCTCATGATGCGGACAACAAAAGTAGCAAGATTGATGACTTTTTATAGACAAGGGTGTTTCTGTAATTTCTCTATTTGCTGGAAATTCTGGGAAAACTTTGATGATGCAGGAAAAAAGAATAAGATTTATGTGGTCTATTTCAACTATAGAATACAAGGGTGTTTTAGTAATTTTCAGATGTGGAAAATCTGAAAATTATAGTTATTTATATCTATTCATTGTTTCAAAATATGTTCCAAATATCTAAGAAAACAAAAGATTAAAAAAATATGTTTTCGATGCATTTCATCTATTCACACGTCCTTTTTGTAGTTCTCAATTATTTTGTCTTGTTGATGTCTTATTAAAAAAATTCAAATTCAAAGAAATATGTTTTTGACGCGTTCGTGTTCATTTCGTATTCTTGATTACTTTTCTTATTAAATTAACATTAATGTTGTTTTTTTTTTTAAAAAAAACTAAAATGAGAAAATCAAAATCAAAATAGGGAGCAAAATGGAGGAGGGATTAAAGTGCAAAAAAAATAAGGCATCAAGATATAATGGATGAGTGAATTCTAGACAAATGGGGGACCAAGTAATTAAAAAAGCTATTAACAAGAGAAATGAAAGATCAAAACAAAATAAATTGCGTTATGTGGAGACCAGTGGGGACGAAGTAACTAAATAGAAGATGATAAAATTTATGGGCTATAAATAGATGAGTTAATTCTAGACAAAAGAAGGCCACCACACAAAAAAACCTAACTTTATCTCTCCTATATAAAATCCCTAGCCTTATCTCTTCCACCTCAAACCCTAGTCACTAAGAGATAAAGAGAGAAAGAGCAAAAAAAGAAGAGAAGGTGTGCTGAAATTTGAAAGAAAAACTCTAGTCATAAAAAATAAAGAGAAGAAAAAACAACAAACTCTTCACTTCTTACCAAGGTGAAAACCCATCTCCAAGGTTGTTAAAATAGCAAGTTGACTCGTAAAATTTACGAGTCAACATATGCCTATAGTGTAAAATCACATAAAAATTTAAAAAATGATAAAATCAGATTGAATTTGTGTAAAATCATTTAAAATTGGTAAAATCAATTAAAATTGTGATTTCACTACCAATTTTACTTCCTACCAATTTTACGATTTTACAATAATTCTAAATTTTCAAGTTTTATCTTCCTCATTGCATACACTAATGCATGAGCCTCATAAGCAAATCTATCCATGATTTTTTTTTTCAATCAATAGTGTAAGGATGAAGGAAACATAGTCTTGCTTAACCCTTCCTAACAAATAAAAAATTATCTATTATGGGACAAAACTTTGCAAATTGTTATTTTATAGAGATATTTTTACGGACAAGAGTGACAGATCATACTCTGGAGTTTGATCGACCATGTGTTTATGTCTAAATACCATAGTCTTTTAAATAAGTTTACTACATTATGATTTCTCTATAGAAAATCCTATAACTTGTCTAAGATAGGATCTAACAAGGATCCAAACTTCAAGATTAAAAAAAATGTGCTATTTTGAATTGTTTGATTCATTTGTTTTGGTTCATACAAAGCTTATAATTCTTTATCGATTCATTGTTGAGATTCATGGTGTGTAACAAACAATATCTGAAACTTATAAAAAGATAACAATATCTAAAAGAAAGCATAACAATATCTAAAAGTGCTGTATTATTTATCAAGACAAAATATATCGGATATGCTAAAACACTACACATGGTCATGCATTTGGAGGGAGCATTGGTACTGGTGCTAGCCAATAAGAGAGCATAGTTCTGAAGACAACTATTTTCAATGTTTTTTCTTGGACGCGGAGTCTTACCAACCACTTACAACTTTTTCCTTGGATCTTGCGTGATAAGATTTTATCATGTAAGAACAAGCACACAACATTTTTATTGATGAAATTACTTTTAATTTTACGATCCGAGTTTACATTGTATTTTTCGTGTCGTGTCAAAAAAAGGTTTTTGACAGCCTTTCCCATCTCCCTCTTCATTATTTTCCAGCACCATTTCCTCCATTTTCCAGCCCTGAAACCAGCCTCCAAACCTCACCATACAACCTAGAAAACTATAGCTGTAACCCCCACGTAAAAGCCTTGAAAACTCCATCCAAATCATGGCTTGGTTTCTGGATTATAATTGGAGCTACACTCCTCGATTTTAGATGTTTTTTTGGCTTGATGGAAAGATAAGACATAGGCCTAAACTCTTATGATGAGTCTAAGACTCAATCCTGCCTTTTTGAAGCTCAAAACATAGACGAAACAGAAAAGTCAGAATCTGTCAAGAAGTTCATTTCAGCTTAGACTTTGTTTTGGTTTTTGGCTTCTATCTAGAGTTATAGAAGTCAGAAAAAAGCAAACTTAGATGTGTTGAAAAGCTTAGAAGAAGATCTAAAATTTTTGTGAGGTGTACAACTCCAAATTGTGTAGTTTCGATTCTCTAAATCCAGCTGAATATTGCGGAAGAAACAACAATAGTACTTCGTACCAACAACAACGCTATCTAGCACCACCCCTGACTATTCTAGCAGCTTTTCAAACCTCATCCCATTCCTTGAAGATCAATTTCAAACTCCAAAGATCTTTTGAATGACTGTTTTGGTTTATGTTGATTTTGATGTGTATCAATGAGGTTTTTCATTGAATAATTTTTACTATCGGATTGATATTTTGGTTTGCATTTCAGTTGAATCCCTCAAGTTGTATCTTGCTAGTTTATGTGTATTGGTCATATCATAGTCATCTCAAACATTCTAGTATCATTTTCTTCATGTGTGAGAAGCATATTCACATTGTTATTCGATTCAAATAACATAATTTTTTTTTTCTTATTCATGCATGTATATTCATATCTGATGGGTTTTATATCTTGGTTACAAAATTCATTAAGGTTTCAGCTTACATTAAAAGGCTGACATTCCAATATTTTCATAAATACTTCTTTTTCAAAATCATTTGTTTAATCTTCAATAAAAAATTTCAATGTTATTCACCTACAATGTTTAAGGTAAATGAACTTGTAATAAGTTATACTTTGAATGTTGATTGGGAGTAGCACCTTCAACTTATAACTTAATTTTCAAAAATTAAAATCTTTTTTTAAAATGCATTAAACTTTTTAGATCAGTCATCCATCAACGATTCCTAATATAATGAACTTTTAAAGGTTGTCACTCTCAGGTGTCAATTGGAGATGACAAGGTGATTCATTAATGCGTGATGTGAATATCTTAGTTTTGAATAAATTATCAACTTGTTGTGATTGCACATACACGAGTCATAGCACCGATGTGTACTGACATTGATGAGGGGCAACCAATAAAAAACTGAAAATAACACATCACATGTAAAATAAACCTCAAAAGGGTTATTGTCAAAATAATTTAGTCCACAAAGGACTTTCATATCAGTAGATCCTATTCCAAATAAATATACCCATGATAGTCACTGCTTGGGTAGAATTGGGGCATACAATCTTCATTCATTTAACAAATATTGCGAATGAATCTTGTGTATATTGTATAAATAATCTTAAACAAAGCATTATCCATGGATCATTTTTAAGATTTGGGTTGGGTTCAATGAGCCTAACATAAGCCTATTGGTTATTCATAGGCACAAATTGATAGACTATTGGTCATAGGTCATGATTAAAAGTCGCCAACTGTAAACATGTCAATTCACCAAGTTTTATCAAAATATTATAAATGAGAATGACAAAGATGAATCGGGCTTGTGAATAATTAGGCTTAAACCAACCACACACACACACACACACCACTGGTAGATTAGGTATAACAGACTGTTAGGAATAAAAAAAC
Organism: Populus tremula; assembly: GCA_964019445.1. Taxonomy (NCBI): domain Eukaryota; kingdom Viridiplantae; phylum Streptophyta; class Magnoliopsida; order Malpighiales; family Salicaceae; genus Populus; species Populus tremula. Next base: position 29,400,466 of record CAXHTJ010000001.1, on the reverse strand, counting down.
AGGAGTAACAACGCAACTTATCTTAGGTGGAATGTTTAGGATGATAGCATCTTCCCTATAGCATATATAATCCTTTACCTTAAAACTTTGTAGACCAGTTGAGGTTTTCTAATAATTATAATACTAGGTGATGTTTTTTTTTTAACATAAAATCTTTTTCCCCTCTACAACAAAAAATCCTTCCCCATCCTTGAGAAAGAAGGTCATGGTTGCAGCAATATTGGGTGTGGCAAGTGTTTTATTTTAATAGTCCTAAAGTTATTAGGTTTTCCTACTCTAAATAGGAATACTCATGTTAGGGGCTTAGAAATCCATGTCCTTCATGACAAGATAATACAAGAGAAATTCTGGAAATGTTTTCAATACCATTCACTAAGAGAGTTACAATATATATATACATCAAGAAGTATCCAATCCCTTAATTCTAGGAAAACATAATCATATCCTTTTAATACTAGGCCTAGACAATAATTGAGAACTTTAGAGAGAATCAAGGGATATACAGCTATAACAGAAATTAAACAAAGAAAGAAGAATATAGTGACAGCTATGAAAGAAATAGAATATACTGACAGCTATAAAGGAAAGACTGACAGCTATTAAAGAGATGAAATAAAAGAGAATATATTGACAATGCTAACATCCCCCCTCAAATTGATGCTGGAGGATTAATAAGCATCAATTTGCCAACCAAAAACTGATGTCGTGGTCGAGCCATGGATTTGGTGAACACGTCAGCAATCTGGAGATCAGTGGAGATATGTGGAAGAGAAATAACATGAGCTTCGACGGCTTCGCGGATAGAGTGACAATCCACTTCAATATGTTTGGTGCGCTCATGGAAGACAGGATTCGTAGCAATCTGAATAGCACTCGTGTTGTCTGCATGGAGGAGAGTAGGAGTAGTCTGCGGAAATCCCATCTCAGCAAGCAGGCCACGAAGCCAAACAATCTCTGAGCAGGCAGCGGACATGGCGCGATATTCAGATTCGGTCGAGGATTTGGAGACTCGAACTTGTTTCTTACTTTTCCAAGAAATCAAGGAATCACCAAGAAACATACACCAACCTGTAACAGAGCGTCTGGTATCAGGACAACCAGCCCAATCTGCATCACTGTATGCAACAAGACTAAGAGGAGATCCAGCTGGGTAGAATAGACCACGGTTAGAAGAACCAAGTAGATATCGAATGATGCGACGGACTGCTGCTAAGTGTAGATGACGAGGAGATTGCATAAATTGACTGACTTGCTGAACGGCAAAGGAGATATCAGGTCGAGTAATAGTAAGATAATTCAAGCTGCCAACAAGTTGTCGATACAAAGATGGATTAGGAAGAAGATCCCCAACATCACTTTGAAACTTAACATTCACCTCTAAAGGAGTATCTACGGGAGAAGAAGCTTGAAGACCGGCCAAAGCAATCAAATCATGAGTGTATTTCTGTTGGTGCACATAAATACCAGAAGAGGAAGAATGAACCTCCAAACCCAAGAAGTAAGTGAGAGAACCAAGGTCCTTCATATGAAAGGAATCCCGAAGGTGTTGCTGAAGTCTGCTAATCAATGTCGAATCAGTGCCTGTAATGACAATGTCATCGACATAAACAAGTAGAAAAACATACCCAGTAGATGTTGTGCAAAGAAATAATGAAGAATCATATTTGCTTTGCACAAAAGAGAAGCGAAGCAAGGTAGTGCGAAACTTGTCAAACCATGCCCGGGGAGCTTGTTTCAAACCATACAAGGACCGCTTCAATTTACAAACAACCGATTTAGAAGATGAAACCAAACCCGGTGGAGGTGCCATATAAATATCCTCTTTGAGATCACCATGAAGAAACGCATTTTTGACGTCCATTTGATGAAGTGGCCAACCCTGTGAAGCAGCAATGGCAATAATAGTGCGCACAGTAGTCATTTTGGCTACAGGGGCAAAAGTCTCTTCATAATCCACCCCATATTCTTGTCGATTCCCCAGAGCAACCAACCGAGCTTTATAGCGGTCTAGAGTGCCATCAGAGCGAAGTTTTATGGAATATACCCATTTACACCCAATGGGTTTAACGGATAGAGGACATGAAACAAGATCCCATGTATGATTATCCTGAAGCGCACAAAGTTCTTCCTGCATGGCGGTTTGCCAACACTCATGCTGGACAGCCTGTGAGTAACATGATGGAACAATAATATTGGATAGAGTAGCAGAGAAACCAAACCTATCAGGAGGATAAGAAACCCTCGGAGAACGACGAAGTGCAGGCTGCAGAGGGGAAGGTACCGAAGCAGTCTCAGTAGCAGGATCAGATGGTGGGTTAGTCTCCGGAAGAGCCAAAATTGGGCGCCGTCTTTCATACACAATTCCAGGTTTAAACCGCTCAAATGACGACACGTCCTCAAAATGAGGAAGAATAGGAGCATGCAATGAAGATGCAGTAGGAGTAGCAGTAGGGAAAAAATATTGATTTTCAAAGAAGACCACATTTCGAGAGACACGAAATTTGCTACAACTTAGATCATAACAAACAAAACCTTTGTGAGAAATACTATAACCTAGAAAAGCACATTTAGCAGACTGAGCAGAAAGTTTGTGGCGTTCATTAGAAGGCAAATGAACAAAACAGACACAACCAAAAGTATGCAAATCAGAGTAGCTAGGAGCCTCATGATATAGACGATAATAAGGGGAGTCGAATTTTAACACCTGGGAGGGCAAACGGTTGATTAAATAAACAGCAGTAGACAATGCTTCAACCCAGAATTTAGAGGGAACAGACGAGTCAAGCAATAAGGTTCTAGTGACATCCAACAAATGTCGATTCTTACGCTCAGCAACCCCATTTTGTTGAGGTGTATATGGACAAGAACGATGTGAAATAATGCCCTTTTGTAGTAACAAATCATGAAAGTCACGTGACATATATTCCCCACCCGAATCAGATCTTAATACCTTAATACCAGTAGAAAATTGGGTTTCAACATAGGCAAGAAATGTCTTAAAGACAGAAAGAACCTCAGATTTGGAACGTAGGAAGTATACCCAAGTAAACCTACTATAATCATCAATAAAAGTTACAAAGTACTTGGAATGAGCATGAGAAAGTATCGGTGAAGGTCCCCAAACATCACTATGAATAATATCAAAACATTTTGTGGCACGACTACCATGAGAAGGAAAAGGAAGAGTTTTACTCTTACCTAACTTACATGTTGAACAATCAATCAAAGCATCGAAAGAAGAAAATTTATCTTGATTTCCCAACAAACCAGAATTCAACAATCGCGATAAAACAACAGAATTTGGATGGCCTAAACGTTTATGCCAGACTTCACTTTATTTAGAACATTCGAGCATGCAAAAGAAAGACAACTAGGAATGGAAAAATTCAGCGGAAATAAGCGTCCAACTTTAGGCCCCTTCGCGATTACTTTCCCCGACACCTGATCCTGCACAAGACAACCATTACGAGAAAAATGCACATCACAGTTATCATCCACCAGTTGACCAATTGAAATAAGGCTAGTAGACAGTTCTGGTGATACAAAAATATTCGTGAAGGTGGGATCAATATCTCCAATTTTAGTGATGGGTATATGACCACCATTAGCAACCTGAATTTGTGATGAACCATGATACTCTCGCACATTCTTAAGCATACTTGATGAGTTGGTCATATGATTTGAAGCAGCGGAATCAGCAAGCCAAAGTTGTGAATTGGAAGTATTACCTTGTAGCCCTAGGGCCGAGAGGGCTGTAATGATCATTTGCTGCACCATTTCTGGAGTAAGAGAACTGGTAGCGACTGTCACAGATGAGTTTTCAGATACCACCGCTGGAAAGGCTTGTATTTTCCGGTTTTGAGGACGAGTGGGACACTCCTTGATAATGTGCCCTTGCTGTTTGCAATAATTGCAGAACTTCTTTCTACAATTGTTAGCTATGTGGCCATATTCCTTGCAACTATAACACTGAACATTGCCATATTCCGGCCTCTACCTCTTCCTTGGGCAGCAAAGGCAACTGCAGCTGGGTTGTCCTGCTTTAGAGTACTTTGTGTAAGGATTCGCTGTTCTTCCCGCAGTAATTCCCCAAAACAAACATCCAAGGAAGGCAAGGGAGCTCGGCTCATCAAATTTGAGCGAGTAATCTCAAATTCAGATCTCAATTTCATGAGAAATTGATCACGCTTGCTTTGCTCATGCACCTTCTGAATAACCGAGAGGGATTCTACTGGAATCTGGGCATAAATGATATCAGTATATTCTGCCCATAGATTCTGAAAACCAGAATAATACTCCTGAATAGAAAGATTGCTTTGAGAATAATTAGAGATGTCGTTTTCTAATTGAAAACGTCTAGCATTGTTATCTTGATAGTAAACCTTTTTCAGATATTCCCACATGGTTCTTGCTGTTTTGTATGGCCTCAGATTCAGAATAATGAGGGGGTCGACTGACCCTAGTATCCAGGACATTACCCGAGCGTCCTTGACCTTCCATAAAGACAGTTCTTTAGCATCAGTAGGGGCTGGATCACTCCCATCCACATGACCCACAATTCTTTTCCTGTGACAAAGACTTGAAACTGAAATTCCCAAGCTGAATAATTCTTCCCAGTAAATCGGACACCAAACAGATCAGAATTGTTTGACATCTTTGTAGTGATACACACAAAAAAAATCACAGAACCAGGAGAATACAGACCTCAGCTGGCAGCCAATAACCAAACCAAAAGAACCAAGAAACTGAGAGTCCTCTGTATCTAGGACTGATTGCAAAGAGCCAGGAGACCGAGAGTCCTATGTATCTAGGACTGATCCAGAATAATCCAGAAACCGAAAACAACAAGAAAGAACTTGATTTTGGGATACAAATTCAAAGGTATAGCTCTGATACCATGACAAGATAATACAAGAGAAATTCTGGAAATGTTTTCAATACCATTCACTAAGAGAGTTACAATATATATATACATCAAGAAGTATCCAATCCCTTAATTCTAGGAAAACATAATCATATCCTTTAATACTAGGCCTAGACAATAATTGAGAACTTTAGAGAGAATCAAGGGATATACAGCTATAACAGAAATTAAACAAAGAAAGAAGAATATAGTGACAGCTATGAAAGAAATAGAATATACTGACAGCTATAAAGGAAAGACTGACAGCTATTAAAGAGATGAAATAAAAGAGAATATATTGACAATGCTAACACTTCATGGAACTGGCTGCTCTCTTTAAATAAGCAGCAATTTTGCTTTGATTGCGGGACTGAATCAGAACCTTAGGCGTGACTCTTAAGAACCTTAGGTGCAACTCCTAGCATCTATCAAAATCCTTCTTCATATTCCATCACAAATCAACATTAGTATAGTTTTAACAGCCCTAAAACAGCGTTTAAAAGTCAGATTTAGAACATCCCCTAGGCTGTCCTGCATCACCTCACTGTCTTTTTTTGTTGTTACATGGCTAATGAAAGGAGCTGCTTTGCCTTTTTTCTGTTCCTGCTAGAAGCTTTCCTCTTTTATTCATTGATTTTGAACTTCTGTTAATTTGTTATGTTTTGATGGCTTCAGTTAATTACCCATGCAAGAGCCTGGTTGTTTTGGTCTTTGTTAGTCTCTTAGAGTGTGAATGGACTGATTAGAGTGGCCATCCAGTTTTAATTTCATCATCAATTATTATCATAGTTTTGGTTTATGTTGAGTCATGCGCATTAATCAACTTAATCCTGGCAGTGTGAATACCTGCATCCTGATTGAATGACTATCTTTAACAAACATATTTTAGGTTCAGAATTACATGATAGAACCTTTCAAATCATCTGCTTTTCATTCTCTTCAACTATTTTATGATATCCAGTGCCAGTTCCTTTCGGTTTTCTGAGATGGAGTTGGAGTTGGAGTATCAATATATAAAAGCTTCTCTGTTTTGGCATCATCGGACTATCCAACTAAGCTATCCTTGAATAAATTGAAGGCATGGATAATTAAACTGTGGAAGTTTCTGCTTTTGGATTTTGAGTTTTATTAGCTTTGGCAATGACATTCGGTGATGTTGAGAAATTATCAATCTTGCACCGACACTGTTTAGTTGTGCCCTCTACTGTTCCAGTTGCGGTTTGGTGTTGAATTATTTAGGGAAACGGTGTGAGTTTTGAGTTTTCAAGCTGCTAATTTTGCAACAATCTCTAAAATGGTCTGCCAATGGCTACTTGGCTTTAAGCTATCCACTTCTGCTCTTAAAACCAATAATGTGATTTCTGTGTTCTTGCCCTTTTCTGTTTATTTCATGTAGAGACTGTCGTTCCTTACCTGAAATGGCAGTTTGCCTTGCTCAACCTGACCTATCTTACCCTTCTGCCATGTTTTTTAGGTGGCCCGAAAGCAGCATGTGTTGGTTGTGCTGGGTTTGCTGCTTTCTCAGTTTTGATAGAGAAGTTCCTAGACAGACATACATGAGTGGACAAGCACCCGACTCCAGTTTTGCAGACCCTAGATCATCTGGATTTGGATTAGAGAACTAGCAGTCTAGCAGCTTGCAGTGAAATTGTAGTTTTTCCTTGCATTCCTTTTCAATCGATTTTAATTTGCCCCCGCTATGAAGCGGAACGACGTTGAATTCACATACATGTCTCGCATAATCTTTTCATTTTTCCATTTAGCCGATGCATCACATATAGAATATCCAGTGTGATCGTAGAAATTCCATATCTGTTACAGTTTCTAATAACGAGTGACTAGTGCTCTCTTGTCTTCAAGAGCACGTATTCAACTCTGTCAGTGTGTAGATTTTTGCTGGTTCAAGCATGGGTGCTGTTATCTTTATAGCTCTGATTTGATTTGCTAAAATTACCCTTAAAAGAAAATGTAGCAGAGGACTTGGCTTCTCTCCCTTTCAAACTTTTAAGCTTTTCATTTCGGTGAGAAATCACAATGTTTCAAAGCGGCCACCAATATTCACGCCAACATGCATCAAGCATCAACATCAGTTCGAAGACACATTTTCTTTCATTGATTTAGAACTGAACAGAGCAATCTTTAAGCAAAATGTGAAATCGGGGAAAAAAAAGAGTGTTGATTCAAATTAGTAGTGCATGCTTGATTGGTCTCTGGTGTTTTCTTCTCTTATGAGTGCACAAGCAGCTCCTTTCAAATATCTGTGCTCTGTGTCATGTCGAGTTATTACCTCTTTTTCTTAACAAAACCAAGTTATTACTGCAAACTCTTTCTTTAATCCAATGGGATTTGATATATATATAAAAAAACCGTTTTCTTTCATTGATTTAGAACTGAACAGAGCAATCTTTAAGCAAGGAATTACAATATTTACTGCTTTGTTCAATATAAAAGAAAAAAAAAATCAAGGAATTTACTAGTGATGACATTAAAAAAAATATTTTTATATTTGAGTGGGGAATTTGAGAGTACCCCCTGTTCATACTTTGCAATATATTGACTTCTCAAATAAACTAGATTATAACAGTGTAAATTAGATTTTACAAACAAACAATCAAGTAAAACACATGCATCAAGCACAAAAGTACAATTACAAAAAATACTAATTCTTAAAATAATCCATTATATCAAGAAAATAATATTGGTAAATACATTTTACTCAAGTTTAACAATAATTTGATAAATAAAAAATATATTGGTAGTGATATAAGTTATGCATATTGCTAAATATGTTTTATCATCATAATCCAAGAATTTTCAAAATCTACATGTATATGCAAAGTGATGAGGCCCTAAAGAGTCTAAGTAGCTTAGGAGTAAAATTTATATGTTAGATAATCGATTAATTTTTAAGTTCTAATAATTTAATTTTTTTTTCTAGTCAAGGTGACTAATAGCTTATACCTGATAACTGATATATCATCAAGGTGGTTTGTACTTGTAAAATGTTTTTTTTTTTTTGTAAATTTTTGAACCCTTAGATGCTTTAATAAATATTTTTTTAAAGAGAAAAAGTACAATGATATTTTAGAGAGATAAACTAAAAATATATATGCTAAAAATATCGAGAATGAAGAGATTATGAACCTTGAGTTTGAATGATTCATGGTATATTTATAACTCATGAGTCTTGTCATTTTGTGAAGGGAAGGGATTATAATGTAATTTTATCCTTATAATATCTCGAGTTGTATTTAAATTAAAATAATATATATTGAATTAATATAAAATACAGAGGGATCAATGTGAGGTCTTATAAAAATTCTCAATAATAAAACGTTAGGCTCAGATAAATTATTTGAGTCAATTAAAGATAAAAAATAGATTTAAACATGTTGTCTGTACCCAAATATATTTGGCTTGGATGTGGTAACTTAAGCCCATGTGGATGTTAGGGTGCTAGCCAGCATGAGTATGCCATGTTTTTTTTCATGAGCATGCCCATGTTAGTGTTGGGTGTGCGCTTAGCATGGGAGTGGGCCGCCATGCCCAAGCCCATGCATCTTGGGGCCAAATGTTTTTATGTTTTTGGGTATTTTGAGTGTTTTTTTTTAAATATTTTAAAGGGTTTTGTGGGTATTTTAAATTTGAATTTATCACAAAGTATATTATAATTATATTATAATTGTGAGATTTTACATTAAATGTCACTTTTTTGTAATAATGATAATACCCAAGAATAATCCCAAGAGAACATTGACGTCCCCAAACCTTGCTTTCTTTCTTTTACTACTTAAGAATACAACAGCAGAATAGAACCAAGAAAGAATTTCCCCTTTTCTTTCTTTCTTTCTTTCTCCCATCACGCTATCGGGGTGATCAACACATGAAAGACCATCTCTTGCTAACAGTAACCATTTTCATGAAGGGAGTATTTGATAATACAATAATTGTTTTTAAAGTGTTTTTATTTAAAAATATATTAATTTTTTTTTAATTTTTAAAATTTAATTTTAATATTAACCCATCAAAACAATTCAAAACTATAAAAAATTTAATTTTAAACAAAACATAATAAATTTTTGCTCAACTCTGTTTATGCCGCACTACCAAATCGAAGCGAATACTTCACACCATTGCCTCATGAATTTAATCATGGGCTAATGTTCATGTTATCGTTTAGACCTACCCAACAACTTTATATCAAACGCCACCTAAAAAGTGGATCAAGCATGGATGTTTAACCCATATAGAAGGTGTGGATCATTCCATGCATTAGATCGGAGGTCAGTTTGAGTATGAGGTGTGTGTTTAGTAATCCATTATATAATATTTTTTAAAAATATTTTTAAATTAAAATATATTAAAATAACATTTTATTTTATTTTTAACATCAATATATCAAATTATAAAAAAAACACTTTAAAATACTAATTTAATATTTTTTAAATAAAAAACAATTTAAAAAACCAATTAAACCATATTATCAAACACTTAAATCTAGTAAGGCTACGTTTTAATATTTTTAAAAAATGATATTTGTTTTTAATTTTAAATTATTTTTTAACATTTTTAATCCATACAGCTCTAATTCCATAGTGAGAACTACCTTAACAAGCTCGTTGAAGATGACGAGCTTCTCTCAATCATTGATCCTTACCTCTCTCCTTGGGGTAATGCCAAAATCAGAGGAAACGACACCTTTGTTTGCCAGGTTCTTATTAAAAAAAAGAAAACTTTTCAGCTTTTACTTCATTGACTATTATGATCCTATTGAAAAACCAAATCTTTTTATCAGTAAGGAATTGCTAAGCTAATAAAGTTTGTTTCTTTCATGTTTAAATCGCAGCATGGTCCATATGAAATTATGAATGCTTATTGAATACAGTGGAAGCTTGTGCAATTCATGCCTGGCCTAAATTGGTTAGACTCGTTAGCTTCTTCAAGTGTGTTTTGATTTGGTTTCGAATAAGTTCATGTGATAATTAAGGCGCCCAGTATTTGTAATTGTGTGTTTCGCTTGTCTTTGTCTTAAAACTGTGATGTTTATGATGCAGGAAGACCATTTTCCTTTTGTTTATTGTGTCGAGAGATTGGTTTATGAGAGGAAGTACCCAGAACGGGAGTCTTGCTTCGAGGAATTGGATTTGGATCCAAGGGCTGTTTCCGAGTGCTATACTGGTGGATATGGCGATGAGGTTAGTTTACTGTTAGATTTACTTTGCTTTTGTAGTCGGTTAATTCAAGTCGTGGGAGGTGATTTTCTGAAACCGTTCTCTCTATGAACTAACAAATGAAGTTACCAAGAACAGATCTCTAAATGTGGTGATTACTCTTAGTTTACAGTAACCAACAGCTGGTTTTTTTAATAGATCATTGAAATGTACTGACTTCGTATCTGGTTGATGAAGCTGATATTGTATATTGCGTATTAACTGAAGGTGTTTTATATAGACACAATGAAGTTAAGGCTTTGATTTCATGACTGTTAGATGTTGACTAACTCAAAATAAAGTGTTGACTGTGATTTGTTATAGATGCTGATGAGGATTAAGCTTTGTTACTGATTATTTGTCTAAACTTCCTATTTTCCGGGGCACTATTAGGGAAAGATCTTTGATTGAAGCAAATGTATTAAGAAGGTAGATTTAATCTTGTCATTCTTGCTACTGTGAGTTTATCTCCTGAATTGATTTTATTTGGTAAGGAAATCGTTTCTGTTTTCTTTACCCTGCTAGGAAATAGATTATAGGCCTACTAAACCTGGAAGCTTGGATACGAGAAGTTTAAATCATGCTCATTAGATATCAGAAGAACATTATACTGTTTAAAGAAGGGATAATTAGGCTAGACAGGAAACAGACAGCGAGGCGAAAGTGAACTGGAACAGAAGTACTGAAAATGCTGTGGTGACTTTAATTGCCTTAGCTCTTTAAAGTTTGTCTGGCAACATCGAGGAAAGCCTGAAGCAATGCTTACTTGAATCACATGGTCTTGAGAGAAAAGATCATACAACTAGAAGCCTATAGCTCAGGTTCTGAAATTGAAGTGTATGGTGATGATGCCATCTTTGGGTGTTTCTCCCACTTGTTGCGTGGTTATCTTTATTTCAGTTTGGCCCTCCACCTAAATGTTCGTTGTCTTATGTTCTGCTGACTTCCTAATGTTTCTTTTCCTCGTGTTATTATGGTATTTTTTAGCGGGACAAAAAATGTGATCCATGCATAACTGATTGGATCTATACTTGGTACCTCTGTGCAGCTTGAATTAAAATATGCAACTGAAACAAATACCCTTCAGCCTCCACATAAATATGTGCCATGGGTGGTGGTTGATGGGCAGCCACTTTATGAGGTTTGTTCTTTTAACTGTGACCTTAAGAAATGGCTATTCATTGTGGACTTCGTATTTTTGCCACCAGGACTTTCTGCGATTTTACATGCAATTTTGCTATTTGTGATGATCTCAACTTATGAACAATTGATGGTTGTTCACAAGTTATTGATTTCTTTCCTTTTCTTTTTCTACTTTTAAAAGATTACTTGGTGGAATTCGGGAATCCCTCTGTTTTTTTTAGGATTATGAAGACTTCATAACGTACATCTGCAAGGCCTCCAAAGCCACTGCCACACCCAAAGCTTGCAGCAAACCATCTGGTTATTCCATCCAAAGGCCAAAAGCAAAATCAATCCCTCCAGTTTGCTACAGGGATACGATTATATAAACGCTATTGGAACAAATTAAATCAGCAATATCATTGTGGATGCAGTAGAAGGAGATCAGAGCTGCTTCAGCATGGATGCATCTCAATTCCAAATACTTTCTAGTTTGATTGCTTTGCTGTTGGCACGCTATTTATGTTGTCAAGTCAGCAGTACTCAGCTAAGTGCATGTCTGAAGTTGCCACCCCCTTTTCTCGACTGAAAGCAACTACTGCTGTCATTTACTACCAGATAACGTTGTTTTGTGATCGGGGGATTGGGGTGCTGTTAGATAATATGTTGTCTGTATATATTTATCAATTGAGCAACAGGTAAGTGTCTCGATAAATACTTGTAGCCTAATATGACACCTTGATAGAGATGTAACCACTTGAGCACAGCAGTGGATAGCTGATGCTAAGAATGGTGCTGATAGACTAGATGACCTGCACGGCATCCATCAGGCGGAGATGTGTCCACCTGAGTGGGATGGTCCAGCGGTTTAGTTTTCGTCCTCAGGATCCTATCCTCCGCTAGCAAGACTCGGTTGTCACACCTCAATCATGCTAGAGCTAAATTTTACCTGAAGCAATTATCAACTAAACTATTTAATCTCCTAGAATATTATCTAGGTTTAAAAATAAGGGAAGCAATGACAGCGTTTTCAAGAATACATGTGGGCAAGTGTCTAAAAAGGGATGGACAATTGGAATCACAAAGGCTGCCGAGTACAAAAATCAATGTTCTGAGTAATTTAAGGGACGCAATTCTTTCCTCGTCATGTAAGTCCTCTCTTAGAGGGGCCAAATTTTTAGGTGGGCACCGTTATTGTTTTTCATCAATATATATGTTCTTTGGTGATACGGTAAGGGCTCGTCGATATGTCCGAGTGGTTAAGGAGACAGACTCGAAATCTGTTGGGCTTTGCCTGCGCAGGTTCGAATCCTGCTGTCGACGATGTTTTTAACTTTTAATTGATTGTTTTTTTTTTGTTAACACTCCCGTTAGTATTTGATATTGTAACGAACGTTGTTTTTTTTTTTTTAAAATATATTTGACAAAGTTGTCCCCTTTTTTATATATATCTGAAATGTAAATATTATCTTTTATAGATAAATAAATGTTTTATATTAATTGTTTTAACCAACCCTTATCCTTGAAAAACAGCGATATTAAGCACATGATAATTGACATGTTTTAAATTTGATAAATTACGAATAAAAAATATAATAATCTTGGAACAACAATATTTGAATTTCAATTAAGAAAACAATAATTAAATTCTTATTATAATTACCACGTCTATTTTTTACTAGGGTATACAAATAAAGCATTTTTTTTTAACTAGATTATAAGAAAAGATATTATCATTGATAATTATATAATTTAATATATAATTGTCGAATATAATTACATTTTATATATATTCTTATATTCTTACTATAATTAATATTCTTATATTTTATCAAATATAAGAAAATATATTTATTGCAAAATATATCTTATATATTACATTTAATATATAAATAAAGCATTGAGATCAATAATAGGGTACAACAATTGTTATTTTATTTTAAAAAACTAATATATTTTTAATTTTTTTATATTTTCAGTTTATTTTGATATTAAAAATAATTTTTTTATTTTAATACATTTCTAATAAAAAATTATTTTAAACCATCCCTACCATTTCAATATCAAATACACCCGAAATAATAATATTAACGGTGGAGCCACTCCAATAAAAGTTCAACAGTCCTTTCCCGGCAAGGCAGACCGCTCAAAGGGTACTCTCATATGGACATGGTCCCACCCAAGCCTATCAATACAGAGATTTTCATGTCCCCTAGTGGATTCACATTTGGATCTTACTCTCTCAAGTCTCTAGCACGAGCCAGAAGAGGTGAAGGCAATTTCGAAGTTGGAAAATGATAGGTGGCGGTGGCGGTGGCGGTGGCTGTGGCTGTGGGCTAATATTCTTTCGGAGGAAGGGTTTCGATACGAAAGTGAGAGGAGAAGAAGACCACCAGGCACCGTTTGTCAGTAAATTTTACCATCCAGATATCATGTCGGCGACCAAAACTACAGATTGTCAAACTAGACAGGACCCACCATATTGCGACATATCAAGGAGAGAAAAAACAGTGATGTCCAGGCATTGTTCTTCTCCCTCGGCCCTCTGTTTTTACCAAAACCACCTTGTCTCTCCACTTCTGGGGGCCACCGACTGTTTCTTACTCTCTACTCTCTAGCCGGTGAAAAACCCTAGCCAATCGATTTCTGAGATTTAAAGAGTTCATGGCAAAAAGAAAAACAATTCGAACAGGTAGCACTGCTCGGAGCTAAACAATTCAAAGAGCTAGGTTGCACTGCCCGCAGCTTATACGTAAGAGTTCCATACTGCTTGCTTCTCCTTTGAGATTTTATAGCATAGAAATACGCCATGGACACCGAGTCTTAATGATCAGCCCTTTCATCTCTTTACTGTATAAAAAATCATATCAAGAGAAGCAATTTTAATTGAAATCATTTAAATATCAGAGTTAATGTGTGTGATATGTGGATTGCATTGACTAGTTTTAATTTTATATTATTAACATGATTACATCTTATAAAAAAATAAATAAAAGTATCGTAAATTAATGAAGAGCGCAAAAAAAGAAGAAGATAATAAATATAAATTCAACAAATCCAAAAGAAGAAGAAGAAATAAATATATTAATGGTTAAAAAATTGGGGTTTTTCCCTACATTGCATGCGGACTATATATTTGAGTAAGGATATAACATATACGGTCATCATAATTAAATCTTATCAAAAAGAGATGAAAATAGCATCAGGAAAAAGAGCACACAAAAACATGAAATAATATATTTGAATTTTAAAAAAAATTAAAATATTAACTGTCAAAAATTTGTGGGTTGCGAGATCAATAAAATAAAATATTATTAATTTTTCAGCATATATTATTTCCTTATTATTTGACAAACGTTGTATTATTTTCAAAATATTGTTTGTTGTATTTTAAGAAAATATAATTTTCTAAAACAATAAAAATATATATACAACAAGCCCCGCGTAACAGCAGGACATCGGCTAGTTAATTGTATAAATTAAATGCATAAATTGTAAAATTACGAAGCTATATCGCATTATGTTTCAACTTGTGCTTTAAAAATGTCTTTATCATTAAATTATTGGCATATTATATTTTGATTTTTTTTGGTTTTTTGTTTGATTTATCTTGAATACAAGATAACAAGTTAATTATAATTAACTCAGTTTTTTTTGTAATATTTCTTTATTTAAATTTAGTGAGCATTTTACGATATTATCTTGCTAGCTGTAAACCTTTAATATATATATATATAAAGTTATGGTGATATTTGGTATTATGGTTAAACTGTATTTTTTAAAAAAATTAAGCTTTTTTTAACTTTAAATTATTATTATTTTTCTATTTAATATAGTTTTGATATGCTAATATTAAAATAAATTTAAAATAATTATATTTTAATATATTTCTACATAAAAAAAACTCTAAAAAAATCTCTACCCACAGTTATTCACCATCGATTTATTTATTTTAAATGCAGGAAACAAGCAGAGAAATTAAATCGACACTGTCGTTGTCTTTGTTTATAAACATAAACTGCTTTTTGTCTATTTGGTATCTTCGCATTATACTGGTTGTTTGGGATTTTTCATTTTCTACGTTTAGATTATAATATTTATTTTATTTTTAATTAATTAGTAGTTGTCACTGTGGATAAGTTTTGAGAGATTAAATAAATTAAATAAAAAAATGAGGAGATAACTATGAGGGGTGTAAATTAATTAGTCAGACCCTGAATTTGTTTCATAGAGATCAATCATTCAAGAGTCTCACAAATCTCAGGGTCACTGAAAACTTTAATGATCGTTAACTTCAGAGTTTGTAAAATTAGTCGAAATATACACAAACTCACCCGGATACCCATATTAATCTAAAAAAAATAAGAAGCTGAATTTGCTCCCTAGAGATCAATAGTTCAAGAGTCCCACAAATTAAATCTCAAGGTCGCTGGAGACTTTCATAGTTGTTAACTTTAGAGCTTGTAGAATTAGTCGAAATATACACAAACTGATCCAAATACCTATATTAATCTAAAAAAATAAGAAGCTAAATTTGCTCTCTAGAGATCAATAGTTCAAGAGTTGCACAAACCTCAAGATCGCTGGAGGCTTTTATAGTCATTAACTTCAGAACTTATAGAATTAGTCGAAATATACACAAATTGATCCGGATATCTATATAAATTTAAAACAATAAGAAGATAAACTAAAAGTGTGGCAGCGATACAAATGTAATACCATGTGTTTAATTAAAAAAATAGTTATCAATAAAACATTGTTGCCACATATACTTTTTACTAAAAGGAAAATGACATATACGCTCCTAGATAAAAAAAAAAAAAAACTTAAGAAACTTGTATTTGGGGTAATATTGTTTTTTAAAAAATTTATTAGTCATTATAAAATTTATTAGGACAAATTAATTATGATATATTTTTTACTCTTTTGTCTTTTCAAAGTAAATATGTACAAATAAAATTATGTCTTTTTTATTTTTTAAATAATTAAATTACAAAATTATCCATGAAGTAAAAAAATAGTTGGTTTCAAGGGCGTTTTAGTCTTTTGATTCTATTTTTTTTTTATTTTTTTACATTTAGTTAGGGGTTATTTGGTAATTTTAAGTAATTAAATATTATTTTTTAAAAGATTATTGACGGGTCAATGTGTGACAACCCCACCCCCCATTTGGGTGGCTTGTACGGCCATAAAATTGCCAAAATCTTTTATTTGCAATGACCAATCATGCTTTTTTTGACATGCGGCTTGTCCTCACGGTGGAAGTAGCTACGAATAATTTTTTTTTTTTTTTTTTTCTCTCATACTTTTGAAATTCATGTCAACCTTTTTAAAAAATAATTGTATCCTTCAATTTATATTTTTATCGATTTTGATCTTTATTCTCTTAATCACTATTTATTTTGCTTTTGAAGCTTTTTAAAGTTTAGTTATTTTTTTAATTTCATCCTTGGATATTTTATTCCATTTGATTTTTATTTTCACTTGGTCCTCATAATTTTTATTACTCTTTTATGTTATATATATTTTTCTTGATTATTTGTTTTAAAAATTTTTCCTTGTTATTTTATTGCATTTATTTTTTCAATTCAATTTTTTGTCCTCATTCTTTTGATTGATATTTTCTTATCATTTTTTTGATTTATCTTTTTTCTATTTGTTCCCTTGATATTTTATTTTATTTTGTTTTTTATCCAATTTTGGTTCTCATTCTTTCAATTATATATATTTTTTATTTTTTTAATTTATTTTGTTTTTCAATTTAGCCCCTAATTATTTTCTTTCACTTTGTTTTTATACCATATTTGATCCATATTATTTGATTTTTAAATTGTTTTACGGTTAGATATTATACTTTGTTTTTTTTTTTTAATGATTATCTTCCTATAGGGTAATACTTGTTTCATGACGTGGGTCCAATTAAGTTTGACTCTTTTTGCGGGTTGTTTATTAAAAATTATTTTTGAAAAAAAATTCATCATTTGACATATGATTATTAGGCCTTTGACTTCATTTTTTGTTTTACTTTTCTTTAATTGAGTTATTTTGATATCATATATCAAGTAACAGGTTAATCGAGTTAACCTAAGTTGACTTGGATTTTTTTTCCTAGGTTTTTTATGAGGTTGATTTTTTTTTTTTAGTTTCATCATTTGGTTTTCTTTCAGGTTAGTTAAGTTAGTTAGGGGAGCTTGACCCTTTTTTTTTCATAATTTTTTAATTAAATTTGGTTTTTTTTCTAGGGCCTTATTTTGAAAGTTTCTTATTTTATCTTGATCTCATGTTGAGTGGCAGGTTAGTTGATTTAAGTCGGGTTGACTCAAGTTTTTTTTCTTTAACCTTTTTTTATGACATCAATCTTTTTTTTTTAATTTTTACATTTGACATTAAATTATTGTTCCTTGACCTTTTTTTTTTTTTTTTTTAGTTTTTTTTATTAGGTTATCCTGGTAAGGAAAGTTAACTTGAATTAGTTTAAGTTTTTTTTTTGTTTTTTGAATTTGGGTTTTTTACTTGGCTCTTCTTTTAATTTTTTTTTTTAATGTCAATCTTGTGAAGCATGGGTTAGTCAAGTGATTGGGGTTGGTTCAACTTTTTTTTTTTCTTTAAATTTTTAGCATTTAATTATTGTTCCTTGAACTTTATAATATATTTTTATATAATTATTTTAATTTTATATCTCAAATCGCATATCGGTAAAATTAACTTGAATTTGTTTGCCATCGGGCCACATATCTAATTTTATCTTCGAGAATGAGACTTCACCAAATAACAGATAAAATATTAAGCTAACAGCCAGTCCCCTTCTTGAGGATGGGCCACATTGTTTTATTTTTATGTCTCCATTTTTTTTATTCTCTAATATAAATGCCTAATTGGAACATGCAAGTTCCAAACTATTATTATTATTATTATTATTATTATTATTATTAAATGATAGTCTATTTTTAAAGTTGCAATTATTTTGTTTAGCTGATACAGATTTTTTATCACTTGTAAATTTCTTAGTTTTTTTTCATTGAAAACTAACCACCGGCTATAGAGTGAAAGGTAAAACAGTCCCCCTTGTACTTTCTCATTATTGATTCAATTAAGCAACATTTCGCATTGAACTTTTATATAAATTTAGTGAATAAATCAGCACATCACAAAAATTTGAATTTTTAATTAAAAAATTTAATTTATTTGTATAAAGGGTTTGAAGTTTCTACCAATTTGAAATCTGGATTCATCAGTATAGAATGTTTTTTCTCCAGGCTCAACCTAAGACCTGCCTCTCTCTACTTCCCCACTTTAAGCAAGGAAGAGAGGAAGAGAGGGAGATGATTAGACCTTACTCTAGGGAAGGTCCACATCGGAGCCTGAAGGATTGGAGATGATAGAGACTTTGGACAAGCTTCTCACATTTTCTTTTGACATGAAAGCGATAACTGATCCAAGCTATTAGCGTTATATGGTCATTACTATGCACATGACATTCCAAGTATGAAAAAACCTCAAGTCTTTTGTTTTTTTCCACTGTATTGTGTATTTTTAAGGATATTAAGTTTATTACGAGTCTCACAAGATACTAGATTTAATATAATTAAATTTAATTATGAATTCAACCCAAGTTATTATAGATTTGATAATTTATTAAATCCAGTTAAGCGTATAATCTTAGCAGTAAATTTTAATTTATTTTTAAAAACATGATCGCAAACATTATTTTTTATATAAAAAGGTGGACACCAAGCGTAATTGCAACAATACTTGGAAAGAGCATGTTAGTGCCACGATGGGCCACCAGGGCTGCAGTTCGAAAATGGTTGATTCCTTTTTAGGATTGTCCAGCTATCTATTTCCGACCAAATTTCCAAGGTGGATCCGGCACACTACTCAATCGATGCCTTCGTTGCTCGATATATTTCTCTCAGCATCCCATCATGTCGTTTGCACTCTCTATATATGGAACTAGACAGGCTTTAAACTAGAACGGAAATTGTAAATGTTGTTTTTAAACAGTCTGTGACTGTACGTATCACAGACATTGCTAAAAAAGCAATCCCAATCTCACCATATGACCATCGCGTTTATGATCATCTGTCGTGTTAGAAGGGCAGGAAAGATGGTCTGGACCCTTGGAAAATTGGGCTCCGAGCATCCACACGTGTGACCTGTATATTACTCTCAAACCAGAATCAACCACAACTGTAAATACATGGTGCATCGCCTCAAGGGCGGCTGCTTTGTCCATTATTTTTGTGCCTATGAGTAGAGGGCATGTGGTGCCTCCTTTGGATGTAAATGTTAAGTCTCCGTTTGTTTGCAGGAAAATAAATTTTTTTTGGAAAGTGAATTTCAGGAAAAGTGAATTCCTGCAAAGTGAATTCCGGAAAAGTATTTTCCGATGTTTGGTAATGTTATGGAAAATGAACTGGAAAACATTTTCCAGTGTTTGGTTATGTCATGGAAAATGAGCTGGAAAATAACTTATTAATATTTTATTTTTCTCAAGTTTATTAAAATAATGAGGAACAAATCTTACAAATTAAAAAGTTGAATGAGAATGAAATTGAAAAAAAATATATAATTTCATAAATTATCTCAAATAAAATATAAATAATAATCAAAATAATAGGGATCAAATCTAAAAGATTAAAAAAAAATAAAAAATGAAGAAATTAAAATAATAATAATCAACATTTCATAAATTATTTCAAATAAAATAAGTAACAATCAAAAGAATGAAGATCAAATTTGATAAATAAAAAATTTCAATAAAAAAATGATAAGAAAAAAGCAAATAACAATTATAAAAATAAGGACCAAAGTTAATATAAAAATAAAATTTTAAGAAATAAAATTGAAAAATAAATATTCAAAATAAAATATATACAGCAATCAAAAGTTTGAGGATCAAATTTGATATAATCAGCAAATAATGACATTTTTAAATTTTTCACAACTTCCGGAAAGTGTTTTCCCCTCAAATGTTTCAGGAAAACACTTTCCTGAAAACCAAGCCAAATTTTCCTTTTACTGGAAAGTGTTTTCCATTTACTAATTTTCCTACTGGCAAACAAACACAAGAAAGTTTGGAAAGTGCTTTTCCGGAAATCACTTTCCGGAAAACAAACACAGCTAAAAGAAAAACACTTTCTTGAAAACCAAGTCAATTTTTTGGTTTTACTAAAATTGACTGGAAAGTGTTTTCCGTTGACCGGAAAGTATTTTTCGCTGACCGGAAATTGTTTTCCGTTAACCAACTTTTCTAATGACAAACAAACACAGGAAAGTTTGGAAAATAATTTCCCGGAAACTACTTTCCGGAAAACAAACAAGGCCAGTAATAATATATTCCTCACAGCAATGCATACGTCAATGTTAAGGCTGGCTGTGGTGTGAGACAAGACTGGTCGATATAAGGTGCTTTAGCCTTAGCAAATCCACCCCCTCTCAAGCCCGCACCTCCCCTGCTCCTCTATTACTCCTTAAATGAGGTTCTCCTTTGGAAGATACATTTTCTATACGAGGAGAACGGCATTGATGGATTACACTTTCTTTGAACTTTGTCCCCGGGAATCCACAGCAGGGATGAAATACACAGAGTACTGTCCTATTTTTTTTGTAGTTATTTGTCTTGGCAGGAATAATGGATCAAACTAGAAGAAGAAGCGATGTGTTAAAGCAGGGACAGATCTATTTTTTGACTTCTTAAGGACTCGATTCGGTTGAAGTTACAGAGCAACAGAGAGAAAAAATAAAGTATATATTGTAATCAAAATGATTTGATTCTACAAAAAAGACAGAGAGGAGGAGGAAAAGTTCTGTTGCTATAGTAATAGTATCAATAAAAGAAAATGAAAACCAGGAAAGGAAGAATACTACAGAAAAAGAGAGAGTATATTATACTAGATTTTATCGGATAGGGGAAGAAATGGGGTTTGTTTGCGGGTCTGTGGCAATAATCAACAAAATATATAGAATACCATATGGTATATATAGTAAGATATGCATTAATCAATGATATAACAATGGAATGGTGGAAACTAAAGGTTGGCTCCTGGTCATTTTCACACTGAGGTAGTGGTTACCAAAATAAAATAAGAGCAGCAATCACAAGGACTACTCTTATTCCATTTCATTGATAAATGCTTGTAGCTTTAGCCTATTATCTCTCTCTTTTTTTTTGGTGTAGCTGTGGTGATCATCGGAAAGAGATGTTGTTTACATCGGGATCCGGAGAAGGATAGAAACGAGTACTCCCTTAAAAGCCCGGAACCAGAGACCTTAAAAATCTCTGGAAAAAAATCTAAGATCAAGATGGCATAGTGAAGAAAGCACCTGAAACTGTGAGTACAAAATGGGGTGTAAATTAGTAGTGCACGTGCGCATCACCATAGAAACATTACCCCATGGTGGGAACCCGAGCCGGGACCATGAAGCCACAGTGGTTGCTTGGGAATTAAAAGATTGGGTAAAAACTGATGTTGCCCTTCTTGCCAACATGCCCACAGCCTCCCGAAATTCGAGTAGTTTGATGCTAGCTAGAAACAAATCACAAAACACAGTGCAGCTATACAAAACAAAGAAAATAAGATAGGAACAAAGAATCTATACCAGGTAATTATATTAATATTAACCA
This sequence comes from Populus tremula, assembly GCA_964019445.1. Taxonomy (NCBI): domain Eukaryota; kingdom Viridiplantae; phylum Streptophyta; class Magnoliopsida; order Malpighiales; family Salicaceae; genus Populus; species Populus tremula. Next base: position 29,378,604 of record CAXHTJ010000001.1, on the reverse strand, counting down.
ATAGCAATCAGTAGAGTAATCAAATTGTTTAAGCAGACTAGTTTAATTAAGATATAATGGTCAATCTTATCAACAAGTGGGGAAGGAGGGAGAGATAATTATGATCTTAAAAAGCAATAAGATACCATGGAATTCTCTCTCTTGCATTTTCTTCCTCGCAATAAATTTCCTATTAACAGGTCAAAACAAGAAAGAACCTCGAACTGAAATAGAAACTGAAACTGAATAACGCGGTCGTAATTAAGACATATTGGTCTGTTTCCTAGAGAGTAGATAGTCCAAAGTGAGTTAGACTAGCTAGCTAGGTAGGTACTTTTCTTCAAATATGGCTACCTTTCTTTCTTTCTTCAAATATGGCCAAGAAGGAGAATAGAAACATGGTCACACTAAGATTTATAATTCTCAACCAACCTCATTCTCTATGTTGTAGCAAATTTTCAAATAATTGAATTATTGATCAGTCACTATAATAATCTCACAAGTAAATACTACAATGCTGAGATAGTTTAGCACTAGCTATAGCTACCATTGAAGAAGCAGCATAGGAAGAAGAACCGATTTTTTTAAACTAGATTTCTAGCTATATTATGCTCAATGGCTCGACAGGCGACCCGTTTATAAAATCGTCAGAGATCATAAATATCTCTTAATAATCACAATTAAGATAGGACATTGAAATTAATTAGAAGAGAAAAAAAATTACACTATACGGTAGTTGCAGCAGCGGCCGCAGCAGCACTTGTAGCTGCGGCACTATTATCACCACCACCACCACCACCACCACTTCCTTCTCCACCGCCACTATTAGAGCCACCAGCAGCTGCCTCCACCGACACACTCGCTACGGCAACAGCAACATTAGGCCTTTTTCGCTTCTTCTTCTCATAAGGAATCCCTCTGGCTTTAGCTTGACCTTCTCGAACTTCCCTCAAATAAATCCTAACAGCTCTAGCCCCAAAAGGGTTTGATTCTGGCAGTCCACCGTTTTCTTCATAAGCAGCTCTAAGCCGTCCGATTAGCGCATCAAGACTACCCCAAGCCTGTTTTAGTGGACAAGAACAAGGTACAGGCGGGTTCGGGTGCCCAAAATAAGGACAACCCGTTATGTGGACTTTAGTCTTACCAAATTGATCCAAGTATTTCAAGAACTCAATCACATGTGCACCACTGCAACGAGCTAGGGTTAAGGGTGGCTTGTGGTTCTTTAAGTACTGTAAGAAAGTGTTCCAGTCTCTCCTCTTCTGTGACTCGTATCTACTTGGTGGTGCTGGCGGTGACGATCCCTCCGGTTTCTGTTGTGGCTGCGATGCTGAAGACGATCCTGCTGTTGCTGCTGATGGACGAGGTTCTCCACTATTCGGGTCGGTGCAGTGGCTCCTCCAGATGTCGAGTCCATGAGAGTGATGATTGGTAGTATTTTTGCCAATTATTTGACCGAGTAATCAGAAGGGTTCTTACCTTGAAAACTTCCTACGGAACAGTTTTTTATTGGGCTGATAAGAGTGTAGTAGCGATAGTAGTACAAGTTGGTGTTACGTTTCTTGTCAAAAAGAGAGGCTGCTGAGTTATTGTTATTGTATGAGTTAGTGAATATCTTTTCACGGGAAATAGATTGCGTGCTGAGTTTCTTTATTCGTGAGAATGAGAGGGTTTTCAGGAGGAAGAAGGGAGAGAGGAGAGAGAGTTTGTGTTTATGTTTGTGTTTGATGATGGGACGTAAAAAGAGATGAACAAATGAATGAGACTCTTCTTACTTAGGGAGATATAGGGTAGAAATAGATAGAGAGAGAATAAAAATAAAAATAAAAATAAGTTAAAAAAAGAAAGAAAGGAAATACCGTAAGAGAAAAATAAAAAAGAGAATAAATAAGTATAGAGAGAGTTATGGAGCTAAGGTGGTGGTCTTTTGAGGATTTTATTCACAATTTCACATGGTGGCCCCAATAGACAAGACATGTTTACTATTCACCACGGCGGCCCCGCCACCCTCCCTCCCTCCCTCCCTCCTTTCTCTCTCTCTCTCTCTACTAGCAGTATTTCAATTCTTTTAAACTAAATATATACCACGACTCACGTGCTAATCAGGTGCGTGGAGCTTAAATGTACACCGACGGACCCGCGAAGCAACGTCACTGAAGGGGACTAAACTAGAAGAGAGAGCGTGGTGGCCACTGTAGCTGTAAGGAGCGTTGATTCGGTTGTTGTAAGGTAGTGGTGGGTCGGATGGGGCAATTAATGAGGTCTCATGAAGGTCAGGCGAATATTTGTGGAGGCCAAGGCAGTGTTAGAGCACTGGTCACGGTGGAATGTAGACGACTGCTGCATTGGATTTTGTATACTGTTTTGTTTCCTCCGCCTCAAAATGGAAATCTTGCTCCGATATCCAGAAATTCTTGTCATTAATTAATGATTAATTTACCCTTTCAATATATTGAATAGTGTGCTTTTCACTGATTATGATAAAAGTGAGTGTTAATACCCTCCTAGAATACTGTCTGTGTCTTGCTTTTCTCGCATCCCAACAGAATTACCAGGATTTTAATATATATATATATATATATATATATATATATATATATATTTATTTATTTATTTTTATTTTCTATTTCTTCAACTAAAATGTAAAAGTATGTGATTAGATACTTGTTTGTTTCTATATTTTAAAATTATTTTTGAAAAAAATTAATTATTTTTATTTATTTAATTTTTTTTAAATTAATATGTTTTTAGTATTTTTAAATCATTTTAATGTACTGATGTTAAAAATAATTTTTTAAAAATAAAATAAATATTATTGATATATATTTTGATATGAAAAATTATTTGAACAAGGTCTAGATTTTTATGCTATCCTTATAACATCCAATCAATTGATTTTAAAAAAGATTAATTAAATTTTTTGGACACTCAATTCAACAAAAATATTTAAATAAATAATGTTATTAAATATGTTTGGCTTGTAAATAAACCCAAAACCTACTGATTCTAGATCCCATCCATGCTAATTTAAAATTAAATTAAGTAAAAATTTATTTATTTATTTAGAACAATCAAAGTCTAATTTGATTTTTTTTTTAATTTCAAAACAATATGTCTCTAACAATTTTGTAGAAAAACAATTTTAAAATATCTATTTATTAAATTAATCTTGGTTAACCCATCATGTCTTAACCAAGGATACATGAACATCTTGTGAGTTAAATTTGAAACTGTCATGTTCAGAGTTCTGAATGTTGAATTTTCACTTGAACACATCGGATTCTGTCTCTTTCGAAACTTCTTCAGCTAGTTTATTAATTTTCTTTCCCCTTGAATTTTCTCGACATGATTGCACAAATTGTTTCATGACGTACGTGAGTGAACTTTTTTGCACGAGTTTCTATTTGTTTACGTGTTTGTCTGCGTTTCAAAATGATTTTTAAATCAAAAGGTGTTATTTTATTTTTATTTTTTTTACTTGCATCGTAGATTCCGGGTAAATGTAGACCGTAGATTTTTTTTATTTTTTTTCTGACTTGTAGCAAGAAATTAAGATTCGGAGATGAAAAGCCAATGGGCAATCCGATACTTAAATTAATTAGAGCTTCTAGAAACATAACTATAAAAAGGGGCCGCGTGTGAATATATCATTGGTGAAGATGTTCTTTTTCTTTAACATGCTATTCCAGGGGTCCTGCCTCTCTCTTACTTGCTCTCCTAACATCTCCCCTGCATCACGGATATATATTCTTTTCCAAATGCTGAGGTAAATTAATTACGTTTTTTCTCTCTTTTTCCGGAAGGAAAACGCTCAAATTCAAGATTTCTCCAGGATCGGCCATTGATTTACAAGGCTCCAGAGCTACACATATTAATTGTTGAATGCCATACATATCGTGTTTCGAGGGATCATTTCAAGTTCTTAACTCTGAAAAATAACGTCTTCGGTTTCAGAAACTCTGAAAAATAACGTATTCTAGAACCCTAAGGGATTTATTATCTCCTAATAATCTCTGCCACGGCTACCCATCTAAATATAGAAAACCATCTGTCCCTAACCTTCCAGCTCCAACCTCCAATCTAAATTGATTAAAAAAAAAAAAAAAACCACATTTCTCATTCGTGAGCGTCACGGTGAAGTTAGCTAGGGGAAGAGAGCCAATGTATTTGTATTTGCGTGGGGATCTTGCCATGCGTGCTTGACACACTCTCTCTCTCCTCTCCTGTACATATTTTTGCCATAAAAATCCTCTCAGTTACAAGACCAGCATCCTGTTGTTTTCCTACGAGTTTTGCGTCTGAGTTGTGTGGATTCGGAGACTGACTAGGCAGAGTGGGGGGTCCAAGAATTTGAGAATTTATAGCCTATATATAAAGCAATTACACATATTTGACCATAGATCAATCACTCTGTGTGGACGACTATGCAGGCCCCTGGCCCTGGCATCAGTTTTTATACAGCCTCAATTGCTTAGCCAGGAAAATGAAAGCCAGATCGATCGCTCCTTGTACATTACGTATCATGGTTCTTATGCTTCCGCGATATGTCAAAATATATTATAGTACGTTCCACAAGCAGTATTTTTTTTTTTTGGTATATAAATGAATAATAATTTAGATACTTGCAGTGGTAAATCTTTTATATATATATATAGCTCGCAAGTATACATGATCTATTAATTTAAACTATTAAATTGAGATGATTTCTTGATATATTGATAAAAAAAAATTTCTTTTAATTTTTAAAACTAAAAGGGAAAATTACATTAAACTTGTTAAGGTTTGACGGGAATTATACTATGTTTTTCTAATTTGAAAAATTATGTTTTGCCTCAAGATATTTGATTCCTGAAAAACACTTTACATCTCTTGAAGTGTTATTCTGGTAACAAATTACAGGAGACAGTGTAATTTTTTACTATGAAAGTAAAGTGTTATTTATGTATAAAACTACAAGATAGGATTAATTTTTCAAAATATAGAGGCAAAATGTTATTCACACCAAACTGTTAAATGTAATCTCCCAAAATAAAATTTGAATCAATGGTCTTGCAAATTCTTATGTACCACTCTCACGGATTGTCAGCCCGCAGAATGGTCCACAATCTCAAGGACTATTATTCCGCCATTGAAAACACCACTTCCCGCCCTTCTTGCATGTGTTAAATATTTTCAATAAATTTTTTTTATTAACTTATAAGGACATTTAAAATGTGTAATCAGAGCCAGACCCAGCATACTCCAAGCCTGAAAAAGATGACCAAAATCCAGAGGGCCTCGTTAAATCTTTTTTTTTGGTCCTAAAAGAAGGGCCTAATTAAACTCAAGATAAAGAGACAATAACAACGAAAATAATGATTGTGTGGGAAGCATATATCATTGTAGCGTTCTCGGAGCTAAGCTACAGAGCTTGATCATTTTACATCAAGGACATAGGTAATTTGACTAAAGACTGCTTAGGATTCTGAATAATGTTTCACAAGTTGGGCTTATTGGTTATTATAATATGATTCAAGACGTCCACAGGTCACAGGTGGCTCGGTGCATGATTCCCGTGATACATTGTCGAGAATTAAATCGTTCATGATTCCTTGCTCTCCGTGATTAGATTCCATTTTTTGGTTTGGTAGTAATATCCATGTGTTTAGTCTTTCGTTTTTGTTTCTATGTGGGTAGGATTAGCTCACATTATGGAGGAGATATATATATATATATAGCTCACACAATGAATGTGTTCGGGGCAGAGTTATTGTCTATCGTCGCCTTTATGGTAGAATCAGTCGGGAACCTGAGAGGCTATGGTTTATCCTGTGGTGGATGTTAACGGTTCGAGTTTGTTTATCTCCAACACATGAGCTTAATCGGTACAAAATTATACATAATTAAATTATACCCAATCTCAACTTTAATTTTAACTACAAAAACATACACTGTATTGTCATCTAACTGCCACTATCTTGTCCGATTCGAGGGTCCGGCGAGTCATATAAATGGTTTCTTGCCATGTGTGCCTCCTGGTATTTTTATTGTCCACTCCACAATCTGAAAAAATTTGGACTGTGTAAGAGTGACTTGAACATTCTTATGTATACGAGTCTATCTCACTTGTGTCCAAGCTTGCGAACCGAGAAAACTATTTAAGTGGACTCGTGGTTGCTTGAAAAAATATATACATGATACATATTAATATCCCATGGTTTAATATAGATGGGAGATTAGTGCTGTGTTGCGGGCCGGTTTAAATTTTATTTAATAGATATATATAAAAAAAACTTAAGTGACAATAGTGTTTTTTAAAAATAAAATAAAATCTAATACTTAAATCATTAATTTTATTGGATCCAATAAAATCAGATTATCTAATAATATGATTTAAATTATAAGTAACAATAGCAAATAAATCTTTTAAAAAAACATTCACCAACAATAAAGTAAAAAAAATAGCCACCAATTTCATATCCGGAAAAAAAAGAAAGAAAAGATCGTTGGAGACTCATAACCACTTCACCAAGAACATTGCCTACCATCAAAAGAATTTGTTGAGAGGGTTCAAATCTAACTACAAAATATTACATGATGACATCGAAAGAAGCCGTATGAGTTGCTAGAGCAATGCTTTGAAAAATCAAATCTAACAAAACACAATGAATAAGCATTTGTATATATTCAATCAATCAATTTTATTTTTATTTAAAAATAAAATTTATTTTTAAATAAATAAATTTAACAAAGAATAAAAAATAAAAAGACTGAGATAACCCAATTAATTAAATAAAAAAGGATAATACAAAGGACATAGAAAGCACATATAAAAAAAGAGTTCAATCTCCAATTAAATAAATATTTAAAGATCAAATTGAAAAGATATTATTTAAAAAAAATCTTGGGCAAACCTCATAAAACTGGGTTAATTTTTTAAACTTGTAATCCATGAAATCCTAAATATGGGCTTAACTAAGAAGCTCAAATTCAAATCAATTTAATGTTAAAGGATAAAATAGAGTAAAAAAAAATATCAATATAATTTTTTTAAAAAAACCAAAAAAAAATAATTAAAAGAATGAGGATAATATGAAAAAAATAAATGATAGAGGGTGAAATTACAAAAAAAAAAAAAAGAAGAAAAAAAAATTCTAAAAATTATCTTGGGTTACATAAATAGAAATTAAAGAATGAGGAATAAATTTAACAAAAAAAAAATTGAATGAAGATGAAATCTTAATAAAATCCTAATTTCACAAATTATTAAAAATAATAATAATAACTAAACAAATAAGGACTGGATAAAAAAAAAAAAAGTTGATGGGCTAATTTGAAAAATAAGAGTGCAGTGCACAAGCATAAAAAAAGAGAAAAAAAAATAAAAAAATGATCATCAACACCAAATTAAAAGTATGTTGAGTGCACACTTCTAAACGTCATTTTTAGCTATTAAAATCAACCGCATGCACTTTCTAAAGATGACGAAGTGGCTTACAAGCTAATATATATTTTTTAAAAATAAATTTTATTTATTAAAATATCAAATTATCTATAAGCTAACCTGAAAAGAAAGGATGAAAATGTCTGTCATGGTCGATACTTAAAGTTGTTTTTCGTTGTATATATTATTTTGCTATGTATTTTTATATAAAAATACAAAAATAACCTTTTATGGCAGCCTATGACTTCTTACATTTGAAGGCATTGATATCATTTTGCTATGTAATTAGCAACAAAAAAAAATTACAACTATATTATTTCACTAAAAAATTTAATTTCATATGCTAATAGCAAAAAAAGAAAAAGAAAAAGAAAAGCAAATGTTTCAAAGGCAAGATAAATCTTTTAACTTTTATTTTTCTCAAAATAATTGTGAAATTTTCAGGAAAAGGTAAATAGATGGCGACAGCCGACAGGTTACACGTTACACTGTGGAAAACTGAGCCTCAAAGTTACTGGGTACGAGGCCAGCTCTTGTAACTGTCCACCATGCGCATGCAGAGTTAAGACGGATACACTATTTGTCATCACTTTGGGGGAATCCCCCTCTCCTTCCTGGCTGGCAGTGGGATTCCCGGTGTCAGTGGAGAGAGCAAGAATTAATGAGAAAGAGAGAGAGAGAGGGTTAATTCCCTCAGCAAGATTAATTTTTTGAGTGACAACAACGGGAATACGTACGAGGGCGGATTCCTTTCTTTCTAGCCTACTACACACGTAAGGGATCTTTTTTTATGAGAACTGGACATGATGTATTCTTGGATGCCTCAGATTAGGAGTGTCGAGCGATTTTGTTTTCCGTTATATTTTTTATTTTATAATGAGATGATGATATCTTTGTATTATTAGCCTAAACAACTATATATCCCATATTGATTCTTTACTATATGATGCTAGTATATCATTAATACATTAATTAGATTTTAATTTTGAAAGAAAATAAAGATGATGAGATTTGAACTCCTAACCGTTTGGTCATTAAGGTTATAATATTATATTAAAGAATCACCCCAATCTAAGAGTTTAAGCTATTAAGTGAGGTCTCGAGATATGATTTATATTATTATTCAACATATTAAATTGACACGCATGAGAATAAATATATTAAAATTAAAATCTTCTCACACTAGCAGTTCAATATTTTTTATTTACCGTTTCTACTACGTGTATATATTTTAGAAAACCCAATAAATATAATATTTTATAATGTTGTTAGCCTTGCAATATAAAATTATCGGTTCATAAACACAGTCCTTTTGATAGTGTTATAAAGACCCAAAAAAATACTTTAATTGATGAATAAAAATTATACAAGGTGTTAGTTCATCTTAACCAAGGTTGTCAAAAACACTTTTTTGACACGACACGGAACATTCAATTTAAACTCGACTCGTAAACTCGAATCGTAAAATCGGAAGTAAAATTTTTTAATTAAAAATCGTAAAATCGAAAGCAAAATTTTTTTAACTAAAATCGTAAAATCGCAAGTAAAGTATTTTAAACAATACTTTAAGCAACATCTTTTGCTCCAATAATTGTTTTCTGATTAGCAATTCTGAAAATAAGCTTGAGAGTTGAGAGTTCACAGAATAAGCAAGTTGCAACCTCCATTTTTTTACCATCCATGCTAAAACTAATATTCAAAGTTTATTACAACCATTATTACATTCCATTTTTTTTGTCTTCTAATCATTATTACAACCATTTTAAATTCCTTGAGCTGTTATCAATTCGAAGTTTGTTTCTTTCACAGAATAAGTCTTTCATAGTTCCATTATCATCAATCGTCAATAAGTCTTCCTTAATCTATCTACGCAGTCTTTGATGGGAACTGATCAAAATGATTCAATTGATCAATGGGAAAACGATAATTCACAAAATCACAAAATCACAGAATCACATTACATTCAACTGCATCTTCTTGCAGCAAATTACATTCAGTAGAATCACAGGTTCCATGGGAACTGATCACAAAATACATTCAGCAGAACTAATCACCGATTCCAAGACTACCAAAGCAAGCAAGATCAACAGGGCATTCGGTTCCAAGACTAATCAGTAATCACCGATTCACAGCAAACCCAGAAGATGAACATAGATTCACAGCAAACCCAAATAATTTTTTGTCTCTAATCACCGATTCACCACCATTAGATAGAAAAAAACAAAGCTTGGGTTCCCAATTCGTACCTTTGTCTCGCTCTGGAGTGTGAGACAGAGAGGGGATGATTGGACGAAGTTGCTACTTTGGAGTCAGGGAGGGTGTGACCGTGTGAGACAGGGACGATGAAGTCACTGACGAAGCCGCGAGACAGGGATGAAGACGAAGGGGACGGACGAAGACGAAGTCGAGAGACAGGGACGAAGACGAAAAAGATAAGGTCGGCTGCTCGGGCACTCGGGTGGGATTTGCGAATTTGGGAAAGAAAAGAGATTACTATTTACTGCCACCGTGGCTTGTTTCATTTCTAATTTTCGGCCTTCGCAGGAACTTTTGATAAACTCGGGAAAACGTAACGTTTTTAACGTTTTTTACAAGTCAACCAGTTTTTCTGCGAGTTTGACCGAGTCAACTCGATTTTGCTGATTTTCGAGTTTTAACACTGATTCTACACGTTTTCTGTATTTTAACTCGTAAAATCAGATGATTTTACGAGTTAAAACACATTTTTAACAACCATGATCTTAACCTTCGTCAAGATTTATATTAACCCCAAACATGCATTCTAGTTAGGGACATGTTTCTGTCCGACGAAAAAAATAATCTACTACATGATATCTCATGCTAGAGGCTTTGATGATAGGTGCAGATGTTTCAAGATTTTGACAGGGGGTAACAAAGTAGCAACTATTTCGCTTTATCTGCTAGTGTGAGAAGAGCACTGTTTTAAAAACGAGTTAAAGGAATGATGCGGGAGGGAAAGGAGAAAGCATCAAAAGCTCCATATGAAGCTATGAAGTCTCAATTATTTGTATAAAAGTACCACAAATAGTATTGATGATATCCAAGAACATAAAAATAAAAGGTTATTTAATGTTTGAAATATTAGCTGATTTATACGATTAAGTATTTTGATTTCTTCTCAATCTAAATAACTTTAAATCTACCAAAATAATCTTGAATATCTGCAAGGAAAACAATCTTTATTAAGAGAACTTTAAGATCCTTCGATAATAAAGTCAGTATCTTCTTAAATATCAAGATGATAGAGAATTTTTTAAGATTGTCTTCTTTTTATGAAGCTTTTGTAGTGTATTTATAGCCCATAAAATAAAGGTCTGCGGGGTAATTACCTTGATAATATTGAATGAGGAATAAATATTCCTTACTTGATAAGAATATAATGAGTCCATGAAAGACTTTGATTCACCTAAAGAAACATAGAAAGACTAGAGTTTAAGATGTCAAGTAGCATGTACAGAGATTGAAGTTCTTTCTTGAGATTTGATCTAGAGGAGGTCAGTTAACAATTTTGAATTTGACTGATCGTTAAGTCCAAGCGTATTAAGTTTGGTATGCATGTCAGATATTCATGCTATTTTGAACTTGGTGCACTGTCAAGTTCAAGCATATTGGATTTAACATCTATGCCAGACCCATGCCACCTTGAACTTGATTTATTATCAAGTTTAAGCGTATTGGGTCTGGCATGCATGCCATACACACGCTACTTTGAACTTGACTAATTGTCAAATCTAAGTGTATTAAGTCAGAAATACATGCTGGATCCATATATATTTTTTTAAAAAATAAATCCAACTCATAAGTATATATATGTTCTATGCATTGTAATATCTTTATATTTTCTATATTGGTTTTTCCTTTTGTAATGTTTTTTTTTTAAAGCGCATCTAGCTAGTGCCTCCTTTTCAAAATTTCTTACCAGAATCGAATTCAATATAAAAATTCTCAACCCCACAAATTTATTTATGTTGATTCTTTCACGCTAGTTAGATGCAAATACGCAAATACATAATAATAAATAATCGTTTTGATCAAACTATACGGGATGTAGCTTAATTAATCAGGCTTTAAATTTGCTCATTAAAGATCACCAGTTTGAGTTTCATAAATTTTAGGGTCATTGAAGGCTTATATGATTGTCAATTTCAGGGCTCGTGAGATTAATCAAGATACATGTGAGCTGACCAAAAACTCATTTTAATATAAAATAAATATTCGTTTTGATCTTTCATGATTCAAGTAATCACAGCTAGAGCTAAGAAAACGAAACCTCCTGCGGGTGGAATATCCCAAGCCTCGACTCTAGTGCTAAATGATTAAATAATGAAGCTAATTGATAAGCGCATGCTAGTTGCTTACTTTGCTCTTGTTAAAGGAATTCTAATGTGAATAATTTGCGATTCTGTGGTTCTAAAAATCAAGCCAGTTACAGGACAGGCTTTATAGAGAACAGTGATCAATGTGATGATTCATCAGAAAACAGTTGACTAAAGTTTCTAAATTTAGAGACTTGAAGTATATTTCTCTTCGTTGAAAAAAACATATCTTGAATCACGGTGGACGACGATATGATTTTCGTATCGTCTGGCTTTAACTATGCTGCTGTTCTTTCTGTTGCTTCGAGTTATGATAGATATATTTTCTTAAACGACACACTTCCATTGAAAACATTTGTAGATTGAGTTTCTTTAGTAAAATATTAAAAATCTATTTGGTGTTTTTATACTTTCTATTTTATTGATTCTTATATATTTATTAGGATAAAAATATAAATTTGATCTTTAAAAATTATATTTATTGGAAAGGACAATCATAAACTTTTTATAAGATTAGTCTCACCCTTTAAAAAAAATATAAAAATACTCGAATAAGTATATATATATATATATATTATGTGTATATATATATATTCTCTTGATGAAACAAAAATAGGGTCAAATTCTACAGACGGTTTAATTGCTTTGATATAAAAAATTCCAAGAGCATTAATTTGAATGACGTTTCGTTATATCGGACATAAAATATACTCCTAGTAATGGGATTGAAAATGTTTCTTTAATGAAAAAAACCTCGAATCTACGATTTTCTTAGTTAAAATTATCTTAAAACATTTTAAAATATGAATTTAATAATTTCTTAAATAAAAACCACATGAACTACGATACCAATTATATCAATATCAACCTGTAATAAACATTTGTTTTTAAAATATTTTTAATTTAAAAATACATAGAAATAATATTTTTTTATTTAAACAAAATTAATTTTAATATACATCAAAACAATTAAAAAAAAATAATCTAAAAAAAATTCAAACCTTTACTAACTTTCCATAACGGGCAAAGGGACGTATCTTTTTATTTTTCAAATTGAATATTGTTGTAAACAAATCATCAAAGCTGCATCTTTTTTAGGACCGGTCACTGCCTGCTTTTTATCCAAGACAAAAGCAGACAGACACCAATGACGTAAGATGTGTGTAGACGTTAAATCTAGTGTAGTGGTGCATGACATGTGATGAAAGCGTTGATGGTGTAGTTTTAAACATAGTTTTAAGACCGGTCCGGTGGTCGGCCCGATCCAAAGCTCGGGTTCCGGATTTTGACCGGATCATCAGGTTTCGATCTGGTTGCCCGGGTCAAAATTTACATCAAAGCAAAAAAAATAAAAAAAAATAAAAGTCAACGGGTTTGTGGCCGGGTCTTGCTGGGTTAACCTAGTCCCGGGTTGACCGGGTCTGGCCGAGCCAATTTCCAAGCGGGTTTTAGCCTCCACCCGGACCGGTCCCATGCCCGAGTCGGCCGGGTCCCGAGTTGACCCACCGGACCGGTCCGGGTTTTAAAACTATGGTTTTAAAACATGTCCGATCCAGCAAGTGAATCGAGCCAGATGAAAAAAAAAAATGTTATAAATTTAGTTTAGTAAAACCTAATAAAAAAAACAGCTAAAAATTTGATCCGGTAAAACCTGCTGGACTAAACTTGTAATGCCCAGGTAAACCCAAATGAAACCAATAATAGATATATATCTATATATATATATATATATATATATATATAAAGTAAAACTTCATCGTTTTAACTTTTTACTGTCAAATGGTTTGACAGCAGTTTGACAGTAAAAAGCTAAAACAATAAAGACAAAAAACTTAAATCTTTTTTACAATCTTCAAAGCCATATCAGTTGTGAAGAAGAGCATAGGAAATTATTCCACATGGAAAAGACTTCAAGGCAGCCATACCAGGTTTTGTCCCCATCTCTCTTTTGATTATTAAATGACCAATGGATCTTCATTGTGGCTTTCTAGTCTTTGTGATTTCTGACTTTTCTAGTTAGTTCTTTATATGCATCTCCCTAATTTTAGGCAAACTAGTCTTAATTAATTATTGCACCTTCTCCAATTTTGACACAACTTCTTTTGTGTCTTGAAGTGGAAACGGAGACCTGAATAACTGGGATTCCTTCTTTGACACAACTTTTTTTTATTTATATGAGTGGATTAAAGGGGCGGGAAAAGGAGGAAAAGAATGAAAGCAACATGATATCTTGCCCAAGAACAATAATTGCAACGCCAAATAAAATTCACATTACTCCAATGATAAAATTCAAAAGAATGATGGATATTGAATCATTACAAGCAAGAACAGGTAATATGCACAACATAAAATGTTTAGTCACTATAAATGTCCACATCCATTTTAGTACCGAGGTTCTTGATCCCAGTCAATAAAATACAAGATACTCGCTGTAGACAATTCCACAGTGGTTCCATTTAAGTCTATCATGTGTAAGCATCTACTTCAAGCCTATACGAGATGGTCAGTATTTTCCCATTCCACAACGATTCCATATCACACATGATAGCCTGGGCCAAATCAAAATCATTTCGTAGGGTGCGTTGCCAGTACTGCTAGATATTCAAATATACTTTTATTTCAGTTTTAACTCGTTTCATAATTCGAAGCCAACTCTACCAAATCAGTTTGATGCATTAACAGGAAACAGGTTTTAATGGCATGAAGACAGTTTTACCTTTTCATCAACATCAAGCAAGCCTGTTGACCCTGTTCCCATTCTTGGAAGATATATAAAAGTTTCGGTAGTCAGTGAAAATTGCTTCAGAGAGGCATGGAGCCTGCATGAACTTCCGATGGAGAGAAACTGCAAGAGTAAGCAACTTCTCAACATGTTCAAAGATGACACACAGGCGTCTAAGGTCTTCAGTGGTCTCGCTGTTGCCAGATATATGATTTGCTGCCATAAAGACAAGATTCGCGAACTTCTAAGCACTCACATGCTAAGAAGATCAATAGCAAGGCAAGATGAGCAAGAAAAAGGAAGATAAGATATACTTTGCAGAGGCTTCAATGTGGAAGCAATAGTATGGTACAGTTGCTCCATTTTTGTAGTGTATCTGCTGATGCTCTGAAGGCTGTACAAACCATCTGCTCAAGCAGTTGATGAGGCCGCAATGTCTCCAAGTAATGAAGGATCTATGGAATTCAAGTATCTTTTAAGTGGTCATAACAATAAAGGAGATAATAGAGTAACTAGAAAGACACAAGAAAGCGCCCTGACCAAGATATAAGATATCAGGCAAGACATTGATCTTTGTTTTATTTTTATTTTTTCCTGAAAGAGCCAAAGAGGCCCGTCAATTTGCAATCTGCTTCCTCGTTTACTCTAAAAATGCAACGATCTTGCATGTAAGCAACCTCTTCATTGACTAGCCAATCAGATCACTGGTTGCAATTAGTAGAGCTAGTGAAGTGGATTGTGGAGCTAATTAGCAAGAAAATCAAACGAATCACGGGTATGAATCAACTGACCTGGGCACAAAATTAAAATTTAGTAAAATTTCAGATAACTGGCTCTGCAGCTTCAGCGATTTGAACCGTCTTCTGTTCAAAAGCTGGGTCATGTGACCCATGACATAAGTGTCAAAAGGTTCGAATGTAAACATCATAACTTCTGATTCCGTTTAGTTAAATGAAAGTAACAAGGTCGTAGTCCTTTAATCGACTAAGTTCGTAGAATAATAAGACACAAAGTTAGAGGTGAATGCTTTTGGTGAACTTCTACTGGTCCTTTAATCGACTAAGTTTTAATTTCCTTAATCTTTTCAGGACAGAAATGATACACATACCACAAACAACATAGCAAAACATAGAAGTTAGGATTAATGGTACAAGGTACATGTGAACAGAACATTAAGATTGCAATAAAAAGTTTATCTGACCTTCTCTCCTTCCTGAAAGGGGTCTAGTAGAGGTTTCTGCTCATATGCTGGCAAAGCAGGAGCATCATTGCAAATCTTTTGCCATAAATTCCCTTGCTCAGACATCTGTTGTGAAATCATCCTTCAAACCCTTTTTCCCTGGACTTTTAGATGGTCAACTTTCCTTGCTATCATCATTCTCCCAATCCCCCCGGTGAATGCCACCTCTTCAAAAACAGCATCTGGATTTGCTGCTTTGAATGCTGACATGTCCAGTTCAAATTTTTCCAAAGATTGCAATATAAAATCTTAGGAAATTCAAAAGGAAAATGTGCTTGCATTTGAAAATGAAAGCATTTGGCAACAAACAAAGTAGAGATGGTGAACAAAATAGGCTTCTCTTCTATTATAATGTAAACCGTTGTTGTTTTCTGTAAGTCTTAGGAAGAAAAAAAAAACGTTTTGCTTGTTATTCAAGCCCCTCCCCTGATTTAATTTTGTTATGTTATTGAAATAATATTTTGGATGTGGATACAGAAAGGCAACAATAAATGAACAGCAAAAGTAGCTGACAATACCAAGGACTTAAGAAGAATAAAACGGAAGCTTATTTAGTGCCTAATGATAAGACATCCTTCCCCTGCTGAGCAGAGAAGTTCTGCAATAAAATAGTATAAAGCTTCCTCGTTAAATAAATTTACACAAAATAAAAAAATTACACCCCCTTGATTAATAAACAGAAAATCTTGGAAAAATTACTCTGCTCGTCACATGTTAGATTCCATAATCCAGATTATAAGATGATCTTTCAAGAGTAACAAGGATTCTCATTTTAAAATTGCATATGGAGGTGTTTGAAATCTGTTGCACTTCTTGAGGCATATAATATTTGAAAAACTTGCTCAGTTTTACTAAACAGAACTAAGGTTTAGCACATCTTTTCGTGACTGATGTGATAAGTAATATATGGATACAGCCACAGCAATAATCAACTGACCAAGGACAAAAGGTTGTGGATAAATAAATAATTTAAGCTTGCAAAAGAGTTCCCAGAAGCTTCAACTGCCTGCAGTATTTCTTCATGCATGTCTTCTGTAATAAGTGAGCTTCCTATAACATTTAACAAACAAATATAAATAATCTTTATCCATTGAAGTTAGTTTATAACAATCATGTGATAAGAATGTCAGTCCAGACACAAAGATATAGAAAAACCTGTGTGAAAGGGGCATGCATGCTCTGATACGACTTCAGACGCTTCATAGAACCCACAACACCAGCTGAGCCCCTCCTGTTATGATCAGAAGATTTCAAACGATCTGATACAGTGTCCCCATGCTTCATGCTAGGCCTTGATGTCGTCGTTCCAGTCCCATGCAAACGATCCTGTGTCAAAGGGCTGCCACATAGACAACAAAGTCATGTGCCAGTGATATGCATGGGATAAAATGAATCATTCTTGAAGGAAGAAGGTCAAAGGTTGTATTGTCCAATGGTGTATTCTTCATTTCAAAGTAATGTAAATACATTTCTAACAAAAAGAAAAAACAGTCCAGTTCAAACTACACATCCATCAGATACCATTTCTATACTAACAACTTTTGTGTTCTAGAAATTTACTTCATTAACATTTTTAAGAGTAGCAAACCATAAATTCCAAAAAAAAAAAAAAAAAACTTTGAAGGTTCTTCAAGTACTGGAAAATTAAGCATCCAAACTTTCTTATCTACATAAAATTCACATAACCAACAGCACAATGAGCGAACAACTATCTATCATATGTAATTTAAAAGGCTAATCCGTGAGATCCATTGGGCAGCTCTTCTCCTAACACACGCACGTGCGCAAAAAAAAAAAAAAAAACCCTATTAACAACTAACTAGTCCGTTGCAGATAATATTAAAATTTGTTGCTGATAAAACTCAGCAACGAAACTAGCAACATATAATTTCATATGCAAATAATAGATGCTAATTTTTTAGCAATGGATTATCCATTGTTGATTGTTTAGTAACAGGTTATTCGTTGTAAACCAGCAACGGATATTGTGTTGCTGATCAGCAACGGATATTGCGTTGCTGATTTGTCCGAATTTTTTAAATTATTTTTCCCATCTATTGAATTTTTTTTAATTATTTGTGGATATTTAAAAAATTATAGATAAATATATAAAGAACATAAATTAATACTAGAAATTATTTTATAAACAATAATAACGCAAATAAAAATAAATTTCATAATAAATGTCTAAATCTCATTAAACTTACATCAAAATAGATAAGTCACAGTTTAATAAATATGTTCTATCATAAATGTGGTGATTGGGGTGGTGATGGAAACAAACCAAAACAATGCTGACCATCAGAAGGTGGGATCGGTATATGGTGGTCGAGGCCTAGGTCGATATACTAGATTAGACATAGTATATATAGGTGTCGTCATCTGTGAAACCACATGTGACGGCATAGATAAAGCCATAGGTGCCGACATACCTTGGTCCATATTTGATGCTCAAGCTTGGTATCCCATATTACTAAGAAATTTTTTGATTGAGGTCATCTCCTATTATAATGATAAAATATGACCATCTCTTTTCTTTATTTGCTCTTTCAATGCCTGAATTGATGAGCTAGGAGGTGTTGACTCCATCATATAGGATTGTGATGAAGCACTTGTACTAACAATTGATTTTGGCATACCAGGTGCACCATATATTCTATCCTTTGTAACTCTTTCTATAGCCACACACCAAGCTACTCCATCAAATGAAGGATGATTTTCCCGATTAGCTCCATATCTTGAAATCATCTATTTTTTGTAATTCTCCTACAATACAATTAAATATAATAATAAATTCATTTAAATTTTAAATAATATTAAATTACATTAAAAAAATACTTACAACAACTCTTTTAGACTTGTTATCTATGAATGTTTCGGGTTGCTTGGCACTATGATACAATATTGAAAACACATCACTCCATAGAGGTTCTTTTCCACCCGCTTTTTCTTGCTATCAACAAACAAAAAATATTAGAAAATATAAATATAAAAATTTGAAGTCTGTTATAACAAATATAAACAATCCTCACCATGCTAGCTCGATATAATGCAAATGACACCGTACATCCAAAATGAGTGCTTAATTTACCATCTGTTTCAGTTAGCCGATTATTTCTTGCAAATTTTGATCTCCTTTGAAATTCTGGGTGAACCAAATTTCTTTAATAATTTGATTCCAATCGTCATTGTGTATCCAAACTGGACCTTTATTAATGCAATTCATAATATTTGTGGTATTTTTGTCAGACATAGCTCTTTTACGAGCTCGTGTCAATTGCTGGTTCAAAGCAATTCTAGTCTTATCTTCCCAAATCTTACGAACAATTGGTTCATCATCCTCAGAAAATATTTTTTTTTTCTATATATATAAAAAAAAAAAACAACCAAAGCTCAACATAGTTGTTAACTAGCCTATATAATTACAATCACACAATTATAAGTAAAAAAAGATGAACAAAAAATATTGATAAAATAAAAACTTCTTAACTACATCATAAAATGGAATTTAATGTCTTATATTCTAATTATTATAATATTTTTTTGTTATATACCTTACCATTTCTTAATATATTCCTAAAATATAATTAATTTGTCTTATATCATAGTAACATGACATGTTCTAACCTAATTGAAGTCGTTAAAGATGCAAAAATAATTATATATTAATTTATGTTTTCAATCAATAAAAAAACTATTCTTTACATTAATTGTATCTAAAAGGTTCGAATTTCATTTTGGTCTTCACTTCCATAAAAAAAACTATTTTTTACTACAATAATAATCCTTACATCTAAGATATGGTGTGCATAGAAAAAAAGAATGTAACATCCTTAAATATAATATCATGAAATCTTAAACATTTCTTTACTAATGTCAACTATTGAATGATATGTCTAAGATTATAAAAAAATTTCAGCAGAGTCTCCTTTATTTTTATTGGTACCAAGTTATCGACAACACTTCTATTATATGTCATTACAACTCTCATCTTGATCCAATCATCCTGAATCACATCCCATCCATCAAACAATCTATCAATACGTATATTTATTAATATATTCAAGTCTCATAATATTAATTAATAAGTCAACATAATTATGTCTAAAATAAAAATATATAATCTTATACCTTAAACTCTTTAAAGAGTTCATCCCTATAAGTTGAACCAACTTTTTCCAATTGTGCCATGGTCCTTTAAAATTTGATCTCAAAATAAGTCCAATCTCACGCCCACACGATGAGTTATTGAAGCTTTAAAAAATGACAAATATTCATTAAATTAATAAAGCTTAAAAAATAATTATAAAACACAGTAACCTTATAAATTTCAACTTACTCTGCTGTTTCATATAAATGAAGCTCTCTTTTTTGGGTAATTGGATCCTTATGTGTGTCAAAACCCTTCTTTTGAACCCGTTGCTCATCATGCATTGGAGAAGATGTTGAACCATAGATTGAAGGGATGTCATCTCGATCCTCTGAATCTCTAACATTACAATCATGTCCCTCATCACCTAATCCTCTTGCATTAACATTATCTCCCTCATCTTCATCATTATCACTATCTACTCTCTCATATTGTTCTCCTCTATCTTCCCAACTCTCTCATCTCCCCTAACATCCTTGCCCCTTCAATCATAATAACCCCCATCAACATTATATCCCCTAAAAGTATATGGGTGATATTGAGGGAAACCTTCTTGAGTTTGAAGTAAATCTTGAAAGCGAAAACCCTCGTACGATTGATAATCATCCCTCCGCTTATAATCTTGCCGAGTACGATTATAGCAATCATGCAACTCATGATGAAAGGTTGATGAGAAATGGATGTTTGGCTATTTGGCCTAGATGAAGGGCCATTTGATCTAGATGAAGTGGTCTTAGTACTCTTTAAAGCTAATATAGAACCACATCGAGGCATACTAGATACCTGAAATATAATAAAAAATTAACATCAATAAACAACATTATAGAATAAATATAACTGAATTATTTTTAATTATTGAATATGAACTAATTAATACAATAAGAAAATAAAAATGAACAAAATAATTATTTTTAATTAATACCATTAATACAAACATAACTTACATCATTTAAAAATAAGTCCAAATACAATAAATAAAAATAAATTTTACAATATATCATCATCATGTTGCTCATCATTATCATCACTCATAACCACATCATCATCATCGTAATCACCATTAACATCATCATCAAATTCTTCATCTGAAGCCCTTTCAACTTCTACCGAATTTGCCTGTAACTGAAGCAATTCACAATGGTTGATTTCTGTATAATATGATGCTTCAACAACCATATTTGGATCATCAAGTGTTTGAGTAGGAAGGACATGACATGGTTGAGAAATCTCATCTGATTGAGCGACATCAAATGATCTTATATTGTTATCATCTTCAATAAATTCACCCATGTCAACGTTATAGCGACTTCTAGCAGTTGTCTTAATTACCGCCCACCATTCAGAAGATTTATTATCAGGTGGACATGTATAGTAGACTTGTTGACATTGTTGTGCTAGCACAAAATCTTCATTTCCATATAGTCGAGAAGTATGCTTGATTTCAACCAAACCATTTGAACGATGCATTCTAATTCCTCTTCTTGTATCATACCAATGGCATTTAAACATGAATATTTTGCACTTACTCCCCAAATATTTTAGCCGAACAACTTCTTCAAGCATTCCATAATAATCACATTCATTGTCATCATAGCAACTTCCTTTCACACAAACTCCGTTATTCTTCATCATTTTAAATCGACCATAACTTTAAGTGTGAAATTTGAAACCATTCACATAATACCCATTATAACATTTAACTAAATTTGAAGGGCCCATAGCAAGTGCAAAGATTTGATTCCCAATTCCATTTGATTGATATTCAACCTACCATAACATTTAACACCATAATAAATATTTTTTTCAAAAATAAAATAATTTCTTAAAAGAATAAAATTGCATTAAAAAAATCATTATATAAAACTACTTACATTATTTTTTAACCAAATTGGAAAGATCTCCTCGCATAATTTTTCTATTTCAGCATCGCTCGCATGTGGTTGTTGTGACTTTAGCTCTTGATGACATTGCCTAAATTATAAATAGTTTGTTTTTAAAATTAAATTATTAAGAATAAAGTATATTAAAAAAATTCATACTTACTCTAAATAGGGCTTCAATTCTTCACAGTTGAAACAAATATAGTTGTGTGTAATTTTCATTTCAGCATGTGACAATTGTCTTTTATACGATCTTTTGGACAATTTTTTTCCTGGGTAAGAAAAAATTGAAAGTTGTCCATCAAGACTTTTAAAGCCACTGTCATCATTTCTTGGAACTCGATTCCATATTGTTTGCACGTCATCACCAAAATAATAAGATGCAAAATTGGTAATTTCATCAATCAAATATGGTTCACATATGGAACCCTCAACTTTAGCTTTATTGGTCACTTTTTTCTTCAAATAAAACATATACCTATATCATTGATATCAATTAGTTTGAGAAAAAATGGAAAAGAATAAAAAGTAATATGACATGAAAACATACCGTTCAAATGGATACATCCATCGATATTGAACAGGTCCTCTGACAAAAACATGAATGGTCGGGTCATACACTTTCAAGGAGGTAAATTATAAACAGTCACAATTACTGGCCAACAAGAGTAGACATTTGAAGACATGTTAAATGGACTAAAACCATCAGTGCATAATCCTAACCGAATATTTCGTGGATCTGATGCAAAGACTTGATGGTATTAATTAAACTTCTTCCATGGTATTAATTAAACTTCTTTCATGCCTCCCTGTCATATGGATACACCATAACTTCATCATCTGACCTATGAAAATGATGCCATGTCATATCTTTGGCATGTTGTGGAGACATAAATAGCCTCTGAAGTCTTGGTGTTAAGGGAAAGTATCGGAGTTGTTTCTCTGACTTATTAGAACCTTTACTAGTGGGATTTCTAGGCTTGTATCGTAAACTTCCATAAAAGTCACAATTTGTTTTCATTGCATCTACCCCATAATACAACATATAATAATTAGAACACACATCATATTTATCATAACCAAGTCCAAGTGGTCGCATAAATTTCTTGGCATCATAGAAACTTGAAAGCAAATTTCCATTATCAGGCATGCAACTTTTTGTAAATTCAGTAAATTTATTGAAGGCAGTCTGAGTCAAATTTAGAGTTGACTTCATTTTAAGCAATTGTACACAAGTAGATAATTTAGATTGCCTGGTACACCCATCCTATAAAGACTCATCTGCAGCTTTAAATAATTTATAAAGTTTATTTTCCTCTGGATTCGGAAGCTATTCTGCTACTATAGGACTAGAAACCATATCATTAGAGTATGCATCACCAACCCTCATTGCATGCAGAACCATATTCCTATATGAATTTTCTTCAAAAACATCATTCACAACATGACTGCACCCAACTAATGAAGGTCCAACAATTATTGGTTCGGAAACATAAGGCTCTCTAAGTACAATCCAATTTTCACAATCAAGTAAAAATCCTCTTGAAAACAGGTGCTTATAAACATCTTCTTCCATTAAGCACTTTTGATTTTTGCACCTAACACAAGGACATCTAATTTTACCTCCAGATACATTTTCATCAATTGAAAATGCAAAATTGATAAATCTTCATACACCCGCAATAAATTCAGGACAAATATAACCATCCCTACAACGACGATATATCCATGATCGATCATCCATATTAATCTAATTAACATAATTAAAATAAAAAAATAGAATATTATTTAATATATTTCTTAATCTATATTTAAAACTTTATATATCAAATTATCAAAATATATTCATTAATAACTAGCTAATAATTTAAAAATGAAAAACTCTTACAATACATCTTTTATTGCTAATTTTTTTTACGTTCTCTAATTGAGAGATCATAAGATGTGATTTAATTTAACATTAACTGAAATATTACTGAATTTGAGAAAAATCCAGTGTAAGCATTGTTGATAAAATTATCAATTGAGATTTTTTTTGTTTGAGATGAAACACCGATATATTATTTATTTTAAAGTTGTTAATTGTTGGTTGATGAAGATTTATGGATATTATGAATGTTTGTATTAAAATTTTAAATTATTTAAATTTTTACTTAAAACTATTAATTTATATGGGCGTATGATTTTGGAGTTTCATATATACCTAGTTATTAACTTCTCATCTCATGCACTAGAGTTTCATATATACCTAGTTGTTAACTTTTCTTCTCATGCACTACTCCCATGTAGATTTTTTACAGGAGGCTTATCCAAGAAGTTGTGTATGTGATTGCTTGCTTCTAGAAAATAAGGTTCCATTTATGGTGTAAAATAATGTGAGTTATTAGCAATATATTGTGGCTATATACTGGCAGTGAAATATACTAGATTTTATTGACCAATATTACTGTATGAAGAAATAATAAAACATGTCAAATTGTTGTAATAAATCTTTCAATGCCATCTAAATTATTCATGCGCAATACACATTAATCCTGCCACCTCATGAACTACAGAGAACTAATACAGAGGTTACTTCATTCATATGTGTGTGTGTGTGTGTGTGTGTTAACAACTGTAATTCGTTAAGACATGGAAGATTACTATCAAAGTTGACTAGTTCAATCAAGTTATTTTAGGCCAGCTATCAATTTGCTTGCAAGACACAATGTCTATATGCCCTAGGATCAGGAAATGACTATGGGCGGGAAGTCAGTGCTCACTCCACAAAAGGAGTGAGCACTGGCTTCAAAGACTCCCTGACGGAGGCTAGCCTCACACACGAATACAAGAAGACAACAAACAACTAAGGGAAGTTGTGATTATGGTGTGGATTTGTGGTAGTGTAGAGTTAGTACATTTGGGATCATTTTTTTCTCCTTTTTTATATATTAATTAAATTTTTTTAATGAGATTATGATTCTAGTAGTGGTATACATATTACAAATCAATGGAACAAATATTTCAGAATTAAAAATATATATTTGTAATTGAAATCACTAAATTTAATAATAATGTTCTTACATATAAAATATAACATAAGAAAATGTAATTGAAAAAAAATATATAATAAATATCAATGAGAGAATGTAATCGACTTTAAGAAGAAGTAAAAATAAGAGTTATTATTATTATCGTTAAATGTATCTAGATCTTTTGTAATTCCAAAATTAATAAAAAGTTTTAAACTGTATTGACAAACTTGGAGGAGCAATATGTATAACCCAAAAACTTGACAACTCCAAATACAAATAAGTAATGTGAAGTTATGATGGGTTCAAGCTGAAATTAAAAAAAAAATGAGTAAGAATAATAGTGTTAAGAAATATGTTATATAATCCCTTTCTTTCCTTGAAATGAAGTTTTTAAGCCTACACTTAAGCATATAAATAAACATCTAGACATTTTAGGTGTCATATAATGGGTTATTCTATATACTGAAAAACAAACTGAAAATTTCATCAAAAACCAATTAAAAATATGTTAACTCTATTTGAAGTACCAAACACAGATCTAGAAATTTAACACTAAAAAGGATGAAAATCAGTCAAAGGGCTACCAAAATAAAGCAATCATAAATGCAGAGAACCTTTTTGTGTTTGAAGAAATACAAATATTTATCATCAATCCCTACTTTACCATAATGGGCAGCCAACGATTTTAACAATGTCTGTAAGCCTACATTTATGTTTATTACATGTAACTGTACAATTGAATTCCCAATTTCCTTTACTTTCCGCAACATTGTTCATGCTCTGTTTTGCATGCTCTGTTCAACATAAATCTCAACCCCCCTCTGTTTGTATATATCTTTTTCAAACTTCACCCAGTTAATAAATTTAAAATGAAATACATTACATTAATAATTAAAAATATTAGCATGTGATGACAACCATATTTAACAAATAATTTGCAAAAAATCAAACAAAATTATTATTCTCATCAATGAAATTAGTTAATAAAATAAAATATATTATCTCTAAATTACAAATAAAATCTCTCAAATATGGGTTTCTAATTATACCTGTTTTAATTTGTTACACTGTATTCCTTGCAAGTGGATCCTTGGGAGCACAACACGGTTCTTTGCAAGTGGGAGCACAACATAGTTCTTTGCAAGTGGATTCTTAGGAGCACAGCACATAAAAAGTTAAAGAAAACAAAAGCGGGGTTATTGAAAAAGGATGTTTTGGAATTACATATTCACGGAGAATAATTTAAGAGAAAGTGACAGAGGATAGGGTGGGTTTCTTGAAAATGAAGAAAGGGACAAATTGATGGGGTTAGGGTTTTTTATGTGGAGAATGAAAGTTGTCTGATTTTGAGTTGGAGTAATTGTCTCCTCCCGTGTGGGGTTTTTTTTTGTTTATGTACTTGTACCAATTAATTTTTGACACGTTATTATTTTATATATATATATATATATATATATATAAAGGTCAAACTTTTTTCTTCTCTTTATCAACATAGTGATTGTAAACCGTGCCACCGTATTAGCAACGGATAATCCGTTGCTGATTTTTAATATATTAATTTATTTTTTAGCAACTGATTTTCTGTTGCTAATATTAAAAAAATATTATATATGTAATCCATTACTAATCTGTTGCTAAATTTGCATCTGAAATATTTCGTTGCTAATTTCTAATGCTATTGACCCTTTTTTTAGTAGTGAAACACAATTGGAATATGTTGTCACGTGAATATGATGCCCATATTGGTTGTTTACAGGAACCTAGCAACCAATATGATCACCATCGCATCTTCTAGTAAAAACAATTCTTATATTTTAAATTCCAATATAAGCCTTCCTAGAAGGATCATGAACTGGAACAAAAGTTGGCCACAAGCTGTATTTTCCAAGTACAAGACATTAGAAGCCAATTCAATGTGCTCCCATTCTAAATTCTAATGCAACAAAGTTACAAAAATTAGTTATTTGGTGTGGCAATCCTTTGTGGCAAACCTATTGAAACTTCAGTTTTATTTTAATAAGAAAGGAAACAAGACTAGTATTACATTAGCCCAAACAACAAATGTGATGTTGTTACTAATAAAATGTAGCACTATGTAAGCCTATAAACCAACACATTAAACTAACATCTAGGATCTTTGATTTGAAACTCACCTGGAGCAATCTGTCAAAGCAATTGCAAACGCACTTCAGAGTTTACAAGCCTCATGTGAATCAAGACACTTTGAGGAGCACTAACCTGGTGATCCAAAACACATTAGCTATGACTACAACAAAACATCAAATAGAGCAGAGCAAACTGCAACACAGCGACTTTGCAAATACCAAAAAATTCTCCCTTCAAAGCATAACTGCAAATCATGCAACATTTTATTCTCATCCATAATGTTTCTTGCATCATCTAAAAATTAAATAAACAAAAAATATTCCATTAAAATCGTTGTCCTTGCAGTTCCAACACTTTTTGGCTTCCCAAACAACGAGAATAGAGACAGTGGAAGGCCACTCCAAAGGTATTCTAACAACTCCAGGGCTGGATAGAAGCGTGGAAGTGAATGCATCAATTGAAAAAATAACACCAAGATATAAGGCTTAGAGCAGAGGTGAGCAGATGACAGGGCAAGAACTTAACAGGACAGGGTTAAGCTACCAACCTTCAGATGAGAGAATCCTCGAGGATGGCTGCGGAAGTGCAAGAAATACTTTAAGATCCACTTGGTACTTGCACACCAGTAGGTGGAAGTGGTCTTATATTACTTGGAAGGCAAGGCAGATGTGTGGTTTGAAGGCTTGGTACGAGGAAATGATTCACTTATGGATTAGGAAGAGTTTTCTCAGGATCTTTGCAGAGGTTTGAAAGCAGGAATGACATCGTTGAAGAATTTAACAAATTAACCCAAGACAGAAACGTGGATGACTATATAGAAAGATTTAAGGAGCTGAGATCCTTGATAGGGGCTCTCAATCCACTTTTACCAGAGTTCTACTATGTCTCTAGCTTCATTAGTGGATTGAAAGATGAGATCAAACTGATGCTTAAGATCTTAAAACCTGCAAAAGTGCTAGTGGCATTCAAAAAAGCCAGATGGCAGGAGGAGTCTAACAATGCATTAACCAGGAAGACCCAATCATTGCACAGATTAACCCTCCACTCAACAGTGGTGGAATAACAAGCAATGTTCCACCAAAATATTTTGGTCCATCCAAGATTGAAGGAGTAGATAGCCTATACAAAGAGCGAAAAAATTAGGATAGTGTTTTAGGTGTGGGGAAAAAAACATGTCTGGGCACAGATGCAGTGCCAAGAGCTTACACATGATAAAAGGCATACAAGGAGAGGACAACGAGGGAATTAGGGAACTATAAGGCATGATGCAGGAGGAAGACAAGGAGAATAATCATATAGATGAATTTGGGTTGTCATTAAACGTCTTGGCAGACAACGATACCTCTAATACTGTCAGGATAAAATGGAACTGTCAAGGATAGAACCTTATCATTCTAATAAACAATGGGAGCACACATAGTTTTATTAATGAGAGCAAGATTGAATTGAATGTTACCACCAGTAAAACCACATTGCTGGCAGTCACGGTGGCCAATAGAAATGTCATGTTATGTGAGATACATAGCCCTGAATTTACTTGGTTTATACAAAGCTACGAATTCAAGGCCAACTTGAGGGTGCTGAAATTGGGCATGTATGATATAGTGCTGGGAGTAGACTGGCTGAAGAAGTATTCCCTAGTGTTATTTGATTTCTTCAGATTACGACTATCATTTCAAAAAGATGGCAAAATGATTGAGCTAAAAGGAATATCACAGGTTTCTGACTTACAAATGATAACAATATTGAAAGAGCAGAGAAGCTTCAAGGATGTGGTTGGGGGGGTAATCAGCCAGTTCTTTATGATGGATAGTGAAGAGGGAGATAAGCCAACCAAAACAAAGGCAGAGATTAAATCTCTATTAACAGAATTTGTTGGAATCTTTGAGGAACCACGAACCTTACATCCAGTAAGGCGATTCAATCATAAGATACCACTGAAACTAGGTTCACAACCTATTAACATCAGGCCCTATAAAAGCTCATTCATTCAAAAAAGTGATATAGAGAAACTGGTGAAGGGGATGCTCTCTAATGGCGTGATCCAGCACAACATTAGTCCCTTTGCATTCCTAGTCTACTTGTTAAAAAAAAAAAAAGACAATAC
The DNA here is from genome assembly GCA_964019445.1 of Populus tremula. Lineage (NCBI taxonomy): Eukaryota > Viridiplantae > Streptophyta > Magnoliopsida > Malpighiales > Salicaceae > Populus > Populus tremula. Next base: position 29,349,646 of record CAXHTJ010000001.1, on the reverse strand, counting down.
GTGGAGGTTCTACATCGATTACATGCAATTTAATGAGCATACCATAAAAAACAAATTTCATATTCCTCTTATCGACGATCTTTTTGATGAACTGTATGGCTTGAGTTTTTTCTCCAAACTGGACCTAAGGTTAGGCTATCATCAAGTCAGAATGCACAAGGAGGACATTGAGAAGATAACATTTAAGACGCATCATAGGCATTACAAATTCAAGGTCATGCCCTTCGGCCTTACCAATGCCCCGGCCACCTTCCAGGCATTAATGAACAGCATATTGGAATCGTACCTACGCAAGTTTGTGTAGGTTTTTTTTATGATATACTCAATTTACAGCCCTATTTTTGAGTTATAGCTTGTCCACCTCAGGCAAGTTCTGGAGACTTTGAGTGATAACCAGCTACTTGCTAAGAGATCAAAATATACATTCGGTGAGCAACATGTGGAATACCTGGGGCATGTGATTTCTATAGCATGAGTGCTAATAGACTGGAAGAGGACTGAAGCAGTGAACAGTTAGCCTACTCCACAATCCTTTAAAGAATTGAGAGGGTTTCTTAGGTTGGTTGGGTATTATAGGAAGTTCATATGATATTTTGGAGTTATCAACAAACCCTTAACAGATTTACTGAAGAAGAACAATTTCGGCTGGAATGATCAATCTCAACAAGCTTTCGATCACTTGAGAAAGGCCTTGTGTGAAGCACCAACTCTAGCTTTGCCTAATTTCTCCAAGACTTTTTTCTAGGAAATCTATGCTTGTGATTTAGGGTTGGGGGCTGTCTTAAACCAAGAAGGAAGACACGTAGCTTACTTCAGCAAATCTTTAAGTCCAAAACACATGGAGGTGTCCATCTATGAAAAAAAATACCTGGCTATTCCAATGGTTGTGGAGAAGTTGAGACATTACTTAGAACAAGAATAATTCATCATACAAACATATCATAAAAGCTTGAAGTATTTGTTGGATCAAAAGATTCACACTTTATTTCAGAAGAAATGCCTGATGAAACTCTTGGGGCTGTGATATACAATACTATAAAGAAAAGGCAAGGAGAACATTACTACTAATGCATTATCCATGAAGCACAACAATAGTCATCCTGTCACGGCTATTGTGGATTTGGATGCAAAATTGGATGCAATAACCATACCAGTGTACTTCCCGCTTGGTATGAAGATGTTCATGCATCCTGCACTAAGGACTCCAAGTTACAGGCCATTATTATGGGCAAAAATGATGGGAGTCACAGGGGATACCGATTACACTTATGCAGAAAGGGTGTTGAGATACAAAGGCAGGATAATGATGGGACAAGAGGGGGAACTCAAAACTAAATTGGTAAAGTCTGTGCATGATTCTTATGTGCGAGGACATGCTGGTGTACAAAACACATTTAGAAGGATGAAGGCAAACTTCTATTGGTCTGGAATGAAGGTAATGGTGAAGAGGAAAGTAGAAGAATGCAATGTTTATAGGCAAGCTAAGGCAGAGAGAGTAGTTTATCCAGGCTTGTTGCAGCCATTACCAGTTCTTAATGGAACGTAGGAAGCCATTACCATGGACTTTGTAGAAGGATTGCCAAGCTCGGATGAGAAGAATGCTATTATAGTGGTGGTAGATAGGTTCATTAAATACAGGCATTTCATTGGTTATCGCTAACAGAATAATGGTATAATTCCAGTTATCATTCAACCTTGGGCATAAGTCTTTTTCAAACCCTTTATGGTTATGTTCCTCTGTAGAGGGAGTGGATTACTCGGGAATCTACCCCAGTAGCTGTAGTGAAAGATGTGCTACAAAGAAAGGCTAACATGGATCATATATTGAAGGAGTAGTTGGAAACAACAAGGCACAAGATGAAGCAAATGGCTGATAAGAACAGGTCAGAGAGGGAGTTTTTGGTGAGGGGTTTGGTTTTTCTTAAACTTAAACCTTATAGACAAAATAGTGTTGCATTAAGAAAGAACCTTAAGCTCAACCCCCGGTATTATAGACCTTATCCAATCATTTGAAGGATTGGAATGATGGCTTTTTAGTTGAGGCTGCTGAAAGGGAGTTTGGTACATCCAGTGTTTCATGTATCATTACTCAAGAAAAAGATTGGTGACGCATCAATCATTTCTTCCAAGTTGCTAATAGTAGACAAGAAGGAACGGATGCAAATTGTACCCATAGCTATATTGGATAGGAAGATGATGAAGAAGGGCAATCGGGCAGTAACCGCCAGGTTGATTCAATGGTCCAACCTCTATCCAGAAGATGCCACATAGGAAGATCTTGAAGATCTCCAAAAACATTTTCCAGAATGCATCACACCACTCTTGACATACACTAATTGGCATTCAATAAAACCTTAGTCCTTATATTGTTCTAGTATTATTTACTCCAAAAAAAAAAAAAGATGGGAGCTAGAGGATATGGATAGACAGCCGAGAAATTAAGAAAAGATAACAGTGAAATACTTATTACCAATCTTATGGCTTAATGACATGTTGGATTTGTTATATGCTACGTCTATTTTTACAAACATTGATCTTCGTAGCGGGTATCATCAAATTCATATTCATTCTGGTGATGAATGAAAGATGACCTTTAAAACAAACGAGGGTTTATTTGAATGGCTAGTTATACCCTTTGGATTAACTAATGCACCAAGTACTTTCATGCGTGTTATGATATAAATTCTCAAACAATTTTTAGGAAAATGTGTTATTATATATTTAGATGACATGTTAATTTTCATTAAGTGTTTCTAAGACAATTTAGCTCATGTTAAATAGGTGTTAACAACTTTGAAGGCTGAACAACTTTATATTAATCATGCTAAGTGTTTATTCATGAAGAAGATGGTTTATTTTTTAGGCTTTATCATCTCTAATCAAGGTGTTGAATTTGATCTTGCTAAAGTACAAGCTATTTTAAATCAGCCCACACCTCGAATTTTTTTTTAGGTCCGAACCTTTCATGGTATAACTGTATTTTATCGATAATTCATTTAAAATTTCAACACTGTAATGGCCCCAATAACTGAATGTTTAAAGGGAAAACATTTCACTTGGACTGCAACATCCACCAAGGCTTTGATATTAAGAAGAAGTTGGGGTAAACACCAGTTCTAAAGTTGCCACACTTTTTCTAAAGTTTTTGAAGTGGCTTATGATGCTTCATATGTAGGAATTAGAGGTGTCTTAATCCAAGAAGATCATCTTATTTCTTTTTATAGTGAAAAGCATAATGATACTCGTTGAAGGTATTTGACATATGATATGGAACTTCATATGTAGGAATTAGAGGTGTCTTAATCCAAGAAGATCATCTTATTTCTTTTTAGAGTGAAAAGCATAATGATACTCGTTGAAGGTATTTGACATATAATATGGAATTTTATGTTTTAATTCAAACTATTAAGCATTGATGTCCTTACTTGATCCATAGAGAGTTTATTCTTTATATTGATTGTGACTTTTAAAACACATTGGCTCTCAGAGTAAACTCAATGCTAAGCATTCTCGTTGGATGAATTATTTACAGCAATTTGAATTTGTTATTAAACACAAGCTAGGAACTAAGAATAAAGTGGTAGGTGCCTTAAACCGACAACCTCACTTATTACACCTTTTCTTAGTTCATTCTACTAGATTTAAAGACATTAAAATGCAGTATGTTGGTGATGACGACTTTAGCAACATACGGGGTAACTTAAATTCAAAAGTTACATAATTGGTTGTGAATACTCTATGAGGGATGATTTTATAGTACTAGGATGTGCATCCCCAAGGGCTCCCTCTGTGCATTCATCATAACAGAACTATATAATGATGGGTTAGCAACATATTTTGGTTATGACAAGACTTATACCATGGTTATTAATCAGTTTTACTGGCCTTAGATGCGTAAATATATGCATAAAATGGTCAATCATTATAAAATCTCACAGCTAAATAATGGAACTAAAAGCAAAGTTTGACTCTATATACCTCTTCCAATTCCAGATAAGTTGTGGCAGTATACTAGCATGGATTTTGTTTTTGGACTACCCAGGACTATTTGGAAGTATGATTTAATTATGGTGGTAGTGGATCAATTTTTGAAAATGTATCATTTCATTTCATGTAACAAAACCTTTGATGTTTTTAAGGTAGCTATTTTGTTTTTTTTATAAAAGGTGATATGATTACATAGTGTGCTACTCTTTATTGTCTCTAACAGGGATGCCAAATTTGTAAGTTATTTATGATACCTTATGGGCAAAAATGGGGACAAAATTAATGTTTTCTAGTGTGTTCCATTCCTAAATAGATAGTTGAACCGAAGTGCTCAATTAGAGTTTGAGAAATGTATTACACTGATTTTTTGTTGATCATATAACCAGTTGGGATCTTATACTTTCACGGGTAGAATTTGTTATCAATAATTCTGTAAACATGTCCACAGGGTGGACACCTTTTGTAAGATCTCACATCGAAAGCGAGTGTCCAGAGTCAGGGCCTTATAAGTGTATGCTCACCTTGACTAGTAAGACGCGTTTTGGGGTCATTCGTGGCTGCCAAGAACAAAACCGTGAGGGGGACTTGGGTGGAGGCCCTGGATTTGAGTGGACTAGGAGGCCAAAAGCGGACAATATCTTGCTAGTGAGGTGGGGTGTTACATTTGGTATCAGAGCCGAGGACGGCTCGTCTTAAGGTGGGGGGATTGTAAGATCCCACATAGAAAGCGAGTGTCCGGAGCCAGGGCCTTATAAGTGCATGCTCACCTTGACTAGTAAGACGCGTTTTGGGGTCATGCGTGGCTGCCAAGAACAAACCCGTGAGGGGGACCTGGGTGGAAGCCCGGGAATGGGTGGACTGGGAGGTCCAAAGCGGACAATATCTTGCTAGTGAGGTGGGGTGTTACACCTTTTGATTTGGTATATGGGAGACAGCCTTACGCTCTATTAGATCTTAAGTTTTTGCGAATACCTCCCAAACCAAATGAAATTGGTCTTGATTTTTCAGAATATATGAAAGATATACATGCAGAGGTTAAACGACGTCTATCTTTTGGTACTGAATCATATACAGCTTTTGCCAATGCTAAATGCAAGGATAGATAATTTAACATTGGTGCTATGATCCTTATTCATTTAAGACCATAATGTTTTCCTTTAAAGAGTTTCAACACGATGCATGCACGACGCGCTGATCCTTTTCAAATCACCAAAAAGTTGGGCAGCAATGCATGTGTCATAAACTTACCTTCATAATTTAGTATTAGTCTAGTTTTTAATATTGAAGATATTATTATGTTTAAAGGTGATGCAAATGATCATATTCTTATTTCAAGTACAAAGGACATGCTAGCCTCTCTACCTCAAGTCTATGCACCCACTACGTCAAATGATAAAGTTGTCTCAATCATTGATCACCAGTTTATTTATACTTGTCGTAAGGGATATTATAAATTTTTAGTCTAATAAAAACATTGACCCAATTCAAATTCAACTTGAATAAAAGGTATTGAACTCCAGCGACTGTATTTAGATTTATTTGTTGCATATGCTAATCATAACTTGTCGGAGTCAAGTTTTTCAAGGAGCCAACAATTGATGCAAATCAGGAAGATGAAGGTGTCCTTTAATTTATGGAGTCTGATGGTTGCTAGGCATAAAAGACGGCCAATGAATATACTAGATAAATGAGACGTGTTGGACAAAGAAGCTTTTTGAAGCATTTATAATTTATTAGCTGTTAGTTATTTTATTCTAGTTAGCTATTAGTTTTCTAATCAAGTTAGTATTTGTTTCTTAATTATATCATAGATTGTAGTCCTTTAACTGGAAAATATATAAGGGATGAAAAATAAAACAAAAAAGAAGAGTTTTTTTTCTTTTGCAATTGATTTAAAAAAAAAACATAATGTGTAGTTTAAAGTGATTCCTTTGTAGAGAGATTTTGTATTTATTAGTTAATTGTTACTCTTCTTATATTCAACGTGAGGTTGAAACTAGAAGTATTACATCATAATTTTAACCAAATACATATTTTAATCCAATCAACTATAACTAAAAGTGATTTTTAAAATTTTATTTTTTTCATACAACAACTACAAATTCTATCACAATATCAAATACACTCTATATTATTGTGGATAGGGAAAAAAATCATCTCAATCCTGAACAAGCTTTTGCCTCAAGAACTTAGGCCAATGATCTTTGTACTTTTAATTCTTTCTCATGACAATCCCTTTACAAAAATAATTTTTAATACAATCCTTATATTTGTCTCTCCATTGCATTCTGTGTTTTGACTATTAACTTTGAAATATAATTTTTTATGTTTTAAATAACATAAAAAAAAATAGAGAATATTTAAATATTAAAAAAAACAAAAAAAAAATTATCATCAATATCAATTTTCACTCACATATAATTAACCATTTTCAAATTTAAGAAATTGAAAAAAAAAGTAATAAAATTATAAAACTAATGGTATTATCGATTCCCATTAAAAAAAGGAAATAATAACAAAAATAAAATCAAACAGATAAAAAAATCAATACCCATGTTTTCTCTACCTTAATTTTAATATTAAAAAAGAAAATCGACTCCATTCAAACCACGGATATTTTCTTCATGGACAGGGCCAGGCAGAAAAGAGCCTAGACACTCTGTTCGAGAGATCCTCTTCATGGAATGGGCCTGGGCTCTTTAAAAAGGGGACCAAGGGGCCCAACCGCAAGGACAAACTTCGTTAGGTAGTGATGAATATATTATAATAAAACATTCCGTACAAATTTTATATTCGCGTAGGAACCATAACGATTAAAGATTCTCTTCGTTTTAAAGAAAAGCAAAATGAGTACGTGGGCCCTCCACGTAATGTAAAGTAGCCACTAGCGTCAACATTCATAAGTATAGTAGCTGGTACGGTTCCCACCAGTTTTGCCAAGATAAACGGCCCATGCATCACCGTTTCACGTGATTTTGCTTTGTAGGGTCACTTTGCTGACCGTTAGATCAACATTGGACCCCACCAAACCCGTCAAATCGACCCCTCTTGGTCTTATCATCAAATGCTCGATCCACACCAAGTTGCGGATGGTATACTTGGAAAATGGATGTCTGGCGGCTTAAGAATATGAGAAATTTTATGATATTCATATAGTGATTATTAGTTGTTTTTTTATTTTAAAAAATAATAAATATGGGTGAAATAAAATAAATTTTAGATGAATATATTTTTATGGTTTTTATTTTATTTTTGTATTTTTATGTTTGTCTTTTTTTCAATACATGTCTAAATAATAATTATTAGTATATCGCCCGTTATTTTTTAAGCTCCATCAGAAAATTTCAATAGTAGTTGGAACAACTATTAAAATATAAATTAATTTGAAAAACCTTCAAAATGAAAAGCTTCCCAAGTTTTTTTTTCTTGAGTTTTAAGACATGACACTTGCATAAACTTTGCTACCATTCTTTAATTATAAAAAGAGTTTGAATTGGTTTACTATCCAAGACAAAAAAAAAAAAAAAACCAGTCTCGCCAGGACAAATTGTAAGTATGTTTGTTATTGATATTATCATCTAAGTTGGATTTGAAATAGATATTTTATATTATTAATCATGTTATATTATGGGTTAAATTAATTTGTTCTTGAATGTAAAAAGAATATTTAGATATTGCTAATATCTTTTTAGTGCAGAAAAAATTTAAACCATATGTGGGTTAGCCTGATGTAACCCAGTTAACTATATGGGTAAAAAAAAACCTGAACGACCTATAAAAACATAGTTTAGTTTAAAAAAATTCAAGTTGATATCTTTTTTTAGTATTAAGATAACAACATATTGGAATGACTTGGGTCAACCTTGGTTAACAAGTCAAATATGTGACTTAGGGTTATGAAACTATGATAACCCTATAAAAAATAAATCAAAACAAATTATAAAATCTAATTTCTAATTAATTCAATGTTGAATGATGAAATTGAAAAAAATAATAATTAAAAAAAGCATTAAGAAAAGTAACTTGAGCTAACTTGTCAAACTCGCAACTCATATCATAAGATCAAGATAACCCTTTATAAAGAATATCGAGATAAATTATGAAATTCAATTCTCAATAAGTCAAGTATTAAAGAATGTAAAAAGAAAACCAATTAGAAAAATAACATAAAAATTGACTCAAGCCAAATCCATGATTCTGGTAATGAAATCAAGATAACCCGTAAAGAGAGATTAAAACAAATTATGAAACTCAATTCTTAATCGATTCCATTGGACCCGGTGTTAAATGATGAAATTTTTTAAAAAAATTAATTTAAAAAAATGACATAAAAAATGAGGCAAGTCAATATGGGTTAACCCTTTAATTATTATTCGTGGGTTATGAGGTCGGAATAACTTTATAAAAATCAAATCAAAATAAATTATGAAGCATAATTCTCAATCAATCAGAAGATTAAATTATGAAATTGGGGAAAAAGTCAATTAAAAAAAACAAATTAAGTCAACTAGATTAACTTGTCAAACTCGCAACCTTAGTCATTAAATGAGGATAACCCAATGAAAAAAATCAAATGTTTAATGACACGAGACTAAAATAACTTCTTAAAAAAAAAAAATTGATTTAATTGGGGTTAAAATACCAAAACTCAAGCCCTGGTCATGAGACCAATATATCCCTATATATATATAAAAAAATCAAAACAGACTATGAAACTCAATTATTAAGCAACCCAATATTAAATGATAAAATTAAAAAAATATCAATTAAAAAAACAAAAAACATAACTCGGGTTAATTCGAGTGAACCCATTAAGTACTATTCATAAATCATGAGACTGAAATAATTCAATAGAAAACAAATCATAAAACCTAATTTCCAAATTAACCCAACATTAAAGGTTAGAATTGGAAAAAAAGATAAAAGATAAAAAAAAAAAAACCCAGCCAATTAGGTTAACCAATTAGGTTAACTTGTTGAAGATGCAATTTATATCATGGAAATGAGATAATCCAATAAAAAAACAAATATAATATTAACGGATATTTAAAAAAAAAACCATTGATTTAAAAACAAATAAAAAAACAAGGAAAAATGTTTTTTTTCCATGATATAAATTGCATCTTCGACAAGTTAACCTAATTATGAAACATAAATTATGAATATCGAGATAAATTATGAAATTCAATTCTCAATAAATTATGAAACATTTTAACATTGAAAGATGAAATTGAAAAAAAAAATGACTATACAAAAATATTTTTTTAAAATAATAATTAAAAGAATATAGATCAAAATTAAATACAAAATAAATTTAATATTTAATTGAATAGTGAGACCGAGGAAACAATAAGTATGATAGGTATCTTAAAAGATCTTATATATACCTATGAGTATAAAAAAATCATTACTTCAATACAAATAATTATTTTAAATTTAGAGATATGAAAGTTTTTTATACCTTCAATACTTTTATTTTAAGGGATCATATATGACCTGACATTTAGTCTAAAAACTTGGTAATGGTTGATCCAAATGCTTTGGGTGTATCTTATTTGTTAGACCTATATTTTACTAGGCTTGATTGTCTGCAAAGTCATGCTCTTTGGATTTGATATCATTGTTAGGCTCACTCTGCATCAAGCTTTGTTAAATGCAAAATCCAAGCTCTTTGGATTTGATATATTTACAAGATACATGTTATATTGGGACTAATTGACTGTCAAATCCAAACTTTTTGAATTTAACATGCTTATTGGACTTATATTGTCTTAGACTTAACTGATTGTTGAACTCAAGTTTTTTATATTTAACATGGTTGACAAGTCTATTTTTATATTACTAAGATTTTTTTATTTATAAAAATTTTAACCAAATATTTTAACTTATCAAAAAATAAGTTATTTTTTTCAATAAATAAAGTGGATCTATATGGCCGTTCACAATCATTTGTTACGAAATCAATAGTATTTATTTATTTAAAAAAGAATGAACATGCATCTTAACCGTACTTGTACAATAATATCAATAACTAGGTACAATCATGAGATAATCAATCAATTGAATGATAAAATAAATAAATAAAATACTAAATAGTTTGTAACTTGAAAACATCACAATTACAATGTCTTTAAATAACTGTAGCAATTCACATAATTAATACGAATAGATGCACTAAAAGGGAAGTCCTTTCTTTAAATAACATCACAATAATTTTTTTTAAACAATTTGATAATTCTTTCCCTTTTATTTTCTATTCAAAACGCACATGATGCATAGTTTTGAAACGTGACTTGTCTTGACTGGTCGATCAGGGATCTGGCAAACTCAGGACTGAAACTAGGTTGAGTTGAAGAAAAAACAGGAAAATAAAAAATCTGGTGTGACCCGGCTGACTGGGTGACCTGACAAAACCCGATCAAAAACCCGGTTGCAACATGTTGATTCTTGCTTCTTTTTTTTTTTACTAAAACAAAGTTATTTTAATTTTTTTTTTAAATTGATCCGGACGACCCGGTGACCTGGTCAAAACTCGGAACCAAGACCTTGGAATGGACCGGGTCTAAAAACTATGATATGATCCCTCAATTTCTATTTCTAAGCTAACTTTAGTTCCATTAAATGCATTGTTTAAAAATAAAATCATGTTCACTTGTCAGCATATAATACATGTTGAACATAATTTTTTATTTTTACATATGATATCGGTGTGTCTCAACTAATTAAATTGAGATTGTTTGAAAATTAATTTTTTAATTATATTAGTTTGATTTTTTTTTATTGTACTAGTTTGGGGAAAAAATGAAAGAAAAAACTAAAACTTTGAATTAAGATGCGCATTAAGTTTTTTTTTTCCCTTTCGAGAGAAAAGAAAAAAGCAATGGTTTAATTACACATCACCTGCCCTCTTAAAAGTTAAAAAACAATGTCTTTCGGTGGAGGCCGTCAGAGTTAAAATTAAAACATTATTTTTCTATATTAAAGCCTCTGTGTTTCTTAAAAAAGGAAAAGAAAGAAAGAAAAAATAAATGAAAGCTACCTGTTTGAATTTGAGATTGAATCTATTTATTTTTTAAAAATAATTTGGTTTTTTTTATTTTAAATTATTTTTGAATTTTTTATATATATTAATATTAAAAATAATTTTTTTTTTTAAAAATATTATAAGAAATCTCCACGCTACCAAACACGACTGTTATTTTCATGATACCCCCCTCCCATTATTTATTGCACTTCACCGGTTCACCCTCTAAACAAACCACCCCAACAGTCCCCCACGCCTCTCCATTTTCCTGCGGCCAGTACTTATACAATGACCAAACTTCGAATCTGAACCCAAACACAAAACAACCCTTCATTTTCTCCCTCTATAACCTTAACTAATCACCCTGGTCTTGTCCCAAGACCGACCAGCAAGAACCCATGGCAGCGGCACTAGAGTGCTGGTCGAGCAGAGCCAGCACAGACGAGGACATGGTAGAACAAGTCTTAATGAGAACACAAGACAGATCAGAAACCTCATCATCTTCAATCACTACAACAGCAACATCCTTACAACTATCTGATAAAATCTCAAATCTTTCACTAAAAGACACTATTTCCTCGTCATCTGCAATGCAAAAAAGGCTTCAAAGATTGAGTCGAAATGTGTCTGAAGCCATTGCTTCACTTAAAAACTCATTGAATCTTGATTCACCACGTGACTCACTAGTGCAGCTAACGAGCTCCCAACAGGTAATGCAAATGGTAATAAGGGCGAGAGATGTAGAAAGGTTGTGTGGGCGAGTGTTGTAAGGAACCTCACTCAGTTGTATCCGGGGAGCCAGTTGCCCGAGAAGCTTGTGTCCAATATCAGGAAGCACTATGATTCTTTGCCACTCAGGTTTGGTTTTTATTGGTGATCCAATCTTGCTTTACTTTATAATTTTGCACTGGGTTTTGTTTGATTGCCATAAAATGGAGGAAAATTGGACAAAGACACTTTTTTGAGGAGTAACACTGCCACTCTATTTTGCAAAGAAAGCGCACCATTTGATTTTTTTTTTTTGGTGGTCTACTAATAGAAAGATAACATTAGTGTTGGATTTTGAGATTTAATCCAATATAATGAAAAAAGCTAAAAGCTTTTACAGGAATTTACCTTTTGTCCACAAAGTTTCCGGTTGTTCTTGCGTTATATGCATAATTGTTGCCCTTTCTTCTTTTTTGGTAAATTTGGGTGTTTTTGACAGTTATGCTCAGGCAGGGTTTGATATGAAAGAAGTGTTTTTGCACATTAAGTTGATAGAGCAGACATCAGTTGACGAACAACCAGCAATAATGATACAAGAAGTGTCTGATGATGAGGTACAGGGCTGCGTATACAAACTCACATTTGCTTGCAACTCGTCCATTTCGTGGCCCGCAATGTCTGGTGCATTGGATAGCGCTTCCATTTGTTGCAAGAAGATTCAGATCTTTGAAAAGAAAGGGTTTACTCTTGGGGTTGTTCTTCTTTTAGTCCAAGCTGGACAAGAGAAATCATTTAGAGCTCGGATAGAAAGCGCTTTAAAATCTTCTGTAAAGAAGTCCAAATCCACCACTGTGAAGCTTCCCTTTGGGCTTTGTGGGTGTCAAGAAGAGAATACTAAAGGAAACTTTGGTGAAATTGAAGAGGATTCTTGTGAACAGAATTGTAGGAATGCCATTGAGAATTCAAATGTGAATATTCAGCTTGAGATGCCCTTACCCACTTCGTCGATTGTTGTATCCGTCGATGAGTGGCAAACAGTTAATTCTGGCAGGGATGAGATAGGAAAATGGCTTTTGAACTCTGATAATCTTGAGTTCATTGATCAGATTGGACCAAATTCCTTTAAGGGAGTTCACAAGGGCAAAAGGGTGGGAATTGAGAAGCTTAAAGGGTGTGATAAAGGGAATTCTTATGAGTTCGAGCTCCGTAAAGATCTTTTGGAACTGATGACTTGCGGGCATAAGAACATTCTTCAATTTTATGGAATTTGTGTTGATGAAAATCATGGATTGTGTGTGGTGACCAAATTGATGGAAGGTGGATCTGTTAATGAGCTAATGCTAAAGAATAAAAAGCTTCAAACTAAGGAAATGTAAGAATTGCTACAGATGTAGCAGAAGGGATAAAGTTTATGAATGATCATGGTGTTGCATATAGAGACCTTAACACGCAACGGATTATGTTGGACCGGCACGGGAATGCTTGCTTAGGGGACATGGGCATAGTTACTGCTTGCAAAAGCATGGGTGAGGCGATGGAGTATGAAACAGATGGTTATCGTTGGCTAGCTCCAGAGGTTTGTTCCCTATCTTTCTTCACAAGTTTCAAAATTCATGTCTTTGAAAGAAGTCAATTCTGATCACAACTATCCATTGGATAAGCACTTGTCACGACCATGAACCTAGCAATGATCAAAGCGTGTTTTGCATAGATGGACAATGAAGCCAGTCGATTAGCATGCATTTGAAATGTTGTTTTGATTATCATAATTTTTGGTACGTAATCGCAATTCCATGCCATGCATCATTTCCCTGTAGGATATCGACTTATTGCGTTGTTTTGATGTTGGGATAGTTTAGTTCTTAAGGGATCGTTGGTGTATTTTGAGTTAGTTTGCATATAGGTGCTGTACCTTTTGTTGTGTAGCTGGGTTCTAAGTTAATTATTTGGCTACGAATACATCTAAGCACCTTTAACTGTCACCGTGAAATATTTAGGCCATTTTTATCTTTAATTGCCTACCTGTTACTGTAAATTTAACCAGGAGAATACTGTAAGTTTAATTGCCTATCTTTAGTAGGAGTATCTTTTTGTGATAAACGATGTTACCGCTGTGCTAAAGGAAATTGCTTAGAATCAATGTATGAAGGCGCTATCTGGTTCACTCAAATATGCTGAAAGAGACTTTATACCACTCATCCCAACATAATTGCTTGAGCATGCGCAACATGTCTTCATAATTGTTCTTGCTTTACATCTCAACATAACATTTACCTTTGCATAAACACCCTTATATTCTCCATTAGAAAAATCATCCCAGCCACTACAATATTGTTGTGGTGCCACTTTTAGCAAAATGGTTTAGTTAGTGGAGCCCGCTGATTTGATCTCTTGAACTTTAGGCATGATTAGCGGTCCTTTTCAATACCTAATTTGTAAGCCTATACGTGGGCACAAACTTTTTTCAATTCCATTTGCCTATAGGAGCAATATACATATGATGATAATATTCAACTCGATGTAATACCTGAAAGGAGATTCAACTAGGTAAGTTGCAGTTATCCAATCCAAGTGTTGTGGCCATAATGATACATAAATTTCCCTCCCTAAACAGGAACACAGATGAATTGATGATCCACCATTTCTGGTTGAAACAGATTATTGCAGGTGATCCAGAGAATATTACCGAGACATGGATGAGTAATGCATATAGTTTCGGGATGGTGGTTTGGGAGATGGTGACTGGCGAGGCTGCTTATGCTGCATATTCACCTGTGCAGGCAGCAGTTGGTATAGCTGCTTGTGGCCTAAGACCTGAGATCCCTAAGGACTGCCCGCAACTCCTGAAATCTCTGATGACCAAGTGCTGGAACAATTCCCCATCAAAGCGCCCTAAATTCTCTGAAATTCTATCAATTTTGTTGCGGCCTAGCAACAATATCAATAGGTAAAAGCCCTTCAAGCCCTGTGGTATGCGGTCGGATTATTGCTGAATTTTGTGCTAAAAAAAGTCCCATATCAAGTTAGTAGGAACTGGGTCCTGTCATGCATGCTTCAAGATTTTGGAAGTTGATATAGCATAAACGAAGGTATATTTCTTCTTGTACCCTGTGGAATGAATCTCGCAAATTAGGGAAAAGAAGATGAAAAACGTGCCTTGATTGTCCGATTGCAATTTTTAGATTGTCTGCCATGGTATATATTTATTCCATATCTCATCATGTTTGCAGCGTGAGTGGTGGAAATATCAAATGACTTTCTCTGTGCGCGCGTCATGAATAACTAGGCATCGGCCATTGATTGCGAAAAGCTAGGGTTATTAGATCAGTGAAAAGATGGAAGAAAACAAAGGGAAACCAAGATCATGTGGTCCTTTGGGCGTACAAATCTTGAGTGATACTAGGAATTTTGAGTGTCCCATGTTCTCTTTTCGTTTATGTGGTGGCCATCGGAGGGACCTAAAAGAGGCCTCTCATGTTTTTATGTCTCCTGGAAAATTAGAGTTGTAAAACACCCTTCTTTTTAGGGTCAAATAGCATAGTTTAACTTTTGAACATATAACCAGTCCCAAGGGGCCACGTATTGGAAAATGGATTTGGCTGTAGAAATTTCTGCATCCACCTCTAAATGCTCCCATGTTTTGTGTTTGTCTAATCATGTGACCAGTGATATAAAGAATCCCTAGAGACTTATGAAACTAGAAAAAAGGCAGCTTCAGGCATTACTCCTGATCTAGACCTTGCCCTGGTCAAGAATATGAGAGATCCTTCTCTACTCTCCAGCTCTCTAGCAAGCTGGAGGAAACGTGGCCATGGACAAAATCTAAGAATGTACTAATGTGTAGACGTTGAAGGACACAATCGAATCCCATCGCTAGGAACTAATCAAGTCATCTGAAAAGAGCACATGCATAGCATGTGCCTCTGTTATTCAGGCCTGAGAAAAACTCCAAGGGACACGTTCTGTGGAGTTTCAAGATCTCACTTCCAACAACTCCAGCTACATTAATTAATCGAATCCTTAACTGGTTACACTGCTCTCGGTTCATGCATGATCAGTCAAGGACTTCGATATAATATTCGCCTGCAGCACAGTAACCATACACAGCAGCCTTGAGTTTTTCTCAGAAGAGGGATTAGCCATTCATTAACGGTGTGCTTGCTGGCTTTATCTAAAGAACATCATAGGATAGCATCTAGGATCAAACTGTAGGTGCCGCTGTTATAGGATGAATCTCAATGAACCAGAAGAGCTACATAAGTTGTCTGGCAGAAACAAAGAGTGTGTCTGGGGACCAAAATCAAGGCACGCACTTGTTTGTGCCTCCGGGAAGCAGAGAAGTAGACTGCTCAATGCCACCATAATAATCTTCGTAATAAAAGATACCGTGAAAGCATGATGTCCCGCAGGTGCAATAATGACACACCAACTTTGTTCCTTCTACCTGCTAATTCCGATCAATGTTTGCATTTAAGCCCGTCACTAGTCACTGCTAGCCCGTGACGAGCATGAATGCACTAGAGGCTGGTTCTTGTTCATAAAAGCGGGGAAAAGTATGCCTATAAGTTGCTCAACGGTTGTTCTGGGCTTTGTTTGTTTTCTGGTTAACAAATATTTTTGAAATATTTTAATTTTTTATTTATTTTATTATTAGATGTCAAAATATATTTTTAAAAATAATCAATATTATAATTTCAAACACTATTTTCATTGTATTTTCCTTGGAGTTAATTATTACTTAGCCCCTGTCCTTTAACATATTCAATTAGTCAGTACTCTTTAGTTTTTTTAAACACACACACACACATATATCTCTAATTTATTTTTTTCTTTTTCTTTTTTGAGAAATAAAAAAAATGAAAGAGAAGCAAATAAGGTTGGAAAATTTGATAATGAGACAATATATTTTTTTAACACATTTATTAAACGAGTATGGTCAATGCAAATTTTTTTATGGTGTTTAGGGAGTAATTAATGATATTTTATTGGTTTTTTCCTGGGACAATTTTAAAGAAAGGATAGAAAAAATAGATATAAATAGGATAAATAAATTCTAAATAGAAATATTATTTTAATTTTTTGTGGGTCATAAATAATTTTTTTATATATATATCCGTTTTTTTTTCAAGAAAAATACATGGAGTAATTAATATAATGATACGAGTCACTCCTTCTAATCACCATGAAAAAACTCTTTTATGAAGAATTTTAATTCATAACAGATAAGCAGAAATAGAGTTTGAACTTCGGCCGCTGAAGCCCATCAGGACCCAATTAACAAGGCCGGGCCCAAATCCGTTTCATTTCTTCCCTAATTCTTACTCTTAATACGAGCTTCAACAAGGCTTTCAACATTTTCAACCCAATTTATGTATCTGATCGCATATTTCAGGCTCACACGTTTAGCACCAGAGAAAACCCACGAGGATGGATCCACGCAGAAGCAGGATCAAATGTTTTCCCCTTCTCTCTGAACTAATAATGCATAACAACAGTTGTTTAAAGCGCTGATCTCCAGTCTGGCACGCCATTTTCAATACTCACCATGGATAGATACATACCTTGAAGGCAAACTGTAGATTGCATGAATTAAAAATGTAAAAGGGACGTTGGAGAATCTTCTGGGGTGGCCGGATAATGAGCAGTGACAAAGGAGCAATGGATGTTTATTACGTTGGAAGCTTCCCAGACATTGAAAATGCTTTGGAATTGAATCTGATTTTAAAACAGAATCCAGATGTGAAAAAGGTTCTGTACCATAAAATGTCTTCTGGTCAGACTCACAAGTCCATTGCTCTACCAGATGGACGATGCGTTGTGATAGAACGTGACAGTCAGCCTCCAACGCAGTGCTCTTGAATCAACACCAAAGGCAACGCAGCAGTATGGTAAATATCCTACTTGCTAGAACAAGAGAAATAAAAACAAAAAAGGGCAGACGGGAAAAGGAGAGTTGAAAAAGAAAGAGATATGAGCTCCAAGAAAAGAATGGTTCCATTTGCAGGGAAGAAGCAACCCTCTGTCATTTGTTGGCCCATTAGGATGGCTCTATCTGGTCACAGTGGCCAATAGGGCATTGTCGGCAAAAGGAAATAAAGATGGAAAGAGAGAGAACATATTCGGTCGGAAACGGAGGTGAAGATAAAATTCAATCAGGAACTTCTTTCCAGTTCCAAACAAGAAATAAAAACAATCAACAGTTGACAGCCCGTGGTTTGCGCGGAAACTCCAATAAAATATCTTACGTAAGTATGTGTCTTTTTTAATTGTAATTATCGGCATCGATCATTCCTTGTCGTTCTTCCTTCTTTCTTCTACCTTGGAGTTTGAAACAAATTCACGGACCTGGATCATTCTAGTAGTCACCGAGGTACTTGAATTATTGCATTTATCATATATAATTTCTCGGTATGGAAAGTCCTCTCTCGGAGCAAGTTTTCTGGAACCAGAATTCAACGTGGTTCTAACTTCATATATTTTTATCAAGAAAACTACATTTAAATTTGCTATTTTATATGTCAATGATTTAAATCTTATTGATACTCTCTAAGAGCTCATAAAAACTAAAACTTATTTAAAAGATAAATTTGAAATGAAAAATCTCAAAAAAATAAAAACATTTCTTAGTTTAGAAATTGAACATCTCTCAAATAAAATATTTTTCCATCAATCGATGTATATAAAAAAAAGGTCATTGAGCATTTTTACATGGACAATGATCATCCTTTGAATACACCTATAGTTGTTCAATCACTTGATGCGAAGAAAGATCATTTTCGACCGCTAGAAAAGGATAGAGGAATTCTTGGTCTAGAAATACCATGTCTTAGTGTTAATGGTGCACTTATGTACCTTGCAAATTAAACAAGACCGAATATATCTTTTGTAATTAATTTATTGGCAAGATACAGTTCCAATTCCATTAAAAAACATTGTAATGAGATCAAATATATACTTAGCTATCTCTACGAAACAACCAAAATGAAGTTATTTTATAGTGGATCAAATTCATAATTCATTAGATATGCAGATGTATGTTATCTCTCTGGTCTTTATAAAAGGGATTTCACAAACAAGTTATCTATTTACCTATGAAGGTACTGCAATTTCTTGAAGATATGTCAAACAAACATTAATGGCTTTTTTCATCAAATCAGTTATAAATTATTGCAATCCACAAAGCAAGTCGAGAATGTATATGGTTAAAGTCAATTATCCAACATATAAAAGCAAAATATGGATTGCCAAAATTTATTGTAGATAGTAAGAAAAACATAGATGTTTAAGCAATGATAGTATTTGTGTAAAAGTAAGAAAAACATGATGCTTGATTCATTAGCTTGACTGGATCAAATAAAATTGAGTAATGTAATAGTCTGATTTAAATCATAGGCAACAATAACAGACGAACCATACAAATTTTTTTTTGGTAACAATTAACTAAAACAAATACGCTGCCAATATCATACATGAACTAAAAAGAAAGAAAAGATTGATGGAGACTCATTGTCATTCCACTGTGGACAATATCTACTGCCAAAAAACCTTGTTAAGACGGTCTAGACCCCATTGTAAAGGAGTGCATGATAACATTAAAAGAAGTCACACGTGTCGCTAAAGTAACATTGCTGAAAAGAAAACAAAAAAAAGGAGTGATAATTCACATATATTCAACCAATCAATTCTATTTAATTAAAAAATAATACTTATTTATAAAAATAAACTTAATAAAAAACAATAATTAAAAAGATCAAGAGAACTCAATCAATTAAAAAACAAACGATAAAACAAAGGACACGGAAAGTTGGAAAAAATAAAGCCTAATCTTCAATTAAATAAATACTAAAGGATAAAACTAAAAAAAAAATAGCTTAAGAAAATATCAAACAAAACAAATAAATCTCGAGCAAACCCCCTAAAGTTGGGTTAATTTTCAAAACTTGCAACTTGTGAAATCCTAGACACGAACTTAACCAAGAAGCTAAAATCCAAATAAATTAAAAGTTGAAGGATGAAATCAAGTAAAAAAAACAATTAAAAAAACTTTGCAAAGAAAAAAATACAATAAAAATAATGAGGATGAAGTCTAATAGGAAAAAAAAAATGGAGGGTGAAATCAGTAAAAAAATTCAAATAAAAAAGTATCTCATATTCTATAAATAATAATTAAAAAAATAGAAATCAAATGTAATAAAGCAAGAACTTGAATAAGGATGAAATTGAAATAAAATTTTAATTTCATAAATTATTTAAAATAAAGCAAACAAAATAACATGGATTAAACAAAAAAGAAAGAGAGGTTTAACCTTGGTTTGGTAGGAGAAATTTGATTTATATTAAAATTAATTTTTTTTATGTTTTTGAATCGTTTTTATGTATAGATATCAAAAATAATTTTTTAAAAATAAAAAAAATTATTTTAATGTATTTTCAAATAAAAAACACTTTGAAAAACAATCACTATTATACTTCCAAACACCTCCTATGTTGATATGAAAAATTGCATGGCAGATGCAAAAATCAAGTAAAGAGAGAGAAAATAAAAGAGAAGAAAAGAGGAATGATAGCAAGTGACAAACCAACAAACTTATTTATGCAAGCATTGCTATTTCATGAAGAACATGCCGAGATGTATTTTGGCCCCTCGAATCAATCGCATGCATCATCCTAAGATGATAGGGTGATTAACGCCCCCACAACACGTAATAACATATTTTTAATTATTTTGTATATATTAAAATACTTCAATGACCCCACCTCAACTTATTAATTAAAAAAATTAGCAATAAAATGATAAAAATACTCCTTAATCTAGAGGTTAAATTATTTGATATTAAAGGCCCCAAGATCTTTGTACTGTGCAACAAAATTTAAAATTATAAAAAGCCTCCCTTATCAAGTTTTTTTTTTTTTTCCATTCCAAGAATAAATAAGTTATTTTATCATGTAATTTTCTATAAAAATACAAAATTAATTTTTAATAGAAGCTAAAAATTTATTTTTTTAAGGGTAATGATGTAAATTTATTGTACAATTTAAACACAAAATACCTATCTTGCCCCCAATTAATTTTCGAACACCAAAATTGTCTTAATGCAGGTTTTTTTAAGACAAAGAAAAAGAAAATACTATTACTGTTTACAGATGTGTCTAAGTGAACTATGTTCAGATAAACAATGTTTTCTTTTTCTCTTTTATTTTTCTTTAAATTCTAATATCTATGTTTCTATTTATTTTTATTTTTTTACATAAATGACATAAATAATTCTTAACAATCTAGATGGTCCATTAAAATTTTCCATCACATCCCAGTCCAGAACCCTAAGGCCATAGACCGAATGCAAAACCATAAAATACGCCCGTCCCTACCCCTTCTCAACTTCAATTTCTCTAAACCCAAAATAAAAAAATCTCTACTTCACAGTCACTCCACAAGCTACCAAAGGTCCAAAACCAAACCCCAATCCCCCCCCCCCCCTCCCCCTCCCCCCTTAGATTCCATCCTTCCTCACTGGGCTAATCGGTACGTTCATATCTTCCTCTAATCAATCTCTGCTTAACATCTTCACATTCGAATCTTATTAGGCCTCAGGGTTTATGGTTTTATTAGCAGCACCGTTTTTTTTTTTTTTTTTTCATTTTAACAATTTTGATTGGTGTTCGTCGTTTGTTTGGCAGTTTACTATACTTTATGCTTCCTATAAAGCGACCTGTTGAAGCAGTGCTGGTTGAAGGAGAAGAAGCACCAGATAGCAGCATATCGGATTCACTTTCTTTCAAAAAGAACCGGATCGATTGCTCCTTGGAATCGAACGTGTCTAGTAACAAAAACAGTTGCGTTATTGGTAATTGCAGTGACACCGACAGAGACAGTAACAACCACTGTAAAGAGGAGTTGATCATGTCACCTGGTGATTCGAAACCGATGGAGATTGATGAGGATCTTCACAGTCGCCAGCTTGCTGTTTATGGAAGAGAGACGATGCGAAGGCTTTTTGGTTCCAACGTTCTTGTTTCCGGGATGCATGGTCTTGGTGTTGAGATTGGTATGAATTATGAGACTTTTTTTCTAGTTGATGCTACCGGGAGGTTTTCCCTTTGTGATTTGTGGGATTTGTTTGTGAATAGATTGCTTTATTGATATGAGATTTGGTTTCTGTGGTTTTGAAGTTGGGTTCATTTATTATGTTTGAAGGTTAGGATAGGAAAAATTGGATCTGCGCAATCCAACCACAGACCTAAAATATAGCAAAGAATGGTGCAGCACATGAAATAGAGATGGTTAATGAAGATTTGTGTGGTGACTATAGCTATGATTGGATGTGCCCCTAAAATATAGATGGAGGCCTTGGCGCTCTAAACTAAATACGGGTGGCTTTAAATCACCGGAGACTGCTAGGATCAACAAGATAACCCTGTTAAAGGGGATGCTTATTTTACTAAATAGAGCCTGATTTCTGAGCAAGAAATTTCAAACCTGTTTTTCTCATTCCCTGGCTTCAAATTACCGAATCATTTCTGTGAGGAAGACACGGAGAAGGGAGTGGGGACGGATCACATCATACATGGATGATTGAGCATAGTAAACTTAAAAACTCGTTTTATTTTGCAGAAAATGCTTAAAGAAAAAACCTTAAAACTAATTTACTTTGATAATAGTTGCTGGCTTCTCTCCTGGCAAGTGAACTTGATCTTAGATCTTTCAATTTGACCTCTCAAGCTCTTTTTATTCTGCCTGGAACTTCTCATTTTCCATTTTGGTACTGCATTGTTCAAGATTTGGGTTCAGCTTTATGGTTGTGCAATATATTAAAAAGTGACAATCCTTACGCACTCATGACCAGTAGTATCAAATGTCTTTATCATTAGCTTCTCAACCACTTTGGTGATTAGTCTTGGAGCTAACACTTGAGAAGGACTCTGGATTTATTGATATTTGTTTTTTTTTTGGTTTGGTTTGTATATATCATGGGTTCGAGTAACAAATAAAACAGAAATTTAAAATTGTGATTACAAAAGGGAGCTTCTGCTAGCTATTTCTCTTCACATCTTTTCCATTTTAGTCCTGTTTGTCTTTTTATCTCAAATTTTGATAGAATGAATTGGATTCATATCAGTTGGATTGTTATTTTTATAACCTTGCACCGGATAGTCTGTAATATATATTATTTTCCCTTTGGGTGTGGGGTGATTATCTAAAACTGTAGAAGCCATTGCTTGAGTTGAGATAGCATTATTTAAGGAATGCTAATGTCTTTAATTTGGATTGATTCTTGTTCCTATTGGTGTTAAATTTATTGACTCTTTCTGTCTCTCTAATGTGTATCTATCTGCTGTAACTCTCTTACTACAGCAAAAAACCTCATTCTTGCTGGTGTCAAGTCCGTGACATTGCATGATGAAGGAATATTGGAGCTGTGGGATTTATCCAGCAACTTTGCTTTTTCCGAGAATGATGTTGGTAAGAACAGGGCCCTAGCATCTGTTCAGAAGTTGCAGGATCTCAACAATGCAGTCACCATCTCTACCTTAATTACAGAATTGACAACTGAACAACTTGATAAGTTCCAGGTACGTCCTTGTTTCTCCACTTTGATATTATCAGAAAAATCTTGTCCGAATATATGCATTGTGCCATCTTGACCACCTTTTTATAATCTTGATTATAACCTGCAATTTGCTCAGCAGGTACTTTATCAAGGTTACCAGTAAATCTTTCTTTCACAGGAAAAAATGTTATTACAAATGCATGTCAGAATATGCTACTGAATTTGGATTTTTGTTGTTATATTATATGCATTTATCTAAATCATTTGTATTGTCAATGACTAATTTTCTCTTGCAACAAATTTGGTGGTCAATGCCAGTTAAGGTTCGCAGCTTAATTATGCTATTCTAGACAGGGCCTATAGTTATTTTATGCTACATGCATAACCCTACAAAAGTGAAAACATAGAACTGGCCCTTTTCTTTCTGTGTTGCATCATATTGTTGTGTGACCTTACACTGCAAGACATGCCAATTCTTAAGAATACAATTGCTTGGTTCAATGAACTTCAAATGTCTTCTGTCCACAAAAGCTTGCAAGCATAATATTCACTTAACAAAAAATAAAATTTATAACCTGTTAGTTAAGATGGTCTCAACTCTCAAAAGCATTAAATGTTCTAAGAAATTATAATGGAAGGCATGAACAAGAGGACAGGACTGAAGATTAGTGTGCAGTTGTACTCATCTTGGTACAAAGGATCGCATTGCACCACCTTTTTGGTGCGTTAATAAAATTCTAAGATAATCTAAATGCTAAAGTGAAGGATTTATATCTTCATGCAAATATGAGGAAAAAAACATCCAACGACGTTATGTTTTCAGTGGATCATCACTGTGTCCAGGGTGGCCTGTAAGCCAACAGTCCCCCAAAATCTTCAAAATTCACTATAGTCCCTATGATTTGGTATATGCTTCATATTGGTCCCCATAACAAGTTGTTTTTTTTTTTTGAAGTCATGTTGTGTCTAAGTTGCCCCCCTAACAATTCTATTCATCTTCTGCTATTGATTGTGTCTGCTATTTCTTCATCTGGTCTGCTCGAATACATCGCCTATCTTATTTTACAGAAATCATATGTATTTGCTTATACTGCTTTATGCCAGATGCTTGTTTTGTGGTGGTGCAGGTTGTCGTATTTACAGATCTCAATCTTGACAAAGCCATTGAGTTTAATGACTACTGCCATAATCATAATCCCCCCATCTCTTTTATCAAGGCTGAAGTTAGAGGTCTCTTTGGCTCTGTGTTTTGTGACTTTGGACCTGAATTCACAGTGTTTGATGTTGATGGAGAGGAACCACACACTGGTATAATTGCATCTATCAGCAATGATAACCCTGCACTGGTGTCATGTGTTGATGATGAAAGGCTTGAGTTTCAAGATGGGGATCTTGTTGTTTTCTCTGAAGTGAAGGGAATGACAGAAATGAATGATGGAAAACCAAGAAAGATTAAAAATTCCAGACCATATTCATTTAATCTTGAGGAGGACACCACAAACTTTTCTACCTATGAGAAAGGTGGGATTGTCACACAGGTGAAACAACCCAAGGTGTTGAATTTTAAGCCATTGAGAGAAGCAATTAAAGATCCCGGTGAATTTCTATTGAGTGATTTCTCCAAGTTTGACCGTCCACCTCTCTTGCACTTGGCATTTCAAGCACTGGACAAGTTCGTGTCTGAGATGGGTCGTTTCCCTGCTGCTGGTTCAGAAGAAGATGCTCAGAAGCTTATATCTCTGGCAAGTCACATCAATGAAAACTCAGGAGATGCGAGAGTAGAGGACATTAACCCAAAACTGCTGCGGCACTTTGCCTTTGGTGCCAGGGCTGTACTGAATCCTATGGCAGCTATGTTTGGTGGTCTAGTGGGACAAGAGGTTGTCAAAGCATGTTCTGGAAAGTTTCATCCTCTCTTTCAGGTTGGTATCAATTTTTTATTTTGTTGAAACTTCTTAAGTCTTTCTCTCTCTAGCCAACTTAGGCATGCTGTAAACTTCAGTTTTTGTTCTTGAGCTTTTTAACACTGTTGAAGAATTTCATCTATTTTCTTGTAGTCTTTGTACATAAACAAATGGAGGGTTCTTTTGTATACACACAGTTAAAGAATTTTATCTACATACTTGCGCACTCTGTTTGGACCATCAAATTTAGTTTGATCAGAGGAAGTTTAAAATAATGTTGTGTGCTTTGTTTGGGCTTTCCTTTAATTTAGTTTGACCAGAAGGACTTTTAAATACTGTTGAGGGTTTCATCTATTAACCTATAGTGAGTTTTTATCCTAACATCTTGGCTTGATAAACTAGCCATGTTTAATTTACCTAATTTTACTTGCCTTGGATGTGGCTGTTTCCAAAGTTAAACATCTACCTAATGATTCAACTTTACTGCTTGCTGTGGTAAGCTAACTTTGCCTTTTCTGCTGTAACAGTTCTTCTATTTTGATTCCGTGGAATCACTTCCAACAGAAATTTGGATCCCAGTGACTTCAAGCCACGAAATAGCCGTTATGATGCACAAATCTCAGTTTTTGGGTCCAAGCTTTCAGAAGAAGCTAGAGGATGCTAATTTGTTTGTAGTAGGATCTGGTGCGCTTGGCTGTGAATTCTTGAAAAATTTAGCACTGATGGGTGTTTCATGTGGTGAACAGGGAAAGCTGACATTAACTGATGATGATGTGATTGAGAAGAGTAACTTGAGCAGGCAGTTTCTCTTCCGTGATTGGAACATTGGACAGGCCAAATCCACTGTTGCTGCTTCTGCTGCTACATTAATAAATCCTCATCTCAAGATTGAAGCACTGCAAAATCGTGTGTGCCCTGAAAGTGAGAATGTATTTGATGATACTTTCTGGGAGAACTTGACTGCCGTTGTCAATGCTTTAGACAATGTCAATGCAAGACTTTATGTTGACCAGAGGTGCTTGTACTTCCAAAAGCCTCTTCTCGAGTCAGGAACCTTGGGTGCCAAATGCAACACTCAGATGATCATTCCTCACCTGACTGAAAATTATGGTGCTTCAAGGGACCCACCAGAGAAACAAGCACCTATGTGCACTGTGCATTCATTCCCACATAACATTGATCATTGCTTGACATGGGCTCGATCCGAGTTTGAGGGTTTGGTTGAGAAAACACCAACAGAAGTTAATGCCTATCTATCAAATCCAGTTGATTATACTAATGCTATGACCAAAGCTGGTGATGCTCAGTCAAGGGACACCTTGGAACGTGTTCTTGAATGCCTTGAGAAGGAAAAATGTGAGACATTCCAGGATTGCATCACATGGGCGCGTTTAAGGTACCCTCTTGTATTGGGTCTCCTATTCTTTCTTTATGGTAGGGCAGACCTCATTCTGTTTTCTGATGTTATGCGTACATTGACTTCAGGTTTGAAGATTATTTTGCTGATCGGGTGAAGCAGTTGATCTTCACTTTCCCTGAAGATGCATCTACTAGTACTGGTGCTCCGTTCTGGTCAGCACCAAAGCGATTCCCTCATCCACTTCAGTTCTCAACTGCAGATCCAAGTCACCTCCATTTTGTCATGGCAGCATCAATATTGCGAGCAGAGACTTTTGGGATCTCTGTTCCTGAGTGGGTGAAACATCCTAAGACATTGGCCGAGGCTGTAGAGAAGGTGATTGTGCCAGAATTTCAGCCAAGAGAAGATGTGAAAATTGAGACAGATGAAAAGGCTACCACTATATCTACTGTATCTGTAGATGATGCAGCGGTAATCAATGAACTTATCAGGAAACTAGAGCAGTGCAGGCATAAGTTGCCACCTGCATACAGGATGACCCCAATTCAGTTTGAGAAGGTGGTCTCTCTTGTTCAATTTATTTAGCATGCATTTATTTGGGTCATCCTGCTGTTGAACAAAGCAGGATGTTATCCAACCTTTTTTATCATTTATTATAGCAGCTGATAATTTTGAAATATTTGCATGAATTGATGTTTGCTTCTTGTTGTGGACTTGAAGAATTTTTAATATGTGGCCAAAATATAATGGGAGGTACTTTATCGGCCATTTGATGTTGTGCCAGCCCAAATTTAAGTAAATTCCCTTGATTGTGCAGGATGACGATACAAACTACCACATGGATCTGATAGCCGGTCTTGCCAACATGAGAGCAAGAAACTACAGCATTCCTGAGGTTGACAAACTGAAAGCCAAGTTTATTGCTGGAAGGATCATCCCTGCTATAGCAACCTCCACAGCTATGGCCACTGGTCTTGTGTGCTTGGAGCTGTATAAGGTTCTGGATGGTGGACACAAGGTGGAGGACTACCGCAATACATTTGCCAACCTTGCACTCCCTCTATTCTCCATGGCTGAGCCTGTCCCACCCAAGGTTATCAAGCATCAGGATATGAGCTGGACAGTTTGGGACAGGTGGATTCTAAAAGACAATCCTACCTTGAGAGAACTTCTGCAATGGCTCAAGGATAAGGGGCTTGATGCCTATAGCATTTCACATGGTAGTTGCCTGCTTTACAATAGCATGTTCCCCCGGCACAGAGACAGGATGGACAGGAAGATGGTTGATCTGGTTAGGGAAGTGGCCAAGGCAGAGCTGCCTGCATATCGTCGCCACTTTGATGTTGTTGTCGCATGTGAGGATGATGAAGGCAATGATGTTGACATTCCCCCAGTATCCGTTTACTTCTCCTAGGTTGTCTTGTCCATTTCCCCAGCCAGCACGTCAGTCTTGATTTTAGGATGAGGGTTTGGAGTCCTTGCAACAGTTAGATTTTATTTCAATGCTTGCATCTGAGAGTACACAAGATTTGATATTTTTCACACAACCATGTGACATAAACTAAATAGTAACTTGTATTCCCCTGCGATGCTTTTTTTTCGCTAGATATGAATAGGAAGTACTGTGAAACCTGAGTTTTTGCCATGGCATTTGTCATGAGAAGAATTTCTGCTGTTGATGTCAGGTTATCTGCTGCTGTTCTCGACCCTACTAGTTTTTTCTTTGATAAAGGAGGTTGACTTTGGCATTTACATGTCGGATACAACCGGATCCTGCGAGGTGGTGACATCTTTCAATAGATTTTGGAAAGAAAATTTCGTGAGAGGCTGCCTTGCCCTATACGGACTTGATGTAATTTTCGTTGTTTGTAGCAGTGACTCCCTTCCTTGTATGAAAACACGATATCCATAAACTTATTGCTATTTAGAATAATAAATGTATTTAATAATAAAAAAAAATTAATTGGAAAGAAGAAATGAGAAAGGAGAAAGAAAAAGAAAGAACAAAATATCTTGAAAACATAACAAAGTTTAGATAATAACACCAGAGTCCCGAGTTATATTTTCCGTTAAAATTAAGTTAATTATTTATTATTTTTAGATATTGATTCAATCAAGTCATTTTAGTAACCTTTCTTGATTTTGTTAGAATTATCTTATTATGATTTTTTTATAATATTGATAATGTTATAATTAGGATTTCAAGATCTAGAGGTTTTTTTCTTTTTCTCTTTACTCTCTTGCCCGTTTAATATGTTTTATTGGACATTACTCTTTTGAATACCAACAAATTATAAATATCAAGTTTTCTAATTGCAACATGTATTATATTATTTCATTGATTTTTTTAGCCATCAATATTTTTAATTTACTGTGATAATTGTTTTAAAAACAATCATGCCTGCCTCTGAATTTAAACACAGTAGAGGAACCTTTCGAGTCAAAACAAAAATAAATATAACACATGCCGAGTTCTTGATTATAATTTAATACCTGCATTTTTTTATTGCTTTGTTAGCCTTATTTTTGAAAAACAATATAAAATTAGTTCTTTAATTAAAGCTGACTGTTAATTCTTCTAGAAATTTTTAAATCACCTTTTTAAAAAAAATTTTGACACCTTATATTAAGCTTAGATATGTCTGCCAGACCCTAAATGTTCAGGCTAAACCCTCACGTAACCCGTACACTTGAATTTGACATCACATATAATTATCAGACCCAAACCAACATATTTTTATTATAAATCACCATAAAAATCTTATATTTATGAATTTCCTTCCATAAAAATTTAATCTTCCATCATCATCATCATTATCATTAAAGTAAATTTGAGTCAAATAAACAATAACGTAGATAAAAAATTTATTTACCAACGAAATATAAATAATAAATAAACACCAAATTATCATAAAAATATAATTTACCATTTTATATCTCTAAAAATCGATGCAATTAAAATAAAAAATATTCGCTTTTGTTTTTAGTGATGCAATCATGCAAACAATTCAGAGAGACTAGCCGTTCAACATTTGGTAGTCCTACGTTGCTTTTGAGGAAGATAATCACAACCTCCTTTGCCTATTTATAAAAAATTAATCAATAGCAAATTTCTTGATTCTATAAACAGGCCCTTCTTACTCCAGAAATTTGCCACCACTTCAAAATGCAGTCCGAGGCTGTAACATCAAAGTTTATCAGCACCCTCATCAAACTCAGCAGAGCCCACAACTCGAAAATCCAGTTGTTTCTGATGTTTTGAACGACGGCGGTCATCAAAATCTTGCCATCCTTCAAGCTGTCAATAAGTTCTTTTATTATGTCATCAAACAACAATGGCTGGGACAGGAAAGACAGAGGAAGTAGGTGGGTAAACCTGACGAAGAACGTCCATTGTGATTTCTGTGTTGTGGAGATCTAGAGTTGAGAGTTGCAGGCACATCTTGAATATTGTAGAAGGGAGGGATTTTAACCCGTTGTTGCCTAGATGCAAAGCCTGCACAAACAATGGAGAAACCAATAAATACAGGATCACGTGGTAAGGTTGCTTGCCTGCTTCTTGAAGTTGAAGCAAATATACATGGGCAAAATACTCGGGAAGTTACTGTTAACCTCAAACATGCTGGTATCACAAAATTGAGAAAACAGGGAATAGCATAATGAAAACATGAATCAACTAGGGACCTTCAAATTAAGCAAATCCCCAAATGTAACAGGCAAATCTGTCAGAAGATTTGATGAAAGATCAACCTGCACCACATAGAAACTTGTCAAGCACATAAGAAAACTGCACTGAATAAATGAGAAATTATCCATCCAGATTCAGTTTGTCAAGCAACAGCTGAATCATGTACTTCCCCCACCACAGAGAATCAGAGATTAGGAGGAAACACCAGAAATATTACCTCGGCAAGAGAACTACAGTCCCCTATACACATAGGAACGTTGCTTATTCTGTGACAGAGAAACATTAAAATCAGGATCTGTCAAATAATTCATACCAGAGAGAAAAGAATACCCAACAAAGGCAACAGACCTTTCACTTTTTAATTCTAAACTTAATGTTCCAAAACCACCAAAGAAAGAAAGAGAGATGAAAGGGAGGAAAAAAAGGGACACGTGTGGAGGGGTCGCGTGGCCCCCCGGGGGGGTGTTAATCCTCCAAATGTCAAATCTCTAATATAAACAGTACCTGTTATTGTTGACTTTCAAAACCTCAAGCTGGGTGAGAAGTCCAATTTCCATCGGGAGGCTACTCAACTTATTGTTTGAAACATGCAGTTGTCTCAGAGAGCACAGAGCACCCAATTCAGAAGGCAAGGTGGATAACCTGCATCAGATTACATGTTTGATGCCACATTATATAATCCCAAGTGTTTAAAACTAAACCAGTTAATGAGATAAGGCTAACTTTTCTAACTATATCAAAAAACTGAAATTAACATATGAGAAATTCCTAAAGTCTCAGCATGCAATTAGCTTGCACATAAGAAAATACAAGAGGCAAGATGCTTAACCTTGCCCCAAATCACATGTAGCAGAGACTATGCCTTCAACAAACCAGGATAAACATAACTCTATAAGAAATGCACAATTTTGCGGAGAATTAAGCAAGAAATCAACAGATAATGATTGTCTTCAATGATAAATTATTTAAGGTCGATTACCTAGTACACCTCAGTTAGCATGAGCTTGGAATTCCTATAACAGATTCAAGAAATGTGGATTGATATGTCTCTTCTCAATGAGGCTTTCTCTATGATTATAGCTTTCCTCATATTATAATACTACTTCAAGCCAGAATGCTATGGAATGAGACACTTATATTACATATTAGGTCCTGCAATAGACTTCCTCTTTATAACAATTACCAAAGACAACTAGCTAATTCACAGAACAATCTCAACAAACTTTGAGCAGGATAGCAACATAGGTAAATTCATTAATTATTTTAAGCCACAAAAGCACATTTAGTCACAAGCTTTTCAAGTTTTGCTGAAAATCAAATGATACATGGACCAAAATCATTACAGTTGATGTAATACTCACTTGTTATGGCTGACAGACAGAACTGTTAAATGCTTCAAAGATGTTAGTCCTTTCCATTTAATGCATTCATCCAACATACCATTTCCATTGAGCAAAAATTTCTGAGAAAATTTAAAATTAAACACTGAGATCCACAAAACTTTTAACAGAAGAGTCCACTCAATTAATCCAAACAAATAAATAAAAGGAAAATATATTGTTCACCTGCATGGAACTTAAACAGCCAATTTGGGCTGGTACATCTAGAATAGAATTGTTGCTGATATCAAGGACTCTTGTAGAAGGTCCACATGTCCAAACTTCCTCAGGTATTGCCTTTTGAATTCCAATAAACAAGAACAAATGTAAGAAACTGAATACTGAAAACATAATATTAATGGCCTTGATTCAGGAACAATAAAAGGTTGGCTTTCCCTCTTCATTATGGTCAAATCTTAGATCAACATCATAGCACGGTTAGTCCTAAGAAAAACATAAGAGATTTCCACAACCTAAGTGGATTTTTTGTTCCTAAATGGACATGGCGTATAGCACATCTAGAGTCTGATGAAGAAAATCTGAAATATTATTTCTTCCTTTTCTCTTCTAGTGTTTCATTTGATAAACAAGTTAAAAACGAAAATTTAATTGATAGATAACAAGGAAAGATTCACAATTTATACCTTTAAGTTGCATTCAGCCAGTCCAATAACTCCAGTAACCTTCCATCGTTCAACCCGGTTCTTATCAAACAAAACTCCAATCTTTTCATTCACCGTTTTATTACTGCTAGTATTAGCCCTTGAAATCGGTCGAGTCTTAGCATCTTTTAGTATTGGACCATCCTGTTCAAACAAACCCAAAAATTAAAATCAACTTAACATGATCGAATAACAGTGTCAAAGTCTACCTCAAACAAAAAACACACATTTTCCAGTAACTTCAACCATTATCAAAACTAAAAAGCTTAAAACTTTAAGCTATCATCTATCAAAAATTTCATTGAAAATTTGAAACTAAAAATGGGAATTTTTAATTCTCTTCAATCACAAGCTTATAATAATTAAAGAGTAATTCTTTAATCAAGACTCCATAACCAGATGCTATTACGGCTTGAAAGAGAAATAAAAAAAAGAAAAGAAAGAAATAATAAAGATACCCCTTGGTGCAAGCCCTGAGAGGCCATGAGCATGACCTTGGCCCCATTTGTGACCTCTGATTCCCTCAAAGTCATACCATCCACCAACAACTTCCCTGCAAAAGGGAACCACCAGGAAACGACACGCCGTTTTCAGGGCTCTTCACATTCCATCTCAATTTCAAAGAAAAGAAAGGATATAAGCAAAAAGAAGAGAGAGAGATTATGGGTACCTTTAAAGATGAGTTTTTGGCCACGGGGAAGAACGTTGGTGAGAGGTTGCAGAAGGGATTTGACGTCTTTGATTTTGGAGTCTAGAGAGACAGAGATTGGAATGGATCTTCCACTGAACTTCACTGTTATGTTTATCGCTGTATCTTGACCTTCCACCTCCATTTTCTTCTGTTTCCTTTCAGTTGTTGATGATGATCTTTGTGATTCTTTTTCTTTGTTTTCGAGAATTTGGGAGGGGAGAAAGAGAGACGGAGAGCAGAGAAGGTCTCTTTGCCTTCTTGTATTTTAATGCAAAAATTATGATACGACGCTTTTATTTGTGAAAACAATTCATGCCCATATGACTAATATACAAATATAGACTAATATACAAATAATATACAAATAAAATCGTCATTCACATCAAAGACTAAGCGACTAATTCAGTTTTTTTTTCCCCGGTCTAATTATGTTTTTTTTAATTAATTTTTAAAATTTTAAAAAATAATTTCGATATATTAATATTTAAAATAATTTTTAAAATAAAAAATTATTATTTTAATATCTTTTTAAAAAATAATACTTTAAAAAATAACCACTATTATAATATATTAAACTAAATATACTTATAATTGTTATCTCTATTCTATCTAATATGCTATGCTGTGCTATAAGATTTAATATATTAAACATAGAACT
Source organism: Populus tremula (assembly GCA_964019445.1). NCBI lineage: Eukaryota > Viridiplantae > Streptophyta > Magnoliopsida > Malpighiales > Salicaceae > Populus > Populus tremula. The sequence continues at coordinate 29,316,036 of CAXHTJ010000001.1, read as the reverse complement.
ATGTGGTAATGAATTGGTGGGGAGGGCTATAAGTTAAACTACTAAATTGTTTAGTAATCTAATGTTATGATTTTTGAATTAAAATTATCATTGTATAGCTTAAATTAAAACATTTTAAGAAAAATCAAATTATTTACTTCAAAAATAATTTCTTCATTTGAGTTGAAATTATCATTGCATAATTTAAATTATTTGATAATGAATTATTATGACGAGCTATGAGTAAAATTATTAAATTTTTTTATAATTTAATATTGTAAAAATTGAATTAAAATTATTATGAATTTTTTTTAAAAAATACCTTTAACAGCATATAAATATCATGAAAACATAATAAAAAACAAATCAAAATATTACATAATATTTGTTTAAGTAAATAAAATTGTTAAATAATTTAAAAATAGTTTATATGCATACATTAAGATAAAATTCATTATAAGTATTTTTTTATATAATTTAATAATATTTAAAATTCTCTTTATTTTTTGTAATAAATAAACAAATATTCATATATAAAAAAAAACCACTTTCTAATTACTCTGGTTTTGAAATGGGAGCGTAACATTAAGGAGTGTGTGAGAATGGTTTTTAGTTTTAAAATTTTTTTTATTTGAAAATATATTAAAATAATAATACTTTTAAATAATTAAAAAAAATATTCAAAATTTTAAAAACATATTGGAATGTAATTCAAAACGACCTCCCCCACGGGATGCGCTTGTTCACACGGTGGTGTTCTTGTTTTTAATGTTTTATGAATTGAAATGACATAAATAGCCCTGCTTTTAAGGCTTGGCGTAACGGGGGAGTAGATGGGCGTCTGGATACCGTATCCTTTCCGCAGGGAATTCTGCTTTTAAGGATTGTCGTTTCATTCATACCAAGACGAGCACGGCACTTCGCACTTCGCTACTTTAGCAACGCCTGGCAATTGCAAAGTAATTTCGCCTTTATCTAGGACTCTGAATTTCTTGGAATTAAATCAGGTAATTAAGTGAAAGATTTAGCGTCGAAATTAAGACCAGGAACACAAGTCCAAGGGTTTTTCCATTGCTCGGAGAGCGCAGAGGTTCCGGCAGCGTGTCCGGTTTTGAGAAAGGACAGAAAATGGGTGAATAATGTTGCTGGTAAACCGCTCGGTCTCAGTGTCTAATTAAAGTATGTTAGGTAACACGGGCCAATACTTGTTTTTAAAATTTCAAGTTTTTTATTATTTAGAATTAATAATTTTTTATATTAAAAATAAAAAATTATCATCTTAATATATTTCTAAATAAAAAACACTTTAAACTACGAAAATCACAAACATACCCTTAGCTGCCTGCTGCCTACTCTATCCCACCTCAATCCTGGGAGTTGAATTCGAAAAAATAGCTGGGGAATATTTGCTTATTTGAGAGGTATGAACACTTTTTATAACAATAATGAAAAATCACATTTATGAAACAATGTGCCTATGAGAAATCTTGACAGCAATGAACTTCACTTGTTGAGAAACTCAGGAAAGCAAGACCAACTTGAAAAGCACGTCAGTAAATTAGATGGAATAAAGGAGTGGATTGCATTTTTTCCCCTTGTGGGCAGATTTTTAAGTTTACAAAGAGCAACTACATGAACATACACAACTGTTCGCTTGAGATTGATGGCTGGAGAGATGAATATGAAGGCTTTGGTGCATAACAAAAAACTGTCCGTAAACTCTAAAAGCTGGGACGACAGGTCTCCCTCCCATGTGCATTAGGAAAGCTGTAGAAGAAGAAGAATTCTTAATTTCTTGTTCCATTGCCAGTTATAGAAGGGGAATTACATCAAACGGACATGAAATCGGTTGGTGGAAGGGAAAATGTCTGTTGCCCGCCCAGTTGGCTGGTTATAATCAACGGCCTGTCGTTTCCTTTTCATTTCTTAGAGAAACTAGAAACTGCCCAGGAAATATTCCTGTTTTTGAAAGCTTATGTTGCTTCTGTCCCAGGCCATTCCAATTTGAGTTAATTTCAAGTTATGACATAAAATGCAGCATGTGTCTTGAAATCTGAAGCTACGAGAGAGTTTCGTCTTCATGTTGCTCTGCTTAAAACCTGACCAGAGAGGTATCTAATCTTGCTGTACAAAAGTTTTTCTCATCCTAAAAAAAGATGCCGAGAAAAGAAATCTATGCAAACGCATCAATTCTGCTGTGACTGGTCTACCTCAAAACCAGAAACAAAATGAAAGCGTCATTGCTGCAACCCTACGATTACGAACACACAGAGCTATACTATCTAACAAGAAAGCCACCAAATAACCCCATACTGTAATAGTATAAATCATGTTAGAGATGTATATAAATACAGGCACTTGTCAGCATGGTTCTATACATCTCTAACAGCTATAGTTAACTTGTCTCCATAGCTAAAACAAAGCATGTCAAAACTCGATTTCCATTTCTTCAGAGTAAAGGCTGCATAAAGAAAGCTAAAAACTCAGTTCTTGCCAGAAAAGATCAGTTAGCAGGCGGCAGCTATCGTTACAGAGTCCCTAAACAGTAGCAGTTTCGTTGATTCAACAAATATTCAAGCTCAAATGCCAGTTATACTACCCTGTAATGTAGCAGATAGGGCAGAGTCGCTCTTTGTTTTTCTATGTCAGTCAATGTGTAATCTGTAATATCCACCACAGTCGATGAAAAGATGAATTTTGTTCCTCCAACAATCCTTCTCTAGATTTGAATAATTCTCAAAAAGCACAGAACCCAAAAGTGGAATGAACCAAAATGAGGACAAAATATACGGGACAATTGAACAATTTCCAACTGCTAAACTCCAAACAAATGAAAAAATAAAATAAAATGGAGTCAACATCAAACTTCGCTCAAAACAAAAGAAAGTAAGAAACTAGCCCCCATCACTCATCACACCCCTTTGCCTAGAATCTTTATTTGATGTTTTAAACGTATTTGAAAAAAGCTAACTTTTTTATTTTTTTTATTTTAAACTAATTTTTTATATATATTCATATCATAAAAAATAAATTTTAAAAAATAATAAAAATTATTTCCAAAGCTAATTGAAATCACTACACCAACAATTGTAAGAGTATAATTCCCAAAATCCACAAAAAAGTAAAAAAAAATTAATTGATCAAATTCATATGCTTCCTATAGCTTAAAACTAACATACACAATAATCATATTTTCATAAAAAAGAAGTAATGTTAACATAACCTTAGTTTCCTAAATTCTTAACGTGTCACCTACTTTAAGATTATTACATCACAAAAAGAAATAACAACAAACCTTCTAATTTTCCTCAGCAAAGTTAATAAAAAATAAAAATAAAAATCAGACAGCACAAGATGGGCACCTGATCAAACCATTCTCATTACAAGCCGTGCAAGATTTGAACCCAGCTTTCTCTATATACAACTTATGACTCCCATTACATTGACCACATAGAATAAACCTATATCCACAGCACACCTCACAAACACCAGAATCCGCTACAGGCAACCCTTCTATGATTTTCTTGAGCTCACCTGATTCATTCAACTGTCTGGTTTCCTCGGCTCCACCCATGTATCTCCCTCCGATAAAGACACGTGGCAATGTCAGCTTCTGACTGCAACCACCACCGTTCGAGAAGATCTGATTTAACTCGTTTAAAAAACTTGAATCCATTGAGAGATCTCGTTCGTCAACCAAAACGCGGAACCCACGAAGGATAGATAGGACGATCTTGCAGTCCTCGAATGTTGACCGAACCACGCGTAGGCTTGTGTAGTAGACGACAATTCGCTTGTCGGTACCCGGGATTGTAATCGAAGGTTGTTGTTGAAGCGGTGGTGCTGTCGTTTTGTTAGGGGTTGGAGAGGCATTGTTTTCTGGTTCGGGTCCGGTTTTGGTTCGGGTAAGGATAACGCGAGGGAGCGAAGGAAGGTGTGGCGACCCGACCCGGTGGAAAATGGAGGAGCATTTTTTTATGTGACTGGAGGGGTGGTCCTCTGTGCAGAGGTTTTGGATATCTTTGAAAGTGGGGAAAGAGAAAGGAGAAGACGAGGTATCGTGAATCTTAACTGTTGATTTAGCCCACGGCCGCCACATTGAGCGGTGGAGATCCAAATTGAATTCTTCTCTTTCTGGGTCTGATAGATTTGAGAAAAACAGAAACAATTAGGAGTATAAAATGGGTTTCGGCTGCTTTCGTTTCTCGGGTTTTGCTTAAAGGGAAGGGATTTTTAGGGGATTGAATGAAGAGCTGCAAAAGCGGGCGATGAAGGTTTAAGAGGACGAGGGTCAAGAAAAGGAAAGGACGATGGAGAGAGAATATGCTAGGTGGTTTGTTAAGGTGGTTGAGGAGGGTAAAGAGAAACTCTTGGTGCTGGAGCTTGGCTTCGCTTTTTGAATGGAGGGTTTACTAGGAGGGGTAGGTTAGGAGATGGAATGATTTAGCCTAATTATGGATGAAAGGTCCTCGTTTGTAGACATAGATGGCATACTTTATTATTATTATTATTATTTTAGGTAAAGACAGTAAGAATCGGAGATTGAGAGAAAGGTTTTCTTTTTGCTTCCTGTTTTCATCTCTCTCTCTCTCTCTCTCATGGTATTTGTGGGACATTTTACTGCTTGCCTTTTGTCGCAACATTATTGTAACTTGCAAGAGATGTCTGTCCTCTGCACCGATAATATGTTTTTTCTGTCTAAATTGTAATGAAGTGGTGGCAGTCAATCACAATGCCAATAAAAAAAAAAAAAAAAAAAAGTGAGAGCACCACCTCCTTGGTGATAAGTTTTAGGAAAGGAGGAGGGACCTTAAGATCCACCGTGAGTGAAAAGGGGGACCATAAAAAGATCACTGTTGTGTAGACAAGGCGTGTTTGGAAATGCTGAGTAGTCTGGTTACCAAAAACCAAAAGCTAAAGGTTAACGATAAAAGGCTAGCAAATGGGCGTGGGTGGGTTCTGAAAAGTTTCACATGGCAGCAGAGAAGAAAGTGAGGTGAGAGGGGTTGTGACATGCCGTGATTGGCTTGCCATGGAAAAACCTTGAGTACGGTGGATGCTTCTTGTTGGTCTATATATCGTATATGATCTGTGTTTGCTTGTGGAGAAGAACTGCTAGGTTGCCCCATTAATATGGCATCTAGCAGAGATAATATTACTCCTAAGCTGGCAAATGGGCTGGCTCAGGATCCTAGGTCTGTTGACTTCCCTAACGCACCGCAAGTACATTGATATATTTATAATTTTTCAAGCCTTCAATCATTCAATATGCTCAAATGTTAATTCAATATGGTAGTTGTATAGGTGGTGGGGGGGGGGGGGGATATTGATTAAGAAACCGTTTTGCTACACAGTAGCGTCCACGTTTTCTGTGATTTTTATTTTGCAAACTGTTTGGTTAATTAACAAACACTCATTCCCATGGTTTGCTGTGTTTAAAACGCAAGAAAAAAGAAAGCAGCTAAGAGCTGCTTCTTGCTTGTTAAAATCCTGATCCGTGCTCTATTGTTTAGTGAACAGTGAAGATATCTTTTTAAAAAGTCATTGTAATTAATTGATTTTACTTGCACTGTTCATATGAACATGAACAATAATTTTTTTTTTAATTAGTTTAAAGTAAATTAAATTTACTAGTACTGTAATTTTAATTTTATTCCTGATAATATTTTACTTAATTTTGTAATTCTTGTCGGATGAATTTTGTACGTAATAAAATTATAGATGGTTTTTTGTTAAAGTAATTTTTTTATATATAAAATGTGATTTATTTCATAATGTAATAGCAATAGTTAAATCCACAATATTTAAATTAAAAACCATCAATATTAATATATATTTTTTAAAATTATTTTATAATTTTAATTTCAAAAACATTCTTAACCAAACACATTAAAACTATTTTTTTTTCAACCTCAATTTTAACCACAGTTTTATTTTTTCAAATCATTATCACAACAGTTACTGTAATACCAAAGACTTACCGCAATACCAAATACATTCTAAATATGGAAGTGTGAATGTCCATGGATTAGATTTGAGCTCGATTTTTGACGAAAACTCATGGAGTGAAAACCAGCTCATTGTCATATGTTCAGCAGAAGGCCATGTTTATTTGACTATATGCATGCTTGATCTCATGCTGGGAAATGGACTCTGTCGCGTAATTGGTATTGGCAAGAACAGGACTGGTGTCTTGCACTGTCAAATATTAATTGAATTTCTCCCGAGCCTCTTGCCAATAGCTTTATTCAGCTTTTGATTAAACCGACCCATCTAGCTTTGGTAAGCCTATTGCCAAAGATGATTTGCATAAACATGGATCGACTAAAAAGGGACATCGGTGGTCCAAATTGCAAACAGAATAATAAGGGAGGGTAAAGGGGAAATCTCACCGAGTTTTGATTTTCCTGTTCTTGTTTAGTTGATATTATACTTATCTTTCAATTTATATCTTAAAGAAAATAATCTTCTCTTAGTCTATACTCGAGTTTTTGAAACTACACATATGTCATTTGAACCTAGGTAGTCCTAACACATGTTTTATTGACTATTATTGTGGTTTAAAGTGTCTCCAGCCACATTCTGAGCTAATTCTAGAAGATTCGAGACTAACTATAGGACCCATTATTTAGGTCCTGGGCACCACTTTACACCTGTGTTTGTTTTGTGCTACTTTTTGTATTTACAGTGAAATAAATATAGTAAAGTGTATGATAATAAATTAAATTGTATTTTATATTATGGAATTCATTAAAAAATTAAGTTTGAAACGTAATTTTTATACAACAGTTTTTATATGTTTTTTTTAATAAAATTTCGTAAAATTCATTAGAACCCTATTTATTTTTATATGTTTTATTGACTATTATTGTGGTGAAATAAATACAGTAAGGTGTCTGGTAATAAATTAAATTGCGTTTTATACTACGAGTTCCACTAAAAAATTAAGTTTGAAGTGCAGTTTTTGTGTAGCAATTTTTACATGTTTTTTAACCGAGTTTCATAAAATTCCTTAAAACCTTTTTTGTTTTTGTGTTTCAAAAATATTTTTGAAAAAAATTAAATTTTTTTTCTTTACTTCAAATTAATATTTTTTTGATCTTTTCAAATCATTTTGATGCGCTAATATCAAAAATAATTTTAAAAAAAATAAAAAAAAATATTATTTTAATGCATTTCCAAATAAAAAACACTTTGAAAAGTAATCGCAACTACACTCTCAAATACAACTACCAAATTTTTTATGTATATTTTTTGCTACACATAAACTTCAACCATAATATTTACTAAAAACATATCTAAATCCAACTAACCATAGCTAACCGTACTTTTTTACAACTTATTTTTTTCAAATCACAATCACAAAAAGCTACCTCAGTTATCTTAGACTTGATGTGTTCCCACAAGCTCTGTAAAGATGGTATCATGTGCATATATGATTTATAGCTAATAGGTCATTAATATGAGATATTGTTTTTGTTCTTGTAAATATATTTAATTATTAATAAAAAATTATTTATTTTTAATATTTATCAAATATTTGGTTAATAAATTTAATATTTAATTAATAAATCTAAATAAAGATAAAGTTCTATGGATAAAAATATTTTTCAAAGTAAATTATAAAGTTTTTGTAATTATGTGATTTCCATTGCATTAAAACATTATTCTTAAATGTTCATGGTTAATTTTTATTAAAACTGGACACTAACTAGAGTCGTTGAAACTGATACATGTTATGTTCTTTTCATTATAAAAGGAAGCAATTGTTCTTATAAGTTGAGGTATGAGGGATGCATAAAATTAATATGTAGGTATTTGTCAGATGACATGTACACTGAATTAACCCACATGAGAATCTTATATGGAGAGATCATATGTGTATATGAAAAAGCTTACGTGATGGTTATGTAAGTGATTTTTAGACTTGAGATCACTAAATTATTTTATACATAGAATGTTATGTTTTGATCCTACTACATGTTATCCTAATCAAGGGTAACAAATGGGCATATATTAAGTATATTATAAACTATATGAATATATTTGAGTGATCAAGAGAGGATTTTATTATCTTAGGTGAATTATAAAAAAATTTATACATGTTCTCAAATAATATTGATTGTAAATCCTTATGCAATGTGGAATTAGATTTGAAAATAGTTTCAAATCTTATTCAAATAATTAATGACTATGGTGTTGATAACAAATATGATTTAAAAGTGCATACATACTCTATACTATAATATCTACATCACAATATTATTGATAATGAGATAATAATTACATGGAGAAACTGATCATCGTAATGTTAGTCAAACCACTTATGACTTTTCTAATATTTGAGGGATCCTAACAAGTTGTTAAACATTGTACTTGATCTTTTAATATCAATCAATCAATTGTTGAATTGATAATAAATTAATTAATTTAACTTGTTTAATCTTCTTCTATTTAGGATTATGATTTATATTTGGCCTCACTTATATGAGAATCTAATGAGTCACATGTATAAGAACCATTAGTTAGAAATTAAAATGGGATGATTAATCAAGTGTGACTTGATTGTAAATAAATTTTATTAATTAAGGATTAAAATGTTATTTATATAGGAAATTACAATTCTAGATATAATATTGAATTTCCTTTCTTTCATTTTCAATTCGTCATTTCCATCATTTATTTCATTTACAAACTTATCATCATTTTACGATAATGTTATCATTTTAATCAGTATTTGCGCCATCACTCTTAAATTTTCTTTGTACGATCCTTTCTTATTGTTTATTATTTATTATTTATTACCACATTAATTTTAATTTTTCTCATTTTTTATTTATCAAAACCCATTACCAATTTCACTTACGTTATGAATTTGAGACCCAAAATTCATTATTCTCTTTTCAACTTCATTAATATTTCTAAACTTGTCCATTGAGATACGTGTATTCATGTACGCAGGGCGGAATTTTATCCAAGTAAGCTAGAATATGGAAACGATTATCTTATCAATGATTGTCAGTTCCCATCCTAATTATCTGCTCCTAATTTTTGTAACAAGAATGTCCTGTATTGACATGGATGTGGATGGAAACGATATGACCATTTTGACAGTTATTTTTAGCATTTTATACCTCTAATTTGTATGGTTGTATGAAGTTAGAGTTTTCTTCAACCAAAGCCTTTGGATTCTTATTGTAACCAATACTATAAACTTAACCATTATTTCTAGATTGATAGACATTGATGATGTTGAATATAAGCCAAACTAATTGCAGATACAAAGACATATAAGAGAACAAAATTAATCTGTGTTAACAGAAGAAAGAGGGGTTAAAAGGAAAGGAATTTTGAGAGGCAAGTCAGAACGAATCTATTGCTGATATTTAAGCAAATCTCTTTTGTTATAACCCTCCCAGTACTTCAGGTCTGTTGACAAAGAACCATGTCCTTCATGCTATTTGGGAAGGGATCTTAATGCAAAGGCTAAAATTGTTATAATATAAATCTCTCTGATGTCTAAAATGGAATGTTTTGAAGTTGGATGTTCGTTGAGGAGAATATTTTTTTTTACTCTGATTTGAATGATTATCATCAATGGGTAATCAGACAAAAGCGGTTTATAAACAGCCTGCTAATTTTCCCAAGGAGAAGTTGATTGAAATGGAAACTATTGCAAGTTAGAAGTGTGGAGAAAGAGGCTACGAGTGACAATGATGCCCGCAATCTCAATGTTTTTTAATGTCGTTTTTTTGCTCCTCTCATTACGTGCTACCTCTATATTTTCCAGGTGCATAATCAAGGCTATAAATGCATTTTCCACGGCGAGCTTGAGTGAACTCCATGGAAAAAAATTGCTTGTTGATCTTCCTTGTTATCCATGGCAGAGTACTTACAGTCCTATAGAAGAAGCAGGGGATTTTTTCGAAACAGAGATGCCCGATCAAGCAGCCATCCTGATCACTCTTTTTCATGTATCTCTATTGAAGATTTCTCTGACGTTTCCTCTTCTATCCCTTTTTCCCCAGTTGTACATGTTGATGAGCCTCCAAGTTTCCCTATTCTTGTTGACGATTCGCCTGTCACTATGTTCCGGCCAGTGGAGCAGAAATGTTCCCTAATTTCGGAGTCTAATACTACTTTAGATGACCCAGTATTAACGGTGAATGAAATTGAGGATATTAGCGACTGGTTGGCGAGTGAGAGCAGTCCACCTGCTCTACATAACTTTCCAGGAGATGATGCAGGGAGTGAGGGAGGTATCTATAGGCACGCTGATGAATCAAACATCCTTGATTCTGCCTGGTATTGGCATGGAATTTGATAACCAATTGAGCATACTCCATCTGCTTAAGGCTTATGGAGAGGCTGAGGAGATGGAGACGAAAGAGTTGGCTGAAAAAATTACGAGTCGGTTAAAAGAGAAGGCTTGTCCTTTCGGTTCAACTGTCGAGCGACTTGCTTATTATATGATTCAAGCACTGGAAGGGGAAGTGGACTTTCTATGGAAAGAAGCGATCAAGAATTATGAGGCTTCATTTAAAACATCCTATCAGATATTTCCTTATGGAAGGTTCGCTCACTTTACAGCCAATTCTGTAATCCTAGAAGCCCTCCCTGAAGATGCTGACAGAGTGCACACAGTTGATTTTGACTTTGGTCAAGGTGTGCAATGGCCTCCAATGATTGCGGATCTTGCCAGACGAAGAAAAAGAACGGTGAGATTGATTGGAATAAAATGGCAGGAGGAAGAGGATCGTAGCGGTGTTACTTCCACGAGGAGGTCTGAGGAGATGGAAACTCGCCTATAATAAGAACATGCAAAAACATTTGGTTTGAGATTGAAAATGAAGGAGATGGGTAAGGAGGCCTTTGTTAGTGAGATGAAGAAGACAAAGAAAAGAGGGGTAAGAAGTGAATGGTTAGCCTTCAATTGTACGGCGGGTCTCCCTTCGATGGGGAAAGGGAAGAGTGCCGGGAGTCTTGTGGAGTTTCCAAGGTTAGCTAAGGATTCAATCCGCCTCGATATATGGTGGTGTTAGCGGTACCAGGGAATTACAACTATTGCTAGAGGTAGGCTTGCAGGCTTAGAGAATGAGGGAAGATAGTCTTATGGAGGCCAAAGAACTAATTAGAGAAACAGAAAGCTTCCACTGTGCGACCATTGAAGGAGTGAAGGAGAAACAACTGGTTCTAAGCTATATGGGAATGCCACTGCTGAAGGTTTCAAGTTGGACATAAATGGAGGAGTGCTTACTTCAGAGGACACATGCAAAGTATTCAATTTTCATTATTTGCTCACCCAATTTTATAATTCTATCACAAGAGATTAATTAATTATTTTTTAAACTAAAAAATTATTTAATTCATTCTCAAAAATGAAAAATTAGAAAGACTAATTTATAATTTTTTTTAAATAAATAAATATTAATAACTAATTAGTTTAATATGTCTTGTAGCTGGTTAGTTACGTATCATTATATTCATGATATATATATATATAATAAAAGTTTAATTAATAAAAATTATAATTATGAGATTTTTATTGCATCAAAGCATTATTTATAAAATATTCTTGATTGATGATTTTTTAAAATATTGAACATTTATTATAGTCATAAAAATTAGTATATATTATGCTTTTTTTTATATAAAAAAATATTTATTTTCATAAATTAAAATATAAAAAATACCTAAAACTAATATAATATATACACTATATTAATTTATATAAAAATTCAATATAAAAAGATTACCTATAACTTATTGCGGGCCGCGGTTGCATGTGGCAGGAATAACGTAGTCACAGCATCAACCAAAGGCCAGGGATTTATTCGGGCCTCAAAATATGGAGAGAACCTAGAATTCAAAAGTGGGTTCATCAAGAGCTCACATGTTCTCGGGCTAGAGAGATTTTTGGTCCATTAGTTTTAGCGAAAGATGGCCAATATTTTATGGTCCCTTTTTCTTTTCCATTGCTTTAAATCTCGGTCAAGATTAGGCCTCATTTTGTCAAGAAATAAAAACCCTAAAGTAAAGGTAAGTAAAAAAACCAAAAACTCAATTAAACCGGGAAAAAAATAATTAAAAAAACTGAACCGTAAAAAAAACTGATTAAAAAATCACAAAATATTTCTGGTTTAGTTCAGTTTAGGTTTAAGTCTGAAACCGATAGAACTGAACCGAATCGGCCCGGTTCAACTAAACTATCTCTTGAAAAAAAAAGAAGAGTATAAATAGCATATTTTCTAACCCTAAACTTAAATCATCATTCTCACTTTCTCAGCCACCCCCTTTCCCTTCTCTCTCATCTCTCAAATTTGTCTTTTCTCCATGCTCTTTGCCTCTCATCTCTCATCTTTTCTTCTCCATGCTTTAGTCTCTCATCTCTCATCTTAGACGACAGGAATATGCAAAGAAAGGTTTAAGAATTTCAGTTTTAAGACTATCTTATTACAAAATTTTGTAAGTAGCACTTGAGATCGCTTCGTTAGATATTCAAAAACTGGCATTGGCTTTCATCTAGTTCCAACGATTCCTACTTCTAACCATTTTTATTTCACACTTTTCAGGTTTAAGAAAGGACACTAAATCAGAAGGACATGAAATCAAGATCTATTCTTATTGAAAGGGTGCAACGGCACCCTAAGCTCATCGGGCTTGAAGAACAAAAAAGAACGGAGTAGCTAACTTAATTGCAAAGAAAGCAGTCGTAGCCAGGGATATCTTTTTTGTTTTGCTTTGTGTATTTTTTGGCAGGGTTTAACTTCTAGGCAAGGATCTATCAAAACAAAAATCAAAGTTGATTTTCTAGAAAATGGAAGCAAATACAAAAACAAAACTGCTGAAAAATATGGTCAATAAAAAGCCCAGAAAACATTATTTCTAAAATATTTTTGATTGATGATTTTTTAAATATTGAATATTCATTAGAGCCATAAAAATTAGTATATGTTAAGGTTTTTTTTTTTTTAAAAAAAAACAGTTAATTTTATAAATTGAAATATAAAAAAAACTAGAACAAATATAATAAATACAATATATTAATTTATATAAAAATTCAATATAAACAGATTACCTATAACTTACCGCGGGTTTTCGACAACATCCCACGAGACCGCCTTATCCTCATCAACATGGATTCCAGTCATGCTATTGAACCTCGGGTGGAGAACGCAGACAAATATGTGGTCAATTTCACCGTGGAGTTTACGAGCTTGATCAGAGATGGCGAGGTGCAGAGTAGCTTTCATGGCTGAAGATGAACTGATGTCTGTGCTGGTAAACATCTGCTAATTGTATATATGATTCCTCAACACCAACTCCCACAGTCTCAACAGGAATTGTTGTCTACTAACTTGTAAGCCAACTCGCGATTCCTTGACAATAATGAACTCTACAGTAACCTTTTTGGCAAGAAACTGAGTTGAATAGACAGAAGATGACGATGACTCCATGCTTTCGCTTGAAATACTTGCTTGGAGGTGGAAGAAAACCGATTAGCAGAGAAAGTGTGAAATTGTTTCCCTAACGAAGTCTTTTTATAGAAAGGAAATTAAAGGGTTTCCATGTCTGTTCCGGATTCCGAATGGAAATTGGTACAAAGCTGTACAAAAAATAGCCGTTGGGCACATGAAAAAGGAAATGCAAGGGTTTCCATGTCTGTTCCGGAAACCGTCAGCTCTGACTCCAGGTTTCATTTGTTTTACTTGATTAGACTTTTAATTCTAGAAAACCCTAAAGTGATCAGGTTCAATCAACCCAACAGCCTCACTTTTGATTATAGCAAGGGTTTGTTAGACAAGAAAATGTATGTGGTGTTTCCAGGATTAGATGGCATTGATATCAGCCATTAATCAGGATAGGCCACAGACTGGATACAGCACCCGAGCCATTATGCCAAGAGGAACCGATAATCCCCCAGAATTGGTAATGAGTGTAGCAGCAATATCTTGGAGGATATGCAGTGCAGTGATAACAGATATATCCATTCCGTTAGCAGCTTGACCACGTCTCCTAATATTGTGCCCTCTCTTTAGAATAAGTTTGTTTTGTATTTCACCAACTTATAGTTACAGTGTATCTCTATAAATATAATACATTGACGGATGGCTAAAGTAACAGAGCCAAGCTTCATTTCATATTTCCTCTGTTCATACATTTACAGCTAGAAGCCCTCCCTGAAGGTACTGACATAGTGCACACAGTTGATTTTGACGTTGGTCAAGGTGGGCAATGGCCTCAAATGATTGAGGATCTTGCCAGACGAAGAAAAAAAACGGTGAGATTGATTGGAATAAAATGGCAGGAGGAAGAGGATCGTAGCGGTGTTACTTCCACGAGGAGGTCTGAGGAGATGAAAACTCGCCTATAAGAACATGCAAAAACATTTGGTTTGAGATTGAAAATGAAGGAGATGGGTAAGGAGGCCTTAGTTAGTGAGATGAAGAAGACAAAGAAAAGGGGTATGAAGTGAATGGTTAGCCTTCAATTGCACGGCGGGTCTCCCTCCGATGGGGAAAGGGAAGAGTGCCGGGAGTCTTGTGGAGTTTCCAAGGTTAGCTAAGGATTCAATCCGCCTCGATGGTGGAGGTGTTAGTGGTACCAGGGAATTACAACTATTGCCGGAGAAAGCAAGGCACTCTCAGAGGTAGGCTTGCAGGCTTGGAGAATGAGGGAAGATAGTCTTATGGAGGCCAAAGAATTGATCAGAGAAACAGAAAGCTTCTACTGTGCGATCATTGAAGGAGTGAAGGAGAAACAACTGGTTCTGAGCTATATGGGAATTCCACTGCTGAAGGTTTCGAGTTGGACATAAATGGAGGAGTACTTGCTCAGAGGACACAGGCAAAGTATTCAATTTTCATTATTTGCTCACCCAATTTTATAATTCTATCGCGTAATTGGTATTGGCAAGAACAGGACTGGTGTCTTGCACTGTCAAATATTAATTGAATTTCTCCCGAGCCTCTTGCCAATAGCTCTATTCAGCTTTTGATTAAACCGACCCATCTAGCTTTGGTAAGCCTATCGCCAAAGATGATTTGCATAAACATGGATCGACTAAAAAGCGACATCGGTGGTCCAAATTGCAAACAGAATAATAAGGGAGGGTAAAGGGGAAATCTCACCGTGTTTGGATTTTCCTGTTCTTGTTTAGTTGATATTATACTAATCTTTCAATTTATATCTTAAAGAAAATAATCTTCTCTTAGTCTATACTCGAGTTTTTGAAACTACACATGTCATTTGAACCTAAGTAGTCCTAACACATGTTTTATTGACTATTATTGTGGTTTAAAGCGTCTCCAACCAAATTCTGAGCTAATTCTAGAAGATTCGAGACTAACCATAGGACCCATTATTTAGGTCCTGGGCACCACTTTAAAGTTGTGTTTGTTTTGTGCTACTTTTTGTATTTACGGTGAAACAAATATAGTAAAGTGTTTGATAATAAATTAAATTGTATTTTATATTATGGGATCCATTAAAAAATTAAGTTTGAAATGTAATTTTTATACAACAGTTTTTATATATATTTTTTTAATAAAGTTTTGTAAAATTCCTTAGAACCCTATTTATTTTTCTATGTTTTATTGACTATTATTGTGGTGAAATAAATACAGTTTGGTGTCTGGTAATAAATTAAATTGCATTTTATACTACGAGGTCCACTAAAAAATTAAGTTTGAAATGTAGTTTTTATGTAGCAATTTTTACATGTTTTTTAACCGAGTTTCGTAAAATTTCTTAGAACCTTGTTTGTTTTTGCGTTTCAAAAACACTTTTGAAAAAAATTAAAAATTATTTTTTTTCTTTACTTCAAATTAATTTTTTTTTTATCTTTTCATATCATTTTGAAGCGCTAATATCAAAAATAATTTTAAAAAAACAAAAAAAACATTATTTTAATGCATTTCCAAATAAAAAACACTTTGAAAAGTAATTGCAACCACACTCTCAAATATAACTACCAAATATTTTATGTATATTTTTTGCTACACATAAATTTCAACCATAATATTTACTAAAAACGTATCTAAATTCAACTACTCATAACCGTACTTCTTTACAACTTATTTTTTTTCAAATCACAATCACAAAAGCTACCTCAGTTATCTTAGACTTGATGTGTGCCCACAAGCTCTGTAAAGATGGTATCATGTGCATATATGATTTATAGCTAATAGGTTAGTAATATGAGATATTGTTTTTGTTCTTGTAAATATATTTAATTATTAATAAAAAATTATTTATTTTTAATATTTATCAAATATTTGGTTAATAAATTTAATATTTAATTAATAAATCTAAATAAAGATAAAGTTTTATGGATAAAAATATTTTTCAAAGTAAATTATAAAGTTTTTTGTAATTATGTGATTTTCATTGCATTAAAACATTATTTTTAAATGTTCATGGTTAATTTTTATTAAAACTGGACAATAACTAGAGTCGTTGAAACTGATACATGTTATGTTCTTTTCATTATAAAAGGAAGCAATTGTTCTTATAAGTTGAGGGATGCATAAAATTAATATGTAGGTATTTGTCAGATGACATGTACACTGAACTAACCCACATGAGAATCTCATATGGAGAGATCATATGTGTATATGAAAAAGCTTACGTGATGGTTATGTAAATGATTTTTAGACCTGGGATCACTAAATTATTTTATACAAAGAATGTTATGTTTTGATCCTACTACATGTTATCCTAATAAAGGGTAACAAATGGGCATATATTAAGTATATTATGAACTATATGAATATATTTGAGTGATCAAGAGAGGATTTTATTAAGCATATGATTAAGTATATTAAGCATTTTCCACGACGAGCTTGAGTTAACTCCATGGAAAAAAATTGCTTGTTGATCTTCCTTGTTATCCATGGCAGAGTACTTACAGTCCTATCTTATAGAAGAAGCAGGGGATTTTTTCGAAACAGAGATGCCCAATCAAGCAACCATCCTGATCACTCTTTTTCATGTATCTTTATTGAAGATTTCTATGACGTTTCCTCTTCTATCCTATTTTCCCCAGTTATACATGTTGATGAGCCTCCAAGTTTCCTTATTCTTGTTGACGATTTGCCTGTCACTATGTTCCGGCCAGTGGAGCATAAATGTTCCCTAATTTCAGAGTCTAATACTACTTTAGAAGACCCAGTATTGACGGTGAATGAAATTGAGGATATTAGCGACTGGTTGGCTAGTAAGAGCAGTCCACCTGCTCTACATAACTTTCCAGGAGATGATGCAGGGAGCCTCTTGAGGGAGGTATCTATAGGCACGCTGATGAATCAAACATCCTTGATTCTGCCTGGTATTGGCATGGAATTTGATAACCAATTGAGCATACTATATCTGCTTAAGGCTTATGGAGAGGCTGAGGAGACGAAGACGAAAGAGTTGGCTGAAAAAATTATGAGTCGGTTAAAAGAGAAGGCTTGTCCTTTCGGTTCAACGGTCAGGCGACTTGCTCATTATATGATTCAAGCACTGGAATGTTAGGATACTGGCATGCAAACCCAATAAGACAAAAGGAAAATGATAAGATAAAATGAGAAATGAGACACACAAGAATTTACGTGGTTCACCCAATTTGGCTACGTCCGCAGGCAAGTATAGAAGGATTTTACTAAGTAATGTGGGAATTACAACCTCTCTCTACCAATAAAAGAACAATTGAAATCTCTCTATTACTAGGAGAAAACACCTCACTTACTCTTCCTCATAAATACCTCATAATTTTATGGGATTAATTTCCCTCTCTCACTTGTCCCACTCTTCTTCTCTCTTATTTCTCTCTTATGTTACACATAAGGCAAGGATGCACTGCCTATTTATAGGCAAGCTTCCTTGCCTTTGTCTTGCAAAAGACAAGAGCAAGGCAAGTGGGCAAGTGGCACCGAATTGGTGCCCATTTTGTTGACTTAACTAGCACCAATTGGTGCCAACTAGCTTCATATTCTCCCACTTGAAGACTTTGATGATTTAATCAAGTCTTCACACTTGATCATTTGTGATTCTTCTATCCTTTCAATACTTGCCATCTTCATGCTGCTTACGTTTCTGCTAGGCCATAAGAGGATCTGCACCATATATACTTATCAGTGTTGACTGGTTTGGTCAAAGCATCTGCTGGGTTTTCCTTTGTGTGAACCTTCTGAAAATCCACACTTCCATCTTCCACCACTTTGCGAACAAAGTGATATTGAACATCTATATGTTTTGTTCTTGAATGAAACGCTGGATTCCTTGCAATATGCAAGGCACTCTGATTATCACAATACAAAAGAATCTTCTCTTGTTTGTGCCCGAGCTCCTCCATAAGTTTCTTCATCCATATTGCTTCTTTACAAGCTTGTGTAGCTGCCATATACTCAGCTTCTGTTGTGGATAACGCTACAACAGTCTGAAGTTTAGAGACCCAGCTCACAGCTCCTCCTGCAATTATGAACACATAGCCTGTAGTGGATTTTCTTTTCTCAAGGTCACCAGCAAAATCTGAGTCAACATAACCTCTGACAGTAAATTCTGATCCTCCATAACATAATGCGGCATCTGAGGTACCCTTGATGTATCTCAAGATCCTCTTAATAGTATTCCAATGCTCTCTACTAGGATTTGCCATGTATCGACTAGTTATTCCCACTGCTTGTGCAATGTCTGGTCTTATACATATCATGGCAAACATTAAACTTCTCATTGCTGATACATACGGTACTCTCTGCTTCATTGCTAGGAGACATCTCCATCCTCTCTACTTCATTGCTAGGAGACATACTTGAGGATACTTTGAAGTTAACAGGAAGTGGGGTGGAAATTGGCTTACAATCTTGCATGTTGAAGCGTCGCAAGATTTTCTTCAAATAATTTTTCTGAGAAAGCCAAATCTTCCTTTTACTTCTGTCTCAGTGAATTTGCATCCCTAGAATCTTGTTTGCTGGTCCCAAGTCCTTCATATCAAACTCCTTAGACAACTATGCCTTCAATTCTTGGACTCGATTTTTGTTGGGGCCTATTACCAACATGTCATCCACGTACAACAACAGAATGATGAAAACATCATTTTCTTCAAACCTCTTGTAATACGTACAATGGTATGAATTGAGTCTGTTGTACCCAAGGCTAATTATAAAGGAATCAAATCTCTTGTACCAACACCTCGGTGCTTGTTTGAGACCGTATAAAGATTTGTTCAACCTGCAAACCAAGCTCTCCTTGCCTATTTCAGCAAAACCCTCTAGTTGGAGCATATAAATTTCTTTTTCAAGTTCTCCATGAAGAAATATAGTTTTCACATCTAACTGCTCTAAGTGAAGATCAAATATAGCACACATTGCTAAGACTACTATGATTGTACTAAGTCATACCACCGGAGAAAATATCTTATTGAAGTTTATTCCTTCTTTCTAAGCATATCCTGTAACGGCCCGGCCCAACTTGCCATATATTGTCCGCTTTGGGCCTTACCGCCCTCACGGTTTTGTTCCTGGTGACGCGAGCCCATTTCTGAGCCTGACGTCCCAAAACGCGTATAACAAGTTGGCAACCAGCACCACTTATAAGGCCAGCAACACAACCCTCACCCGCCGATGTGTGATCTTACAATCCACCCCCCTTAAAGAGCCCGATGACCCCGTCGGCACAACCGGACAGCCAGTGAGGTTGGCTCTGATACCAAATGTAACGGCCCGACCCAACTTGCCATATATTGTCCGCTTTGGGCCTTACAGCCCTCACGGTTTTGTTCCTGGTGACGCGAGCCCACTTCTGAGCCTGACGTCCCAAAACGCGTATAACAAGTTGGCAACCAGCACCACTTATAAGGCCAGCAACACAACCCTCACCCGCCGATGTGGGATCTTACATATCCTTTCACCACCAATTTTGCATAATACTGCTCCACTTGATCATTTCCATCACGCTTTATCTTGTAAACTCATTTGTTGCCAATGGCCTTTCTTCCTTGTGGTAGCGGAACAAGATCCCAAGTGTTATTCTTGTGTAGAGCTTTAATCTCCTCTTGCATTGCTGTCATCCATATAAATACATTTGTGCTTTTGATAGCCTCATGGAAAGTTGATGGCTCTCCATCCTCTATTAGAAAATAGTATGCAATGTTGCTCTCAGTAACATATTCTGAGTGCCAAACTAGTGGTCTTCTTTCATGAGTCGACCACCAAACTTCAAGAGTTTCACACTTTATTTGTTCTTGCTCTTCATGCTCTGGTGCAACTTTAGAAGAAGTATAATTCTGAGTATTTTCCATCTGGACTGCTGTAGTCTCTTTTAAAATGCTATTATGTTCTTCCATTTGCATTTTATCTTCTTCAAATATGACATCTCTGCTGATGACTATCTTGTGGGCAGTGGGATCCCACAAGCAATACCCCTTCACTACATCAGCATATCCCAAGAATACACATTTTCTGGATTTTGAATCCAGCTTGCTAACTTCTTGAGTATTGTACATCACGTATACATGACTTCCAAATATATGCAATCAAGAATAATCAGATGGCTTTCCAGTATACATCTCCATCGGTGTCTTCAGCTCAATTGCAGTTGACAGATATCGATTTATCATATAACTGGCGATATTGACTGCTTCTGCCCAAAACGACTTTTCTAGACCTGCAGCCTTCAACATTGCTCTTGTTCTTTCTAATAGAGTTATGTTCATCCGCTCTGCCACTCCATTTTGTTATGGAGTGTATGCCGTTGTGAACTGCCTTTTGATACCTTCATGTTGACAGAAGTTATCCAATTCATCACTGGTATATTCTCCTTCATTGTCAGTCATCAAACACTTGATCTTCTTTTCAGATTCAAGTTCTATCCGCGCTTTGAAAGTTTTAAAGACTGCAAGCATATCTGCCTTCCTTTTAATTGGATACACCCAACATCTCCTAGAAAAGTCATCTATGAATGATACAAAGTATCTTGCTCCTCCCAAGGATACAACAGGTGCTTGCTAAACATCAGAGTGAATCAAGTCTAAGATGTATTTGCTCTTAGTTGTTGATGTGCCAAACTTCAACCTGTGTTGTTTACTTGTAACACAATGCTCACAAAAAGGTAAAGTAACCTTTGTAAGCCCAGGGAGTAACTTCTGATAAGAAAGAACCTTTAAACCTTTCTCTGACATGTGACCTAGTTTTTGATGCCACATCATCGTCTTCTCTTCTACAGGACTGGCTGATGCGATTGATGCTTCTGCCCATGATGTGTTTCTCCATTAACACAAACATGTTTGCAACTGTCTTTCTTGCCTTTAAAACCACCAGCGCGCCTTTGACAATTTTCATGATTCCATTGTCTGTTCGGATCTTACAGCCAAGACTATCAAATTGTCCTACGGACAAAAGATTCTTCTTTAAGTCTTTCACATGTCGCACTCCTGAAATAGTACGAATTAAGCCATCATACATCTTCAATTTGATGGTGCCAATGCCAGAAATCTCTAAGCATGATTATCACCCATGAACTGGCCTCCAGAGATAGGTTCATATGTATGGAACCAATCTCGTCTAGGGGTCATATGCCATGTTGCTCCTGAATCCATTAACCAAACCTCAGTGAGCTCTTTTCTATCTGTAGAGACTGTCGCTGCTTCACTATATAAAACCTCCCCATCTTCTGAGGTGCTTGCAACACATCCTTGAGGTCTTGATGACTCTGCAGTATTCTCTATACCCTTTTTAAACCAACAATCCTTTTTGAAGTGCCCTTTTCTGCCACAGTTGTAGCATTTCACAGTCTTCTTACTTCTTGATTTGGACCTCCCCTGCCTTTGACTCCCACTGGAGCCACGCTCCGTTGATCTTCCTCTTGACATCAACAATGCCTCTGCTTGGTTTGAACTGTTTCTGTCTCCTTTGTTTTTGCGCCTATTTTCTTCTTCCAAGATAGCGGCTGCAACATCATCGAAGACTAAATAGTCTGAGAGGATATTATTGGTCAAGTTGATAATGAGCTGATCATACGAATCAGGAAGACTTTGAAGTAGAAGCTCTGCACGTTCATTTTCCTCTATTTGTTGACCCAATGTAGTGAGTTATGAAAATAGAGTTCTTATTGTGTTGATGTGGTCAGTCACCGACGTGGTTTCTGCCATTTGAAGGGTATAAAGTCTCTGTTTTAAGAAAATCTTATTGTGCAAAGACTTGGACTCGTATAGCTTTGTTAGAGTCTCCAATATCTCCTTAGCTGTTTTCATCTCCGCTACACTTGATAATACTTCATCAGCTAATGCTAAATGTATGTTAGCAATAGCATTGCCATCCATCTCATTCCATTTTGCATTATCAGTGATCTCCACGGGCCGATCCCCAATTGTTGCCAAGCAATTATCTTTCCTCAAGATTGTGTTGTTCTCATTTTCCACAGTGAGAAATTGCTCTCCTTGAACCTCTCAATCTTGTACTTTGCTGTCATTTTATTCACCGTGATCTATTCAGCTATCACCGTTTCACAGATATGTAATATATGTAGGAATAGTATCGTGTGAATAATACTTTACTAAGTAAGTTCCTAGGAAAGATTAGACGGGTCACAAACGGTCCCGCTTAAAACCCAATTTTCTTAGACAGAACTTCCTAGACTGTATTTAATCACCGTACTGACTTTCTATATACGCCAACAGTAATGTATATGAACAGTACCGCATGGATGAATAGTGTCGTAGACGTGAATAGTAACCATATACACGAATAATTTTTTTGTGTTAACAACACCAACCAAGAAGGCTCTGATACCACTGTTAATATATTGCATGCAAATCCAACAAGACAAAAGGCAAATGATAGGATAAATTAAGAAATGAGTCACACAAGAATTTACGTGGTTCACCCAATTTGGCTACGTCCACGGGCAAGTATAGAAGGATTTTACTAAGTAATGTGGGAATTACAACCTCTCTCTACCAATAGGAGAACAACTAAAATCTCTCTATTACTAGGAGAAAACACCTCACTTACTTTTTCTTACAAATACCTCATAATTTTATGGGATTACTTTCCCTCTCTCACTTGTCCCACTCTTCTTGGCTCTTATTTCTCTCTTGTGTTACACATAAGGCAAGGATGCATTGCCTATTTATAGACAAGCTTCCTTATCTTTGTCTTGCAAATGATAAGAGCAAGGCAAGTGGGCAAGTGGTACCGAATTGATGCTCATTTTATTGACTTAACTAGCACCAATTGGTGCCGGCTAGCTTCACATGCAAGGGGAAGTGGACTTTCAATGGAAAGAAGCGAGCAAGAATTATGAGGCTGCATTTAAAACATCCTATCAGATATTTCCTTATGGTAGGTTTGCTCACTTTACAGCCAATTCTGTAATCCTAAAAGGCTAGAAGCCCTCCCTGAAGATGCTGATATAGTTCGATTTTGACGTTGGTCAAGGTGTGCAATGGCCTCCAATGATTGAGGAAGAGGCCTAAGTTAGTTCCACGAGGAGGTTTGAGGAGATGAAAACTCGCCTATAATAAAAACATGCAAAAACATTTGGTTTGAGATTGAAAATGAAGGAGATGGGTAAGGAGGCCTAAGTTAGTGAGATGAAGAAGACAAAGAAAAGAGGGGTAAGAAGTGAATGGTTAGCCTTTAATTGCACGGCGGGTCTCCCTCCGATGGGGAATGGGAAGAGTGCTGGGAGTCTTGTGGAGTTTCTAAGGTTAGCTAAGGATTCAATCCGCCTGGATGGTGAAGGTGTTGGTGGTACTAGGGAATTACAACAATTGCCAGAGAAAGCAAGGCACTCTCAGAGGTAAGCTTGCAGGCTTGGAGAATAAGGGAAGATAGTCTTATGGAGGCCAAAGAATTGATCAGAGAAACAGAAAACTTCTACTGTGCGGCCATTGAAGGAGTGAAGGAGAAACAACTGGTTCTGAGCTATATGGGAATTCCACTGCTGAAGGTTTCAAGATGGACATAAATGGAGGAGCACTTGCTAGAGGACACAGGCAAAGTATTCAATTTTCATTTTTTGCTCACCCAATTTTATAATTCTATCACAAGAGATTAATTAATTATTTTTAAACTAAAAAAAATATTTAATTCATTCTGAAAAAAGAAAAATCAGAAAGACTAATTTATAATTTTATTTGAAAGAAACAAATACTAATAACTGTTAGTTTAATATTGTATTATTATTATTATTATTATTATATATATATATATATATTATTAATAAAAACTTAATCTATCTTTAATATTCATATAATATTAGATTAATGAATTTAGAGTAAAGATATAATTCATGAGACAAAAATAGTTTGTAAAAGAAATTATAAAGTTATAACTATAAGATTT
The DNA here is from genome assembly GCA_964019445.1 of Populus tremula. NCBI lineage: Eukaryota > Viridiplantae > Streptophyta > Magnoliopsida > Malpighiales > Salicaceae > Populus > Populus tremula. The sequence goes on along the minus strand of CAXHTJ010000001.1, from coordinate 29,291,731 downwards.
TTATTGCATCAAAACATTATTTCTAAAATATTTTTGATTGATGATTTTTTAAATATTAAATATATTCATTAGAGCCATAAAAATTATTCTATGTTAAGTTTTTTTTTAAAAAAAACTATTGTTTTTATAAATTAAAATATAAAAAATACCTAGAAATAATATAATATATACAATACATTAATTTATATAAAAATTCAATATAAACAGATTACCTATAACTTATCGCGGGTTTTCGACAACATCCCACGAGACCGCCTTATCCTCATCAACATGGATTCCAGTCATGATATTGAACCTCGGGTGGAGAACGCAGACAAATATGTGGTCAATTTCACCGTTGAGTTTACGAGCTTGATCAGAGATGGCGAGGTGCAGAGTAGCTTTCATGGCTGAAGATAAACTGATGTCTGTGTTGGTAAACATCTGCTTGTATCTATGATTCCTCAACACCAACTCCCACAGTCTCAACAGGAATTGTTGTCTGCTAATTTGTAAGCCAACTTGCGATTCCTTGACAATAATGAACTCTACAGTAACCTTTTTGGCAAGAAACTGAGTTGAATAGACAGAAGATGACGATGACTCCATGCTTTCGCTTGAAATACTTGCTTGGAGTTGGAAGAAAACCGATTAAGAGAGAAAGTGTGAAATTGTTTCCCTAACGAAGTCTTTTTATAGAAAGGAAATTAAGGGGTTTCCATGTCTGTTCCGGATTCCGAATGGAAATTGGTACAAAGCTGTACAAAAAATAGCCGTTGGGCACATGAAAAAGGAAATGCAAGGGTTTCCATGTCTGTTCCGGAAACCGTCAGCTCTCTGACTCCAGGTTTCATTTTTTTTACTTGATTAGACTTTTAATTCTAGAAAACCCTAAAGTGATCAGGTTCAATCAACCCAACAGCCTCACTTTTGATTATAAGCAAGGGTTTGTTAGACAAGAAAATCTATGTGGTGTTTCCAGGATTAGATGGCACTGATATCAGCCATTAATCAGGATAGGCCACGTCTTCTAATATTGTGCCCTCTTTTTAGAATAAGTTTGTTTTGTATTTCACCAACTTATAGTTACAGTGTATCTCTATAAATATAATACATTGACGGATGGCTAAAGTAACAGAGCCAAGCTTCATTTCATATTTCCTCTGTTCATACATTTACAGCTAGAAGCCCTCCCTGAAGATGCTGACATAGTGCACACAGTTGATTTTGACGTTGGTCAAGGTGTGCAATGGCCTCCAATGATTGAGGATCTTGCCAGGCCAAGAAAAAAAATGGTGAGATTGATTGGAATAAAATGGCAGGAGGAAGAGGATTGCAGCGGTGTTACTTCCACGAGGAGGTTTGAGGAGATGAAAACTCGCCTATAATAAGAACATGCAAAAACATTTGGTTTGAGATTGAAAATGAAGGAGATGGGTAAGGAGGCCTAAGTTAGTGAGATGAAGAAGACAAAGAAAAGAGGGGTAAAAAGTGAATGGTTAGCCTTCAATTGCACGGCGGGTCTCCCTCCGATGGGGAAAGGGAAGAGTGCTGGTAGTCTTGTGGAGTTTCCAAGGTTAGCTAAGGATTCAATCCGCCTCGATGGTGCTGTTAGCGGTACCAGTAAATTACAACTATTGCTAGAGGTAGGCTTGCAGGCTTAGAGAATGAGGGAAGATAGTCTTATGGAGGCCAAAGAACTTATCAGAGAAACAGAAAGCTTCCACTGTGCGACCATTGAAGGAGTGAAGGAGAACCAACTAGTTCTGAGCTATATGGGAATTCCACTGCTGAAGGTTTCAAGTTGGACATAAATGGAGGAGTGCTTACTCAGAGGACACATGCAAAGTATTCAATTTTCATTATTTGCTCACCCAATTTTATAATTCTATCACAAGAGATTAATTAATTATTTTTTAATCTAAAAAATTATTTAATTCATTCTCAAAAATGAAAAATTAAAAAGACTAATTTATAATTTTTTTAAAATTAATAAATACTAATAACTAGTTAGTTTAATATGTCTTGTAGCTGATTAGTTACACGTTGTATCATTATATTCATGATATATATATATATATATATAAAATAAAATTTTAATCAATAAAAATTATAATTATGAGATTTTTATTGCATCAAATCATTATTTATAAAATATTTTTGATTGATAATTTTTTAAAATATTGAACATTTATTATAATCATAAAAATTAGTATATATTATGCTCTTTTTTTATAAAAAAAATATTTATTTTCATAAATTTAAATATAAAAAATACCTAAAACTAATATAATATATACACTATATTAATTTATATAAAAATTCAATATAAAAAGATTACCTATAACTTATTGCGGGCCGCGGTTTGCATGTGGCAGGAATAACGCAGTCACAGCATCAACCAAAGGCCAGGGATTTATTCGGACCTCAAAATATGGAGAGAACCTAGAATTCAAAAGTGGGTTCATCAAGAGCTCACATGTTCTCGGGCTAGAGAGATTTTTGGTCCATTAGTTTTAGCGAAAGATGGCCAATATTTTATGGTCCCTTTTTCTTTTCTATTGCTTTAAAACTCGGTCAAGATTAGGCCTCATTTTGTCAAGAAATAAAAACCCTAAAGTAAAGGTAAGTAAAAAAACCAAAAACTCAATTAAACCAGGAAAAAATAACTAAAAAAACTGAACCGTAAAAAAAACTGATTAGAAAATCACAAAATATTTATGGTTTAGTTCAGTTTAGGTTTAAGTCTGAAACCGATAGAACTGAACTGTATCGGCCCAGTTCAGCTAAACGATCTCTTAAAAAAGAGAGTATAAATATCATATTTTCTAACCCTAAACTTAAATCATCTTTCTCACTTTCTCAGCCACCCCCTTTCCCTTCTCTCTCATCTCTCAAATTTGTCTTCTTCTCCATGCTCTTTGCCTCTCATCTCTCATCTTTTCTTCTCCATGCTTTTAGTCTCTCATCTCTCATCTTAGACGACAGGAATATGCAAAGAAAGGTTTAAGAATTTCAGTTTTAAGACTATCTTATTACAAAATTTTGTAAGTAGCACTTGAGATCGCTTCATTAGATATTCAAAAACTGGCATTGGCTTTCATCTAGTTCCAACGATTCCTACTTCTAACCACTTTTATTTCACAATTTTCAGGTTTAAGAAAGGACACTAAATCAAAAGGACACGAAATCAAGATCTATTCTTATTGAAAGGGTGCAACGACACCCTAAGCTCATCGGGCTTGAAGAATAAAAAAGAACGGAGTAGCTAACTTAATTGCAAAGAAAGTAGTCGTAGCCAGGGATATCTTTTTTGTTTTGCTTTGTGTATTTTTTGGCAGGGTTTAACTTCTAGGCAAGGATCTATCAAAACAAAAATCAAAGTTGATTTTCTAGAAAATGGAAGCAAATACAAAAACAAAACTGCTGAAAAATATGGTCAATAAAAAGCCCAGAAAACATTATTTCTAAAATATTTTTGATTGATGATTTTTTAAATATTGAATATTCATTAGAGCCATAAAAATTAGTATATGTTAAGGTTTTTTTTTTTTTAAAAAAAAAAACAGTTAATTTTATAAATTGAAATATAAAAAATACCTAGAACAAATATAATAAATACAATATATTAATTTATATAAAAATTCAATATAAACAGATTACCTATAACTTACCGCGGGTTTTCGACAACATCCCACGAGACCGCCTTATCCTCATCAACATGGATTCCAGTCATGATATTGAACCTCGGGTGGAGAACGCAGACAAATATGTGGTCAATTTCACCGTGGAGTTTACGAGCTTGATCAGATATGGCGAGGTGCAGAGTAGCTTTCATGGCTGAAGATGAACTGATGTCTGTGTTGGTAAACATCTGCTTGTATCTATGATTCCTCAACACCAACTCCCACAGTCTCAACAGGAATTGTTGTCTCCTAACTTGTAAGCCAACTTGCGATTCCTTGACAATAATGAACTCTACAGTAACCTTTTTGGCAAGAAACTGAGTTGAATAGACAGAAGATGACGATGACTCCATGCTTTCGCTTGAAATACTTGCTTGGAGTTGGAAGAAAACCGATTAGCAGAGAAAGTGTGAAATTGTTTCCCTAACGAAGTCTTTTTATAGAAAGGAAATTAAAGGGTTTCCATGTCTGTTCCGGATTCCGAATGGAAATTGGTACAAAGCTGTACAAAAAATAGCCGTTGGGCACATGAAAAAGGAAATGCAAGGGTTTCCATGTCTGTTCCGGAAACCGTCAGTTCTCTGACTCCAGGTTTCATTTTTTTTACTTGATTAGACTTTTAATTCTAGAAAACCCTAAAGTGATCAGGTTCAATCAACCCAACAGCCTCACTTTTGATTATAAGCAAGGGTTTGTTAGACAAGAAAATCTATGTGGTGTTTCCAGGATTAGATGGCACTGATATCAGCCATTAATCAGGATAGGCCACAGACTGGATATAGCACCCGAGCCATTATGCCAAGAGGAACCGATAATCCCCCAGAATTGGTAATGAGTGTGGCAGCAAAATCTTGGAGGATATGCAGTGCGGTGATAACAGATATATCCATTCCGTTAGCAGCTTGACCACGTCTCCTAATATTGTGCCCTCTCTTTAGAATAAGTTTGTTTTGTATTTTACCAACTTATAGTTACAGTGTATCTCTATAAATATAATACATTGACGGATGGCTAAAGTAACAGAGCCAAGCTTCATTTCATATTTCCTCTGTTCATACATTTACAGCTAGAAGCCCTCCCTGAAGGTACTGACATAGTGCACACAGTTGATTTTGACGTTGGTCAAGGTGGGCAATGGCCTCAAATGATTGAGGATCTTGCCAGACGAAGAAAAAAAACGGTGAGATTGATTGGAATAAAATGGCAGGAGGAAGAGGATCGTAGCGGTGTTACTTCCACGAGGAGGTCTGAGGAGATGAAAACTCGCCTATAAGAACATGCAAAAACATTTGGTTTGAGATTGAAAATGAAGGAGATGGGTAAGGAGGCCTTAGTTAGTGAGATGAAGAAGACAAAGAAAAGGGGTATGAAGTGAATGGTTAGCCTTCAATTGCACGGCGGGTCTCCCTCCGATGGGGAAAGGGAAGAGTGTCGGGAGTCTTGTGGAGTTTCCAAGGTTAGCTAAGGATTCAATCCGCCTCGATGGTGGAGGTGTTAGTGGTACCAGGGAATTACAGCTATTGCCAGAGAAAGCAAGGCACTCTCAGAGGTAGGCTTACAGGCTTGGAGAATGAGGGAAGATAGTCTTATGGAGGCCAAAGAATTGATCAGAGAAACATAAAGCTTCTACTGTGCGACCATTGAAGGAGTGAAGGAGAACCAACTGGTTCTGAGCTAGATGGGAATTCCACTGGTGAAGGTTTCGAGCTGGACATAAATGGAGGAGTACTTGCTCAAAGGACACAGGCAAAGTATTAAATTTTCATTATTTGCTCACCCTATTTTATAATTCTATCACAAGAGATTAATTAATTATTTTTTAAACTAAAAAATTATTTAATTCATTCTCAAAAATTAAAAATTAGAAAAACTAATTTATAATTTTCTTTTAAATAAATAAATATTAGTTTAATATTCCTTATAACTGGTTAGTTACACATTGTGTTATTATATTCACGTAATATATATATATATATATTATTAATAAAATCTTAATTTATTTTTAATATGAATGTAATTTTAGATTAATAAATCTAAAATAAAAATACAGACAAAAATAATCTGTAAAAAAAAATTATAAAGTTATAATTATAAAATTTTTATTGGATCAAAATATTATATATAAAATATTCTTGATTGATAATTTTTTAAATATTAAATATTTATTAGAGCCATAAAATTAATAAAAATTATTCTTTTCTTATAAAATAAAATAGTTATTTTTATAAATTAAAATATAAAAAATACCTAGAACTAATATAATATATACACTATATTAATTTATATAAAAATTCAATATAAAAAGATTACCTATAATTTATTGCGGGCCACGGTTGCATATGGCAGGAATAACAAAGTCACTGCACCAACCAAAGTCCCAAAACCTAGGGCCAGGGATTTATTCGGGCCTCAAAATATGGAGAGAACCTAGAATTCAAAAGTGGGTTCATCAAGAGCTCACATGTTCTCGGGCTAGAGTGATTTTTGGTCCATTAGTTTTAGCGAAAGATGGCCAATATTTTATGGTCCCTTTTTCTTTTCCGTTGGTTCAAAACTCGGTCAAGATGAGGCCTCATTTTGTCAAGAAATAAAAACCCCGAAGCCATCCCGTTTAATTCTCCTTCCTCAGTCTCAAATGTCAATATACATGTTTTCAATTTATTAACTAGCCCTCGACTAACTTCTCTATCCGTGAACTTTAGCCAGCGAGAATCGCTTGTGCTAGTAAAACCTGTGCAATCATCCATGATCCACCACACCTTGCCTCCCTTTGACCTTTCTGTGCTATGTGCCATAGCTTCATCTCTAGAGGGATGGACTGGGTAGGGCGAGCATTGCCGGACGTGGTGGCTCTCTGTTACGTGACTCGTTTTAACTTTTTAACCTGGTCAATGGATGGGCGTGGAATTCAGTGTAATTCCCCCATCTATTGGAGAGCTTGATTCCAAACCAGTAGAAAGACCGGTTCCACGGCAGAACCTTGCGTAAGACTAAAAAAGTTGCGTCTCTTTATGAAAAACAGAGATACGAAAAAGAAAAAAGAAAGAAAAGATACAGTGTCACTGCTTGAAGAGGTCGTATGGCATTTTCTTATTGCTCCAAGAGGTTACTATGTCATTTTAGACGAGGAAACCAAATGCGCTCCAATCCACGTCAGGAGCCTGACTCTACCCGTAAACGACACCCGTAAAGATTCAGGAGGAAGTAATCGTGGCCCAGCCCCGACCAGCCTCTGTGCCCTAGTGCGTAGCTGTGGTCCGATCATGGGTCCAGCTCCAGTCTCTAAGCTCCCATGGGGTGGTGGTAGCTTGCTGGTTAGAATACAAGATGACATGATGAAGAACGGTTTTATTGATTGCCGCCGGTCATTATAATCCAAGCAAATGTAGATAAACAAATTCAAGTAGTTGGACTATCAATTCACTGTTAATAAGTTGCGTAGTGCTTCCTTTTACAATGTTAATAATTCACCAATTGGCCTGGAAATAGCTAGTTTCATATACCCAGTTGACGCTTTGCTGCTCTCACCGAAGAGAATGCTTTAAAATAATAATAATAATAAAAAAAACTCATAATCAAGAAATATTATTAGTGCTTTTCTCTCTCGCACACAATGATGGAAAGATCCCAATTCCTAATCCTTTCTCATTCTCCCACCCACCCTCCGCACAGATTAATACCTTGAGAATTAATTACAGGCTAGTTGCAAACTTTGGTTAATTATGCTCCTTAGAGTGCGTTTTGTAAATGTGGTTTGTCGTGTGTTTGCTAAAAAAAAAATATTTTTTTATTTAAATATTTTTTTATGTTTTTTAATTGTTTTAATATATTAATATTAAAAATTATTTTTTTAAAATATTATTATGATATATTTTTAAATAAAAATTATTTTAAAAACCAAACATTATCCAAAAATTAAACATCATCTTAGAAGTGGAGCCACAATCTAGCATAAGGGGGCAACTGCCCCCTTAACTTTTTATAAGCATGCTTATGTGCAGAAACATAAATTAAAAGTTGAAAAGTCCAGGGGAGTTAAAAATAAAACAAATGCATGTTTCGTGAAAAATCATCTATTTTTAGATTTTCTTATATGTATTCTATTAAAATCACTATAAAATCTCCTTTTTTTTTAATATATGATTTGAGCTATTTTAAGAAAAATATTTTTAATAATATTGATAATAAAGTTATTATGAAGCTGTTTTAAAATATAAAAACTCGAAAAGAATAATTATAATGTAATTTTTTTTATTTTTAAAATATTTTTAAAATTTTTTATTTAATATAAGTTAGTATATATATTTTAAATTGATTTTTTTATATAAAATATATCTACATGATATATAATATCAAATATTTATTAGAGATTTGTTCCTCATTTAAAAGATTTTGGCTTCGCCACTGCACCACCTTAAATATATGCTATCTTCTTACACCATTTTGAAGCAAACTATATATAGGAACCAGAAAATTAAGTGTTTTTGTTTTTTTTTTTTGTTTTTAGCAACGCATTAGTTTAGCAATGCTTTAGATAGCTCCTCTCACAAGAACAGAGATCAGCAGGGTCACTGTTGCGTGCAAAAACTGCTGGTCACGATTAGGTTCCTACTATTAAGCAAAAACAATAGATTGAAACATAATTCTGTCAGGCCTCAATAATTTTACAGAAACTGGAAAAAGAAAAAGAATCTCCACTACAACGGCTCTGCACCTCAAAATAGATCATACTCCATGAAGATTATTAATCGTTTTCAACCAATTCGAAGAATTATAATAATATCCCTCCCCAACTCCCATGCTTATCTTCGAAGCCATGATTCCCCCTGCCCTGCTATCTTTCGATATGTAGTCTCATCATTCAGAACATGCTATATGCTATGTATAATATAGGTTGAATGTATGTATCTTATAGCCCACTCTCTCTTTCAACTCTTCTTTTCTTCATTTTTGGATTCCTTAGTTGCTATGTTGCTACTAACACAAGCAATCAAGCTGAGGTTGGTCCCCTCGGCAAACATGTAAAAATACCATGTAACAATCGTTTGTCATCACGTAGCTATCATCATCTCTCTACTCAACAAATATGGCTGAATGATTTTCGTATCTGAAACTGTATATATATATATATATATATATATATATATATATATATATATATATATGAAGTAGCCTTTCCTGCTCCCTTTTCATCTTATTCCCAGCTCGAGTAGAGTTTCATAATGAGAATTATAGCTGATTTTATAAATGATATCAAGCAGCATAGAACCTTCAACCCGTAGCTATGGCTTCAAGATTCAGATTAAATTAATGAAATGTGAATTATGCAGTAATGTACTATCCAACTAATTTGCTGTCCAAATCTGGCTGGAACTCCTACTGTTTTTTAATAATATAATCTGTATTATTCAAGGTATGCATGCATACTGCACTGCTGCTTCCGCCTTTATTGACTCTTCATTGAATGGCGCCATTTCTGAAGCTTGTGGATGGCATTTTCAATTTTATCTGCAGTGTAAATTGAACTGGTCCTCTTAAACGATGAACTGGTTCAATCCTGGCCTGCACAAGGCAGCTTTTCGAAGAATAAAATAAAACAATTACGCATAACTTAGAAATACACACGCCAAACCTATGTTATTACAGTCAAAAGCTTAAGGTACATACGTAAATAATGTTGTTCGGACATGAACATGTCATAAACCAGATAGTGCCCTACCGTTGACAAATTCACATGATAAACATATTAATTCAGAATCAGGAATTAATTAACATATAAACACAGGCAAGATCAGGAAGGTGTCTTGCAGCGTCCATGGAACATGCAACTGCAACATTTGGAATCAATTGTTGAGTTAATCAAAAGGGGATGCTCTGACCGGTTTCTTCGTTTGAAGGAATCCCGCATAATTGCTGATCTGTCACAGATTCGAAGTTTTCTTCGATTTACCACGTGGATAATATTCGATATAAAAAACAAAGAAAATTACAAAGGTAGAAAAGGAATCGCAACTACACGTCACGTGACAAGCAAGTGGTTGTGGAGGGAAGCTTACAGGACGGCGCTATATATAAATTTGTTTGTAGAGAAGACAGAGTCCAATCCATCAGCAACCAGACAAACAAAACCCAACGTTAATGAGCCGCCGCACACAATTTTTTAATCTCTTAGCCCGATATTTCGGGTAATTTGTAATGTTTCGGTCTTCGTCGTCATCTCTAATTTAAAAAAAAACGTTTATAATCGCCCCCATACGCACGCGCTTTCTTCTCTTCTCTTCTCTTCTAAATTAGCTAGCTCCAGTTGCCAACCCAAGACTCCGTCAAGCTCCCCCTCCTCTCTTTCTCTCTCTCTTTTCTTGTTTTCTTTTTTCTCTAGTGTGTTTTTCATACATATTTCTACCCAAAGAATTACTTTCACAAGTTGTTGACTATCTTTTTAATGATGGATGGGTGGTGGAGATTGAACAGTGTGAAGCTTCGCATGAAGATTTTGATGCTGGTTCTGTTGTTACTGCCGCAAAGCTTGAGCTTTTGTTGGTCTCTAAACACGGAAGGTGACGAGTTGTGCTACGCTTTATGTCCATATAGCAACGAGCTTTTGTTTGGCATGTCCTTACAGCTTTGTTAAAGTTGGTGTTCTTTCATATAGAAATCTGATTTGTGTTTGAAAATGGTGCAGGTCTGGCTTTGTTGAGGTTTAGAGAGATGGTGGAGAGAGATCCACATGGAGCTTTATCGAATTGGATTGAGAAAGATGGAGAAATTGATCCTTGTTCTTGGTTTGGTGTCGAATGCTCTGATGGCCAAGTTGTGATCTTGTAAGTAAGAAAAGTGTCAAATAATAAACAATCAAGCATTCTGATCCTACAGGAGTATATCTTTATCCTTTTTGCTTGCAAGTTAATTAAATTTGTGATTTTGGATGGTCCATTTAGTTGAATCAAAGATCCAATGTGTTTAGAGATGGTAAATTCCACTTGTATATTACTGGAAATGTGAAATGCTCGTGAATAACGTTAACTTTATCCAAGCAGATTCTAAAGTCAGAAATGTTGGATCAAAATCCAGACTTGAGCTGTCATATTGAGTTTAATTGTTAGATGAACTTGAAGTGAAGGAATACATAGAGTCTGTATTGTTGTCAGTCATTGTACTTGTTGGTGCAGAATCGATAATGGTATAAAGCTTTCCTTAGAAGTGATCAGATGACAAACTATTTAATGCAGTGTGTGATGTCTCCATGGACAGTTCATATTAATGCGGGCCTCCATGGAGCAATTCTAGCTTTTCTTTTTCTTCCTTTTGTGATTTTATCATGTCATCTATACTCTTCTTTTTCACCTTTTCGTACGCTACTCTTACCCCATTTATGCAGTAATTATCTGGTGTAATTATGAAATTTATTATCATCTAGCATGTATCAAACATCCAGTCATTTCTCCTCTTAGTAGCAAAGTTTTTTTTTTCTTTTCTGTTTCCTTAAAGTCAGAAATGTTCAACTTGTAGGCATTTGACAGATCTCTGTCTTGGAGGGACACTGGCACCTGAACTTGCGAGACTAGCTTACTTAAAATCATTGTAAGTTTAAACCTCAGCCTGGATTTGATCTTTGGAAACCATTTTATGGGTTTTTATCTAATTCACATTTTCCATTCAGAAATTTACGCAACAATTCTTTCTACGGAAGCATTCCTAGAGAGATTGGAGAGCTGGAGGAGCTGGAGGTGTTGGACTTGGGATATAATAACTTTAGTGGACCATTTCCTTCCAACTTTTTTGCAAATAATCTATCACTGACTACCCTGTAAGTTGGTTCATCCTGGCCGATTATAGTATTTAGTTTTTTCCTTCTTAAGCTTGAATGGTTTGACTAAATCATCTCTGATCCTTATTGCAGCTTGCTTGACAATAACAAGTTTCTAGATGGCATATCTCCTGAAGTAAATGACCTCAAGGTGCTTTCTGAAGTTCAAGCAGATGAAAATCAGTTAAGAGCTTCCTGTTGCTGCAGAGACATCACCTGGTAAGCAAGTGCTATTATTGATACTTGATGCAGCCGCTATAGAGATGTCAATGCAGAAAAAGTAGGAGAGGAAGTGGTGGCTTATGAGAGGGGAGGTGGTTATGATATTGGAATAATAACTAGAAGGAAAAGACGAAAAAGCTAAAGCAATTTATAGGAGAATGCAATGGCCATAAAATCAATTCCAAAGAAACTGACATCCTAGTTAATCACAATCTACAATCCAGCTTTTGATTTATTCTGCCATCTCCCAAATTTGCTAATGCAAACAGAGGACCTCCTCCGGTGTATGCAAGGCGAAACATGAAGCGACTTTTGTGTGCCTCAGTTTTTCCCTGATTTCAACTGTTTTTTTCGTGGAATCTACTACTTGTTTAGTTTACACTAACAAGTGCTTTTAGTTCTCAACTTCAATTAACTTCCCACCAGCTTCCTGACAACACTTATTTTATTTGTCAGGAACAATGTTCAATCTAGAAATATAGCTCACCGGATGCTGCTGCAGGTGGCAGATCCTCCAAATCCACCCAAAAACAACAATCGTCATAAAGCAAATCAAAGTGGTTCTGAAGCATCGCCTTCTCCGTCTTTATTGCCACCATCAGGATCTCAACTATCACCATCAATGGCACCCTCAGACTCGCCGTCGTTATCACCATCTCCATCAATCTCCCCATCACCATCTCCTTCGGAGTCTCCATCATTTTCTCCAGCAGAACCCCCCTCCAGTCTTCCTTTGCCTCCTTCACCCTCACCCGTGATTGCACCAACCCCAGCTTCACCTGCTCCACAAAATCGACCACGTGTCTTTATTGCACAGCCACAATATGATGGGGTGTCAACGGTCCCTGCTCCAAGTCCAAGTCAGTTGGAGCATTCAAAGTCAAAAAATCACACTGTTCTCATTGCTGGTGTTATTGCTGGCTCGATGTTTGCTTTGATTTCAGCCGTTGGCTTTTTTCTCTTTAGAAGAAGCAAGGTAGTCACTGTCAAACCTTGGGCCACAGGTTTAAGTGGGCAGCTACAAAAGGCATTTGTAACGGGTAAAGCTTCTTTTTCGTATGGATCACATGCACTTGTGCGCTCACACAAAACCCTGAAATTGCCAAGCACGGAGGCATAAAATTTGTGGATTAACACAGCTCCTTAACCACAGCTTTAGCATCTGCTGCGTCCACAAATGACATGTATAGATTTTGATTCAATCTTGTCTTTTCTGATTTTTGGTAATGTGTCTTTTCAGGTGTACCAAAACTCAAGAGACCAGAACTTGAGGTCGCTTGTGAAGATTTCAGTAACATTATTGGTCCCTTTTCAGATGGCACAGTGTACAAGGGGACACTATCGAGTGGGGTTGAAATAGCTGTGACATCTACTGCAGTAAAATCGCGTGAAGACTGGTCGAAAAACTTGGAAGCCCAATTCAGAAATAAGGTACTTGAAATTGAAATTTGCTAGCTTCATCCATTTAATATTGGCGCCCGTAGATGCTAATTTTGCTAACCTTTCAGATTGACACATTATCGAAAATGAACCACAAGAATTTTGTCAACCTCATTGGATTTTGTGAAGAAGATGAGCCTTTCACAAGAATAATGGTTTTTGAATATGCTCCAAATGGAACTCTGTTTGAACATCTGCACGGTAAGCACCTTACATTTTTATGCCTCTTCTGAATTCGTCAAGTGATCATATCTAAGATATAGTTACATTCTGCTGGATCATTAAATTAATTTGGCATTTTATAGGACGTGTGCTCATAGAAAATAAAAGGGCCGGCTTTTGTTCAATCTGTGAACTAGCACTGAATTTTTATTTGCATAGAACTGAATATGCATCTCAAAAGATGATAAAAGGAAAAAAAGAAGAAGAAGAATTGGATTTTTCCTATTCATTTAGTACTCTTTCAGAACTGCAAATCATATTCATATCCTTGTATTTTGCAACAATCTACAAAGGCAGCCGTTCTACTTCTCAGTTAGACTGCATACTTGATGGCTGCAGTACATTTGCATCATAGCATTTATAGGTCATTGAAGTTTCAGTAACTGACCTATAGTACTGTTTTATGGTATGGATGACAGTTGAATTCTTGATTTCTTGTAGTAAAAGAAGCCGAACACTTGGACTGGGGAATGAGAATACGAATAGCAATGGGCGTGGCATATTGCCTCGAATACATGCATCAACTAACTCCACCTGTAGCCCATAAAAACCTGCAATCATCGTCAATATATCTAACTGAAGACTATGCAGCCAAAATATCAGATTTCAGTTTCTGGAATGATGCAACAGCAGCAAAGACTGGATCACCATCCATGGAGCTTCTAGAATCACAACCATCAGATCCAGAGAGCAATATTTACAGTTTTGGGGTAATTTTGTTTGAAATGATAACCGGTAGGATCCCATATGCAGTGGACAATGGTTCTCTTGCTGACTGGGCATCAGATTACCTGAGAGCAGAGCAATCATTAAAAGAAAAGGTGGATCCAACTCTAAAATCTTTCCAAGAGGACGAGCTTGAGAAATTGTCTGAAGTAATAAGAAACTGCATCCATCCTGATCCAAAGCACAGACCAACGATGAAAGAGATTGCAGCCAAGTTAAAAGAGATCACATCAGTGGGACCTGATGGAGCAACACCAAAATTATCACCCCTTTGGTGGGCAGAACTTGAAATTATGTCTACAGAAGGAAGTTGCGAGGTTAACTCAGTCTGAAATTCGGGTTCAAGTGTTCTTTTCATGTCCTGTTCTCCCTGATTCTATTGCTGATTTCTCAGAAGCAGTGCTTTATAGGGTAGATAATACTTGTATCTAATTAACGTAATGCATGATGTTCGTATATAACTGAGGAAGGGAGACCTCTTGTCTGTCCATTGCTTTGTTCTTTCTCCGATGCCAAAGTCGTCTGTATAAAATTCAAGTATCTGTAAGTATACTTGCAAAATAAAAAATAAAAAAAGGTCTGTTGTTTAATATTACCAGTTGCAAATACTCTCAGGATGAAAAATTTGAGTCAAAGTCTACCACTGCTGTAACCTTCAAACACCTATCACCCTTCTTTATGACTTTGTATGCATTTATTGTTAGGGGGTGGTCCGGAGCGTATAGAGAAATCCCAGCCCCCGGATCTGTCACAGTAAAAAATCAACCCAATTCCTTATAGTTACTGCATATGAGCTCACTCAGCCAAAATGCAAGTTAGGCATGGAAATATAGAAGAGAAGAGAATGAGCTGAAAACAAAAGAAGTAGAAACCAGAAAGTGGTCAGCTGGAGAAATGCAGAAACAACAGTAGTTAACTCGAGAACATCACTTCTGCTAGCTTTAGTTCAAAGAAAAGCATGATACAACAAAAGAGATTTAAATCCCTTCCCTGGCTTTTGTTCATGTACACGAATGAACTCAAGGAGGAAGAAGGAAAATAATTCCTGTTTCTAATGAGAGACAAATTGTGAAACCTATAACATTCTAGAGTATAAATGGCATGAAGTTGCTGTACATGAACCCTTCCAGCATCAATCCCATACCACTAATTGATCATGTGGCCATGCCTGTACATAACTATCTGCGAGGGACATTGTCTAAATGCAGTTTGGAACACTCTTTTTCTAGCTCTATGATCAATACCATTAAGATCTATATACTAATGAGTTCATTACAGCTTCTTGATGCAGTCCTTCCTTCTCATAGCTGGGATGGTTTTGTGGCTGGATGCCTGATATACCATGATTTAAAAAAAAAAAAAAAGAGAAAAAGAAAATCTCAAATGCTTCGTGTAGCTTGCTCTTGTGTTCTATTATACAGATCAAGTGTGTCTGAGTGGTTTGGGTCCAGGCAGAGAGCTGCCTCACAATCTTGAAGAGCAGAGGTTTTGTCTCCCATTGATTCATAAAATGCTGCTCGAAGATGGAGCATTTGCAACTCAGGCTTGAAAGCTACGGCCTTAGTAAGCTCTTCTAGAGCTTCGGCTTCCTTTTGGTCATCCATTAGCACTGAGAATAAGAGATTCTTCATGTTAGTAAGAGTTTTGATTTCACAGTCAATAATTGTGTTCAAGCAAAGAGAATGGCATTGAAATAAGTGTGAACTTATGAGGAGTTGCATCGAAAGGGGGCAGAATTTCCAAAAAGGAGCGGTGTTGATTACCAGCTGCTCTGTATCTGTATGGGTATGTTCTTAGAGGATCCAGAATTGTTGCCATATTAAGGTCGTCTTTTGCCTTCTCACGGTCACAGTATTCTGATCGTTTCTCATAAGCTGATGCACTGTAATGTGCCTTTTCTATTAGCTTGGTCATCTCATCAAATGCAGCTTTTCGTTGATTTTTTATATGATAGACACGCGCCAGACCTTGATGAGCTCTTGTATGCTTGATGTTAAGGGCATTCTTGTAGCAGTCTGCAGCCTGATCCAGCTTACCACAATCCACATAAATACTTCCTAAATTATTCAATGCCTGCATATTATCAACGCTCATATCAGACAAGTACATGAGCACAGATGGGTATATGAGAAACATACTAGTATAGTCATTACTCACTTGTCCTTTCCTAAGACAATCTGAAGGGCATCTAAGAGCTTCCTCCAGAAGTTGGATGACAGTAGATGAAGATTCAGGATCCAGATTTGTATCAGCTAATGTATATGCCTTAAGGAAGAAAGCTTCAAATGACCTCTGGATCGAAATGGATTTCTCAGCCCTAGAAAGAGCTTCTTCACGATGACCAGTGTCATATAAAAGCCATCCTTCATATATCAGTCGTTCATGCACAGAACTGGAATGGTTTCTAGCCAACCGCAAACAGCACATTGCGGCCTTCTGACAATTTAACCTAGAGCATTAAGTTATCCAGTAGTATATTTCATGTTATTGAATATAACAAGGTCAAACATCTACAAGATAACATTATACTACATGTACAGGAAAGATTCCTTCTTGTTCCAGAAGTGCATAAAAGGAAAGATGTGTAGACAATGAAACAAAAGAAACAAAAATGAACATGAGATTTAGAATCACTATATCAGATCAAGAAAAAAAAGGATCGCTTCATTATTAACACATTATTCATGCAATGAATTGTATGAGTTTATTAGATAAAATGTACAAAAACATAATGTTTTCAAGCTGGATACGGGTTTATTATCTGATGGAAAGAAAAATGAGATTGCTACACAGAAACATGCAAGGGATGCAGGTTTCCAAAGATTGCAGAGAAGAATTTTAAACAAATAAAGTAATGCAAAATGGTATAAGCTTATTAGAAGTCAGACTTGATGATGATTAAACTGCATAATAGTGCAGCTGCTTGAGCTAAATAAAAAAGTTGTTCCATCACAAAACTTACCGCAAAAGAAGCAAAGATTGTCGAAACCATAGTAGGCTCTTTGCAGGATCATTTACCAGCATCTGATGTATGACAGCCAGAGAGCCAATGTCATCAACAGAAGACCATCTTTCGTAAAGTTGCATCCAGCAGTCAGCCAGACTCCATTGCCGAACATGATGGCCGAGAAGCTCAACCAAGTGATCTCCACTCACCTTCCCATGGAACATCATGTAATTAGGCTTCAAGGTTAATAATGCTCGAATATCCCTCAAAGCACTTTCATAATCTTCAAGAGCAATGAAAAACCATGCCCGCAACTCAAGACAATCAGGTGAGAGCTTGAACCCGATAATTTTATCAATCTCTTGAATAGCTGCCCTAATCTGTTTCTCTTCCACCTTCATAACAGCTCTGAATTTGTATGGAAATGTAAGGGTTGGATCCAGTTCAGTTGCAGTATTCAAATCCATTATTTTCTCCCTTCCAACACCATACAGAGATCGCTCTTGGTACATCCACCCTACTGGTTTATATTCAAAAATAAGAGAGTTCATCAACCTAAATGCTGAATACTGTTGCCCTTGTTTGTACTTGGTCCTAGCAACACCTGCTAATGAATAAACATGACCTGCATCAACAGCTGCCTCAAAATAAAATTGGGCACCCTTGTATTCTTTTCTCTCAAGCATTACACAGCCTAGTTGATGCAAAGCAAGTGCTTTCTGCCACTTTTCTGTAGCAAACTCTTCCAACCCCTCCAATAACATCACTGTTGTGCTCAGTGCCATATTCTCCTCCATAGCAACCTGGCTCAGGAAATAATAGAGGAAGAATGAAGCATCCCCCAGCATCGCCAGTCTCTCCCTTGCCTCCGGGATACAAAAAACACCCCTCACTTTGTGGTTATACAGAGAGTTTGGGAGCTCTCTTAGAAACACCTGTAAGCAAGAGGCTACGACAAGATTTGCCCTTTCTTCCAAGGCATGATTAATAAGAATCAATGCATCCTCAATCCCACAGACCAACGAAGCCAAATGAGCATCACAAACACACTTCAACTCCTCACAACAAAACATGTTTGCAAAAGAAAGTAACTCCAAAACAATCGCAGGGCAAAACAAATCAACTCTCCTAGTCCTACTGTACACTTCCACTGCTCTCATCCCCTCCACTGATATCCCAGTCTTCGAAAAATCAATCTTATCTCTTCTTGACTCCACAAAGCTACCATATAGCATTGCCTTAAATGGGCCCGAAAGAGAAGCAATTTTGAATCTAACACAATGAACCAGCTCATCACCAATGCAAAATGAAACATCACCATCCTCCTCCAAACTCGAGCTCTCATTCCCCACCAACATTTGACTACTAAATGCCTCAAGATCATCTTGACCACATTGGCAACGATCATAAATCGAATTCGGATCGTATCCAGAAACCAAAGCAGCCACAGGACATTCAAGGATGTACCCACTACAGTCCTTTGATGACACACCAGTAAACTCATCTTCTCTCCTCTCAAACCTTAACCAAGCAGAAAGCACTGCCTTCGAGTGCACATCAAAAGCATATTGCCTCGCTGCGCAAAGGCACCTTCTAAGCAACTTAGGATCACCTAATCCACGCAAAATCGAATACTGCTCGATGCATAATATTGACTTATCCGTTAGTGAGCAAGTATTCAGGCGTCTATGAATTTCAGCTAAAGATTCCACATAGTCTATAGGTTTCAAGTAAGAGTCTATAGGGGGTTCAAGGAGCTCAGTTGTTGGGAGTCCATAAGGTAGTAAAGCTTGAGCTCCTGAGCCAGAGTTTGTAAATTTAGATTTTGAAAGTTTTCCTCTCGAACCGGAGTTGTTATCTTGGGGGCTTAAAGCATGGACTTGTGTGCTCTTGAATCTATCAAAGAGCTTAAAAACATGCATTTTTTTTTCTTAACTCAAGATAATTATCTTGTGTATGACACTCTATATCTATCTATCTAGAACATGAGATTCAAGCAGTTTTGATAAATAAGGATTAATTTCTAGTGCAAAGAGAAAAACGAATCCAATGAGAAGGTAGATATTGTAAAGGTTATATCATTATTACCTCTAGACTGCAAAGTAGAAACAACTCCAATAGAGAAAAACCAGAGAGGGGAGACATAGACAGGCTGTTCGGCTACAAATGATGCTTGGTTCTTGAGAAAAAAAGAAAAATTTTGGGATTCCAAACTTTGGACATATTGTTATCTTTTCTTTCATGGAACAGATTCTTGAGAGAGTTGTGTGCGTCCTTTTTTTTACCAGTCTATCTCTCTGGATATACAGTTGCAGGGGGGCCCTTAATGTGGACTTCGACAGTTTTGGTGACCTGAAAGTTCATGGTTGATTCGGTGGCTCACTCCAAAGTTAATGGGTTTCGGTTCAGCACTCAAAACCACTCCATTTTTGCTACAGTGTCAATAATAGATGGTCAACGCGAGAGAGAGAGAGAGAGAGAGAGAGGGAGGGTATTTTAGGTTAATTAAGCTGTCTTTTCTTCAACAAAAGATTGTTGATTCAAGTAGCAGCACCAAATTTGCATGCTAAGCAAAGGTTGGAGCTCTGGAGTAAATTTATGAATCAATAAAAGTAAAGGAGGCTTCTTGGGTCTCCTCTGCTCAACACCAAACATACCCGCATCTTTATCAAGTCTTTCTTTTCTTTCTATTTGAAGTAAATCAAGGACACCATCAATGTTGAGGTTTCATTTTGAAGTTTTCTTCTTCTTCCAAAGCAGGTATTTTGTTTGACCTTTAGTTTTGAGTCATCATCTATCATTGTGTACTAATTCCCCATTACAAGGTTATTTTAGAATATAATGTAATAAATAACTAATGATACAATTATATGAACAAATCAACTATGTTTCAGATAAAATAAATATTGTTGCAAACTTCACCTTCCATATATGATTATGGTATTTGGTAACCATTTGATGAAAGAAAACAGAATTTACAGTGATAATAGTTAATTATGGATGATTTTTTTATTATTATTATCATGTTGTTTGGCCAGCTTGCACGTACGTCAATTAATTCTACATGTTTTAAAATTAATAATTATATAAATTTTTAATGGCGACTCTAACTTATAATTATTAAAAACAAACCTAAAATCTAATTAATTAAATTAACTCTTATTTGAAAGATAAGAAGCATCACATATATTAGTTTGGTGAAATGTCTTAATCCAACCTATTTTTTAGTTTCCAGCGTAGATAAACAAAAGGGAAGTAAATCCCAATTTAAAGATCTGCATAAATTAAGCCACAAGGTCTTCTAACATGACACATGCAGATGTCAAGTGAGAGGACCAACCATTGTCTTAAAAGATTGAAAAAAAAGAACACACAGACCACATTATTGATGGTTAGGTGCAATAGATCTAAACCATCCCTTTCTTAAAGAAAAACCTGTTCTTGGATGCTTTTTCCTCCACTAGCTGTTCCCAATGACAAAATTATTGGAATCATGGGAGGACACCTCAAGAAAACAAGTCTAAATATAACCCGCAACTTGCAAACTCACAATAAAAATTCAAAATAATAATAATAATAATAATAATATGCGCAGCCTCAATCAGGTCTGGGCAGACAAGGGTTGTGCTCACGTGTTTTAAAGACTTCATGTGATAAATCCTGAAGCAAGCGCAGATGCATTCATTCTTACTGGACATCTTAGTCTTAACAGAGGAAGGACAAGCACAGCCCACTCTGGTCCTTCGAGTCTTAGATTTCGATCATTTTAACTTATGTGCAAGTGCAACCATTTGGCATTTTGGTCAACTCATCATCCACGTAGATGTACACCTGCGGCTACATATAGAAGACATCTTAACCATGTGAGTTGTGTTACAGAGAAACAGCATGTGATCGCGGATTCAGCATGCCTGAAATTATGGTACAAGGGTTACGATTAGGATGACCTGAATCTAGACTCCTAGACAGTGTTTGGCTACTATTTTAAAATAGATGAAATATAGACAATAAATATAGAAACATATCTGACTAGAAAAATGAAAATATAAAAATAAATTTATTTTTTAGATAATTTTAGAGTGCTTTTTTCAACTATTAAAACAAAAAATAATACGTTGCAAGAAATAATATTTTTTTTATTCCTCAAATATTACTGTAAAAAAATTTTAATTTTAAAATTGTTTAACTAAGACATGCAAAAATAAAAATGGTTATTATCATAGTTTTAAAATTCAATTCAGGAGTCGATCTAGGACAAGACTCGAGTCATAAGTCAAGAGGCTCTACTCGGGTTGATCCAAGTCAACATAAAAATAAAAGTGGTTATCATTACAGTTTTAAAAACTTGACTCGAGAGTTAACTCGAGGCAAGCCTTGAGTCACGAGTTGGGTTGAGCGATGACTCCAATGAATGTAAGAATAAAAATGGTTATTATTATAGTTTTAAAATCTGACTTGGGGGCCGACTCGTAGAAAGGTCTGAGTCATAAATAAGGAGTGTAAATGCGGGTTGACCCGAATCAATGTATGTATAAAAGTGGTTGTTATTATAGTTTTAAAACCCAACTCGGGAGTTGACATGGGATAAAATTCAAGTCACAAGTCGAGATGGTAAACCTGGGTTAACCCAATTATTTTTTAAAGGAATCAAAACAACTTTATTTTGACCAAACAAAATTCAACGGATTTTTGACTCGTATTTTGTCCTAGAACGACCCGATCATGGATTGACTTGGGTTTTAATCGAGTCAGGTTGGTTCAACAATTTCTCTACTTTTTTTCTTAACCCTGGACGGGTCTAGGCCTCGAGTTGACCCACTGAGCCAATCCAGGTTTTATAATTGAGGTTATTATAATATTATTGATTTCAACACTTAATATAAAAAAATTAAAGTAAACAAGATAACATCTAATTATTTTTTAAAATATGTAATTTTAGTAGTAATACATGCTAAGGGTAAAATATGTTTTGTTTTTTTTTGTTATAATTTGTTTATCATAACCAAATATGATACACAAATAGTTATTTTGTTTTATACACTACTATCAAACATAATTATGTCTTTGTTTTCTTTTTTATCTTGTCTCCACTATCTTCGTCTCTTATATCCCGGAACATTATATGTCCTACCAATATTTTCTCATATTTTTTCATGGTTGATATTGTATTTATGAACCCGAAAGCTTCATTGTTCAATTTTACTCCAACCCCAACCCATCCATCTAGTCTATGTATTCGTAATAACCTTCTACGCACACATGTCATGGTTCTCAAATTGGTGAATTATAATGCTACCTTTACTATAAAATTCTTTATCATATCACTTTTCTAAGAGCCTTCAAATCTTGTGTTGAAATGTAAGAGAGGAATTCGGTTCAAAAATAAATTGAATCATACAAAACATATTGGTGTTTAGATTGGAGAGATTGGCTATATATTTTACTAGAGTTGATAATTTGCGCGTACAAAGAAGGATATAAAGAGAAATAAGAAAGTGATGAGGTTCTAAAATCAAAGATGCTTTAGGAAAAAGCTAATGTGTTGGATAATCAATTGATTTATTTGTTCAAGCAATTTGATCCATTCTCCATAACCAAGGTATCTAGTGGCTTGATATGGAAAGCCCATGTGGTTGATAGTTTGTACCTGCAAAATGCCTCCTTTGATGGAAGTATGAACTCTTATATGCTTAAGTTAGAAACTTTATAAAGAGAAAGTTCAATGATATTTTTGAGAGATGAGCTTTCAAAATATATATGCTAAAAATGTTAAGAATGAAGAGATTATAAACCTAGAGTTGGAAGGATTCATTGTATATTTATAACCTATGAGTTTTGTCTTTTTACATATTAGATCAATATAAAATATTGAGGAGCTCGCGTGGGATCTTGGAAAAATTATCAAGGGAGTGTTAGGCTCGAGCAAGGTGCCCAAGACCATTAAAAGTGAAAAATAGATCTTAACACGTTGTATGACCCAAACATTTTAGGCTTGGGCTTAGGCATTGTAGCTTGAGCTCATATAGGTGCTGAGCAGCACGTCAAGCATGGGCCCGAGACACCATACTCGAGCCCATGCACCTTGGTAGTAGTTAGGCTTAAGCATGATAGCCCTAGCCTATAAGGATGTTTTTTAGGCCTTTTTAGATTTTTTAGGCCTGTTAAATTTAGGTTTATTAGTAACCCTCTAAATCTTTGTGATATTTGTATGCAAAGATTTTAAAATTGCCTGGTGAAAACTCAACAAGTTTTGTCAAGTTTTCTTCGTATAAAAAAAGGGTGAAAACTCACGGTAATATACTAGAGAGCCCGTATATAAGGGAAAATACCATGGTTGGAAAAAAGAATTTCTAAGTATATAGAGAGAAACCATGAAGGAACCCATACCATGAAGTATATATGCTCCCTCGAATTAGCCAAACAAGACTTATTTTTATAAAAATGTAATTCTTAAAGAGTCGAGTGTTCAATACTCGTTTGGACAAAGAAAAATCATTCATCAATAGGGGATATAGTTATTCTTATGGGTATATTTGTGTATAAACCGTCTTTTAGTCCTTTATTTGTTAGGATATTAGGAGCCTGTAGAGTTTTGCATGGAATGCCGGTTATGGTAACTGGTATCCATATCATGGTAGTTAAGAGGAGTATGTTTGAAGTAACAACTTTGTACATGGGTATCACAATGATACAAGTGAACCCTTAAGAGAGTCTCATGAATGTCATTATACATAGTCTCTTTTAGGTAGTGTGTAATTGTCTATGGGCATCTAGTGCGGCTAGTGGCTTTAGCACTTGGGTGTTATGTGTAGTTGAGGGTGTCAAGACTTGTTAGGGTGACAAAGTCTGATTTTGGCATTATATTGCCAATACGACCTGAGTGAGGAGTTTAACTTAACTAGTAAGTTGTTAAAGGTCTGGTTGGACATAAATATTCGCGGTAACAAGTATATTTTTCCTACGTCCTAACCCGGGTGTGTCTTGATTGTGTTGTATAGAATGACATAGAAATATCAAAAACAAGTTTTAGAATTGATGAATTTTTTTTATTAATTTCCTAAAAATGATGTCAATTAATAAGACTCATTATCCCTAGCCAAGATGTCTTATGGCTTGATATGAAAAGCCTAGGTGGTTGGTAGTTGTACTTCTAAAAGGTTTTTTTTTATGGATGTGGGGACTCTAAGATGCTTAAGTTAGCAACTTTGTAAAAAGAAAAAAAGTATAATGATATTTTAGAGAGATAAGCTCTGAAAACACGAATGCTAAAAATGAAGAAATTGTTAACCTGGAGTTGGAAGGATTCATGATATATTTATTGCACATGAGCCTATATAGGTGTTGAATAGCACGCTCAGCAGTGGTGTGCAGCTAGCAGTGAGCATACCCCTAAATAGGCATGCATGGGTGTGCCTCTAGTATAAGCTCAAGGCTATTATGTATTTTAGTGATAGTTGGACTCAATCACGATAACTCAAGTTTCCATGACTCTTTTTTTTTTTTCGTTTTATTGAAGGTTTTTGACTTTTCGTGGGTTTTATATGGCCATGCTATTTCGCTCTCATGTAGAAATCAATCCTCACTCCACCACTCGCCCACTACGTGGTTCCGCCAAGTGTCAGAATTGATAACCTTCGAACATGTAAAAGGCACAGCAAAAGATGTGGCCACTAAAATGAACCAAAAACCAGAACTCCAGCTATTCAGTTCGGTATAAGGCTATGAATTAAGAAAAGGCTAGTTTCTATGATCATAAATCATCGCTTATGTGAACTTGCTCATTCTAGTCACTAAGATCCTATTATTTCTTTGCCATAATAAACACCTGCATTATGCTTGGGCTCTTGGGAAGCAAAATATTAAAGAGTGTGAAGGAGAAGATTCCTAATATAAGAAACTACCAGAAAGATACATACGCAGCTTCGTGACATTGTGTTAAAAGTTCTTTATTATATTTACAACATCCACCATACGTAACAAACAACTAAAGGACCTTGAAAACATGACAGTGGAGGCAAAATCCACATCAACTTAAGGAGCTTAATTCTTTATTTGCACTTAACAACTCTGAAACAACTGGGATGAAAAGTGTGAATTGCTAAGCTTGTTTTGCTGTCTAGGGTGGGTCACAAGAATCACTCAGTGTTTGCCAGATTTTAAGTCCAAGCATTAAAAAAAAAAAACAGAATGAGGTGGAGAAATCATTGTATACATAGACTTAATGTAATTATTATTTAATCTGTCATTCTAAAAAAAACTCATTTGTGTAGCCTCCCGATACAATTGTAATTGTATAATGACTAATTGGTTATTATTATTTTGATTTAGGGTTTAAGATGTTTTTTTTATTATTATTGTATAGTAGTGTAATGATTTCATCTTTTTATTTAAAAAACACATTAAATTTACTTTGTTTCCCTTTAAAACAAATAAGTTTTAACTAGGATCTAAGGGCTTATTCGTATATTTTTTTTGGTCTTTTTATGATTATCGGGTTAAGATAGAGACAAGTTTGTCCTTTACTTTGAAAATGAATAATAAATTTTCTTCTTTAAATGTGTTTTTTTTTAAATATCAAATTATTCATGTCTTAACTCTATAACTATAAAATGAAAACACGAATAAGCTTTTCGTGTTATATTCATGCGCCACTATATTAAACCACTTCGCACATTTCAAGAGGCTCATGTAGAGGATTTGGGTGGTAGGAATTGTCCATTCATGACGGCATTAGAAAGATCACGATGTTCTTTTTCAAATGAGGTGGTGCGTGTGTTGATCCAATAAGAGGTGGCTCTACAACGTTTTCTTTCTTTCTCTATCTCTATTTGCCTTGGAAAACATGTTGTCCAATAAAACAATCTATGTTGTCCTCTTATTTTATCTTTGTATTTTTAGTCATTTCACTTTTGATTTTATGATTTTTGTTTTAATTTCTTTTGTTAACTTTAAATTTCCTTGACTTCACCCTTAATTGAAATGTTATTTTCCTCTTATTTTGTCTTAGTTTTAGGTTTGATTCTCTTTCTTTTGATTTTGTCTTAGTTTTGATTTTTTTTTTGTCAAATGTTTGATTTTGTTTTCTCAATCTTACCCTTCAATCAATTAATGTCATTTTACCCTTTATTTCTTTATTTAGCATTTTGTCACATTTTTATATGATTTTTTTTTTGTTATGGGGCCTTTTATTAGATTTAATTTTTTTTTATTTCATCTTCTAGCATTGAAATATTACTTTTCCTCTTATTTTGTTTTGATTTTAGATTTGATCATATTTCTTTTGATTTTGGTTTTTTTTTTTTTTAGTTTTTTATGAAATGTTTGATTGCTTTCAATTTCACCCCTGAATCAATGAATGTTATTTACCCTTTTAACATTTAATCCTTATTCTTTTACGTTAGTTTTTTTGTTTTTTGTTTTGTGGCTTTTATCAAATTGAGTATTTTTTTTCATTTCCATCCTCTAACATTGAAATGTTATTTTTCCTCTTATTTTATTTTGCTTTCATATTTGATTCTCTTTCTTTCAATTTTAGATTTTTGACTTGATCATTTCTTTTGTGAAATGTTTGCTTCTTCTTCTTCTTTTTTTCTTCTTTTTTTCTAATTTCACCCTTGAATTAATCAATGTTTTTTTTCTCACCTTGATTTTTTTGTTTATCATTTGGTTCTCATTCTTTTATATTATTAATTTTTTTGGGGCTACTTTTGTCAAATTATATATATATATATATATATATATATATATATTTAATTTCATCATCTAATATTGAGTTGGTTGCGACTTGAGAATCGTGGTTATCGTCAATAGGGTTGTATCGAGCTCATGATCGAGGTGACGAATTTGAAAGGTTGACTCAGGTGATGTTGATCTTTTTTTATCATTCAATGCTTAATTTGTGTTTTATCCTTTTTTCTAGTTTCTTTAAAAATTATCATGGCCTTATGTGTATGGATTGCATGCTCACAAACACACTCAAAATTGTTTGGGTCATTTCTTCCCTTTTTATTTTTGATTTCCTCTTGGTTAGATTGAAATGTATTTTTTTTGTTTTCTTTTTAATTAACATGTTTTTTTGTTGTGATCATTCCTTTTTGTTTTATTGTTCAATGCAGTCATGAGATAAAACAAACTTATTCGATCCAACTAGATCTGTGACTCAAATCCCAACTTTCTTTTAAAAAAAAAAAACATGTTTGCAATCTCTTGATGTTTTTTTATATATAATTTCAGGATTTGTTTTCTAGCGCGCTGTGTAAAGCGGGTCACGGACTAGGTGAACAAGATTCATTTACTCTAAAAATGAGAAATTATCATATAAAACTTCTATCTAAGGATCGAACGTTGTGGGTAATAACATGCACTCACCAATTTTTTTTCGTATTCATGTTGTCTATAGTTTTTACAAATGTGATTTTACATGAATGTATAGAGAGGAAAACGATCTCATTATTTGATGGGTGCCTATAGCTCCCATGGCAGAATGTAGCTATGAGCTTCACCGTACTCTGAAACCTCAGTGGCAAGTGCTCGGCCCAAAACAACATCTTGACATCCAAGAAAAAAATTACTGTTAAGATAGATGCTCTTAATTTTTTAACCCTCCATCGTCTTGGGCTGGAGCTTGACGAAAGCTCTTGATTAGCCCTAGCTGAACACGGCATGATGTGGAAATGCGTAATGCCATGCATGATTACAAATAGCAACAAAGAAGATTTTGGACATAAAAATAAAAGGAGAGGTGAATGTCTGGAGATGTTAGAAAGAAGACAAACATGCTCATTCTGGAATAACGGTTCGATCCGCATTAGTAGGGTTACGTCTTCTCATGCAATAAAATATTTAAGTTTTTGGAGGCCTGCAACAGATAAAATATTGCGATAAATTGCTGGGAGTTGACCTTCGCACTTCACTGATCGAATCTTCTCAAGTCTCAATGAACAGAAAAAACAAGCAAAACAATTTTTATATTCTTCACGTGAAAGACTGAAGCCTATGGACGACCTCTTGATCACTACAAAAGCCCAGTCCTTTGAAGCATGTTTGTAAAAGCTCAATGTTTGTGTTTTTGACATGGTTGTGATTCTGTGATGACTTGGTAGGCATAAATCGAGTTCTGCTATCTATCTGTGTTTGGTTAATTAATTAGGTTTTCTAAATCGACCAAGGAATATGTGAGGAAAAAAAAATTAATTGACGTTTAATTCTTAGAACCGAATGGATGATAATAAGAATTGGTTAATAAGGCATAAATTGATTCAATGATTAAGAATATTAAATTGAGACCTGTGCTGTGCATATTATGTTTATATATTATTTTATGAAAGGAAACAATTATTTTTATAAATTAATGTATGGAAAATACATAAAACTAATATGCAAGTACTTGTTAAATGATATATATACTGAACTGGCACTTATATAAGAAAATTTTATATGAAGAGATCACCTATATCTAAAAAAAAGCTCACGTGATAGTTATGTAAGTGATTTTTAAACTTGAGATTACTAAGTTACCTTTTATACAAAGTGTTATATTTTGATTATGACCACACATTGTTCTAATCAAAGATAACGAACAAAAAACTATTAGGTATAATATAAATTATATAAAGATATTTGAGTAATCAAGAGAAGATTCATCACCCTAGATGAATTAGGAAAAATGTTTTATATGCTAGCAAATAATATTGATTATAAAATCCTTGGTCACGGTGGAATGAAATTTTAAAAGAGTTTAATATCTTATTCAAATAATTAATGACTATATAGTGTTGAGAACAAAAATGATTTAATAAAGCAAATATACCACATGCTATAATATCTAAATCAAAATATTCTTGATGAAAAGATAATAATTACAATGAGAAATTGATCATTAAGAGGTTAAGTCAAACTATTTATGACTTTTCTATTCTTTAGGAGATCATAACATGTTTCTAGATATTTTACTTGATCTTTAAATAGAAATCAATTAATTGTTGGATTGACAATAAATTAAATTATTTAACCTATTTTATACTATTTTATTTATAATTGTGATTTATATTTGGACCAACTTATTAGAAAATTTAATGATGAATCACACACATAAAAACTATTGGTGAGAAATTAAAATGGGATGAATAATCAAATGTGATTTGATTGTAAATAAATTTTAAAAATTAAGGACTAAAATGTCATTAATACATGGAATTATAATTCTATTCCTAAAAAAAATCAAGTAGGGACTTGATAGAATAACTTTATAAAATCATCCTAAAGAATATGTGTTTGTGTGTGTGTGTGATATCATTTAAGGAGAAAATTGATATTTTATTATTTATAAAGTATTTAGGTTTCATATCATGCCTCTTATATTCTGCACATGAAACACACAACAATACAATATAGAAACACCTAAAAAAAAAAAAAAAGAAGCTAACACTCAAATGTATAATAATTTTTTTTTTCTACAAGGATTTGAGATATTTTTTATTAATGGTTCGTGGATTATCGTTAAAAATTATACTTGAATAACTTATAATTTATAATAACTCAGCCTTGAACCAATTGCTGTAGTTCCGTCTAATAAAATCTTAAAAAAAAATTTAAAAATTAAATTTATTATTTTCATTATATTAATGTCTTTCGATAAATTCAACATTTGTTTACCATTTTTTTTTTCTGCTCAATGCTACTAGATAAACCCCCGACCTTTATAGAATTCTATGAATGTTTGTGCCAGAGATCGAGATCACGAACCTTACCTCGGTTGGATTAGAAAACAGCATTGAATCTGATGAATTGTCGGGGGCAGAATATTAAAAACTTCAGACACATAGAGGTTGAGGAATCCTGGAGAAGCCAAAAATACAAGTCTTGTTGTTATGTGGGATGGTCATATGATAAATACAGGCAAAGACAAATCCGTGAATACCGACAGCAGGAATCATGGGCTCGTCTTCCAGCTTCCCCATGCATGCCTGACTCTTTCCATTTGCATTTTAATTACTCACATGGTAACCTGTTTCTTTTTGTGGAGGCAAAGCGTTTAAATTTTTATTTTTTTTATGTTTAGATAATTTTGATATGCTAAAAACAAATTTTTAAATTTTTTTAAAAATATTATTTTAATATATTTTTAATTAAAAATACTTTAAAAAAAACTCTCATCATATTGCCGAAACAGCTATAAGCCTATTATATGTTATTTTCTCTTCCAACCATAAGAGCAGGCAACAAAAACAAAACAAAAAATTGCATAAAGGAATTGTAATTAAGTAACATTAGAAGCAAATGGCAAACATTTCCTCGGTAACTACATTTTACCATGCATGTGATCGATGTTGTAAGGAATAGAAAATGTTAGACGTGATTACCACGCGCTTGCCCAAGATAGTGTTGGCCTAGTCATTGTATTAAAACTTGTATGTCTATGGGTTAGCGTTTGCGTTTCTTAAAAAACGCACTAATTAGTTGTTTAGTTATAATTGTTAAAAAATAAAAAACATGGTCCCATCATTTATTTGCGGCAGGAAATTGATTTTTAGGAAGGAGAGGATTCATGCTTTTCAAAAACTGTTCATGTTAATTTCACTGTATACTGAACAGTACAATTAGCATGATCAGTGTACATTGATACACTGTACACTATAATAGCACTGTTCAGTGAATAGTGCAATTACATGAAATTTTTTTTATTTTTTAATAGTTTTTTTTTTAAAAAAAACTAGTTTAAAGTGAATTAAATCACTCGCATTGTGATGTGCACAATATTTTTTTTCCCGAAAAACTAATATAGAGTGAATTAAATTCACTTACATTGTAATATCAATTTATACCTAATAATATTTTATCTAATTTTATTACACACTCAAAAAATTATAAAAACTGTAGTTCTTATCAAATGAATTTTGTATGTAATGGAATTATAAATATTTTAATGAAATAATAATAAAAAATTTATATAAAGTATTATTTATTTCATGTAATAGGAGTAATTAATTCTATAATATTTAAATTTAAAAACATCAATATTAATATATATATTTTTAAATTATTTTATAACCTCAATTTCAAAAACATTCTTAACCAAACACATTAAATTACTTTTTTTTAACCTCAATTTCAACCACAATTTTAACCAAACACCTATTTTTTAAAAACAAAAAGTACTTTTTATAAAATAATTTTTTTCAAACCACAACCAAAACAGCTACCGCAATACCAAACACATTATGAATCCTTCGAAGTTTACAGCAGCAATTGTTTCCCTTCCATAAAGATTTTTTTTTACGTATCAGTTCTAACTTTTACCAAACCCGTATGGTTAGCATTACATGAATGATGGCCCATCCCATACATAAATAGCATCACATGTATGACTACTCATTAATGGTGTGTGCGTGCATATAATATTATAGGGGGTAGTGGAGTAGAAAAAGTATATGTGTGCTGTGACTTTTGAGAGTTAGGGTTTGGCATATACCATCATTTCAGATGGATTTATCTTAGCTATGTCAGCTTGGATTCTCCTTTCTGTTGGAATATGTAAACTCTCTTTGAAATATTAATGATGATCGAAGAGAGAAGTTCAAGTAGAGGAATTATCGGAACCCAGAAGTTCATGATGGCTCACTGTTTGTGATTATTTTTGGAGTCAATCATAATTTCTCTAATATATATAGAAACTTCTCTCGTTGTCTTCCTCACAGCTCGAAGATATATTGAATTATGAAGCTGGGAAGTGATCAGAAAGGTGATGGTTTGATGATGGATGAAGCAAAGAGCAAGGACGGGGAAGGAGATAATGATAGTAAGACTAAAAATAGCGCAAGCTCGAGCAATAGCATTGTGGATGAGAGCGAGAAAGCTAGCTCTAGTGCGGTAAGGCCATATGTAAGATCTAAGGTGCCTAGGCTAAGATGGACTCCTGATCTTCATCTTTGCTTTGTTCAAGCTGTCGAGAGACTTGGTGGCTACGAGAGTAAGATCTTCAAATTCTCAGCTTCTCGTTCATGATGTTTCTGTGAACCTCTATGTTCTTGTTTCAAGAAAATAATTTTATTGCTTAACTTTGTCATCTATCTGTTTGGTATATACAGGGGCAACCCCAAAACTAGTGTTGCAACTAATGAACACCAAGGGGCTTCGTATTGCTCATGTCAAGAGTCACCTGCAGGTAATTGTAATAGGGATAACTAGTTTATATACAATCACTGTCCTAGTACTAATCACATGATTAATTTATAATTGGACTCTGAGAGTTTTAATTAGATGATTCATTCCATATCTTAATTTCATTTTTCCTATTTTTTTGGTTTTCGGAAGCAGATGTACCGGAGCAAGAAGATCGATGATCAAGGTCAAGGTACAGATTTTGTCCTTTGTATATCTTATAATGGATTAAGATATTAGGGTTTGTTTCTTAGTTGTCAATATGTATATACGAGCTCCTAATTCTCAGAACCATCGCCGTTCATGAATTGACAGTTATAAACAGTAGGGGAGATCTTATTGGTAGTTCGGGCTACTTTTCTCACAACTTTTGGCAACACTCTCTGCTTCCAAATATTGATCACAATCGTAGTTCTGATTTCAGGTACTGATCAAACTTGAATACGTACAGATAATTTCTTACCCTTCAAAATTGAATTTGGGTTCCTTTTGGGATTAAATTTATGAATTTCCGATTCTTTTTTCACACCAGGAGCAGAAGCGATTCCAGAAGTACTGGACATGGAAACTGGATCACCAGTCCTTCTGTACTGGTACCAGATAGCATGAATATTAGAAGTGAAGCTGGATCTTATAATTCAATTTCTGAGAGGATCAATGGAGAAATTGGACCTTTCCAAACGTGCAACAACTCGACTTTCACCGACCAATGTAGAAAGCTAAAGCAAGAATTCCTGGATACTGAATCTCATCAGCCGATGTACAATGGCAATTCGATCCAAGGCCAAGTAAGTTCAACCACAAAACAGCCCTCTTTTGCAGCCCAGTTTTCTAGAAGAGGAGGAGACACTAATGAATCAATCAGCTTAGAGACAAAGTGGAGCTTTAATGCGGAAAAAAGCAACAAGGCTAAAAGAAAGGCTGATGATCTTGATTTAAGTCTCTCGCTTTCCACAAGATCGAAAGAAAAGGAAGTCAGGAGAAGTTTATCGTGGGATGAGGAAGACGAGGGCAGCAATTTATCTCTCTCTTTATCTTCTACTTCAACAAAAGAAAGCGACTCTATATATCTAAGCATGCCATCAAAGTATCCAGAACTGGCAAGTACCCTGGATCTGACCATGTGAATTTGAGAATTCAAAGTGAGATCTTGTTGGTACTTGTACAAGAGGACTGGTGCAAATTATAGATTAATGTTGTGTACTGCGATATCAGGCATTGTCAACTACTTTCCATGCATTTATGCTGTTCATTTCCAAAATACTGATGCAATTAGTTACATATAAGTTTTAGCTAGCTCTTCTTAATTTCTTGTAGATAGTTCCTTAGTCTAGGCTAGTGGCTCGCATTGAAACTGCAAACAGTGACATGGTTTTTTATTAAAAATAGAAGCGGACAA
Organism: Populus tremula; assembly: GCA_964019445.1. NCBI lineage: Eukaryota > Viridiplantae > Streptophyta > Magnoliopsida > Malpighiales > Salicaceae > Populus > Populus tremula. The sequence continues at coordinate 29,258,144 of CAXHTJ010000001.1, read as the reverse complement.
ATTCAAGATATACAGTAGCTTTGTTTGCTTATCTAGGCATTCCCATAGGCCACACCAATATGCTTTGAAATGAGAAATTGGTAAGTAGGATATATTTTTTATCTTCCTTCTTGCATGGGAACAGGGACAGAATTATCATTGTAGTATATACTAAGTATGACAGTAGCATCTCTCTCCAATATATAACAGATATTTATACAGCCATATACGGAAGGAATTATTCAAGGAAGAGAATTCGGAAAACCTCTCTGCTTACCACTCCCCGCAGAAATTTTAATTATCAGATAGTTCTTTCTTTTTTTCCTTTGTTAAATCCTTTTTCCCATGCTGCAATGTTTATATATGTTTTTGAGAGAGAGAGAGAGAGAGAGAGGAGGCTATAAAATTACAAAGAAATATTCTAGAAGGAATTATTCCCTAAGTTCCTTGTAGATCATTCCAGTATGTTCTATGATCTTTATTTTTAGATTGTATCGGTTTCTTTTTAATGGATATCTTCAGGGATTGTAAATCTTTTCTTGAACGAATATCTGCACAAAGTCCCTTAGAGATCCTAAGAGGATATTGTTGTTGGGGGATTCTCTGAAGATCAAGTCAATACGAGGGATTTTGTGTGATAAAAAGACATTAATTAAGGTATTAATGAGCTTTTATGAAAATATAGAAAAAAAAAAAAAAAAAGATGTAAAAGAGGATGTAGATGTAAGGAAAGAAGAGAAGAAATGTGTTTATGTCTGAAAGCATAAGGTTTTGAACCTTTTTTCTATGTACTCAAGCTTTCTTTTATATTACATGTCTTAATTTGCTTCATACGACATTTGAGGTGTAGAAATGTAATCTCATAATAATAAAATAATATTATTCTACTATTCATGACATCACATCTCATTAATATAAGCATAAACTGTTTGTTTGTAATTAATAAGATATGATGGGTATCATAATCACTAGCTCAGACCCAGAGTATAGAACACTTAGAATAGGGTTATTTTTTTAGCTATACACTGAACCAAGATGCATGTGGTTCTGCTTGCACACTGAACCCAAGTGTTATTGGGTTCAGCTATAGGCAGTGGCGGAGCCACATAGTATATTAGGGGGGCAATTGCCCCCTTAATTGTTTTTGAATAATAGGTATTAAATTAATTATTTTGAATTAATTAAAAGTTATATTATTTTTAATTGAATTAATAAATGTATGGAATTAAATTTTTTCAGGATGAATAAGCAAACATTTTAATTTTTTCAATGAATAATTATTGATATTTGTAAAATTAAAGGTTGGTTTTAAAAAAAAACTATTTTTTTGTTTTTAAAAATAATTTGTCATGATAAATTTAAATTATCAATGTTGATTCATATCCATGCATTATATACATCATGTTATATGGTAATGGGTGTGTAAAATGAATTGTGATGAATTAATGTGTATTTTATTATGAATTTCTTAAGGAAAATTTACAATTATTATGTAACTGAACTTAATCTTGTTATTATAAAAACTTAAAGAGAATGATTATAAGTTTTTTTTATGTTAAGAGTATTTTAAAATTAATTTTGCTTTATATGAGTCGCTATATTTATTTTGAATTAATTTTTAATGCATATCCATATAATATATTTGTCCCCTCGTTTAAAATATTCTGGCTCCGCCACTGGCTATAGGCTGAACCTAAAAGGAGTTGGGTTCAGTTATACTCTGAAACCCAAGTGTATTTGAATTTAGCTGTAGGCTGAACTCAAGAGGAGTTGGACGTGAACGTGTCATAGCCTAACTTGAAGCTAGTTGTAGACATATTATGACTTAACTTGAAATTTGAGCACATAGAAATATATAATCATATTTTGGATTATGAATTTCATATGATAGTTTTTAAATAAAAAAGATTTTAGAAAAACCATGAACCATCAATATATAAGCAAAAACAATATATAGAATAAAGGAAAAAATCACAAAATCCAATAAGCTTCTGACGCAACAGCAGTGAAACGAAAAGGGTTTGATCAACATGCAAGAAATCAGAAATTTTATTTTTAGAAGTCTAAATGGTTTTCATTGATTGACAAAATATGAAGCTAGCCCTGTTCTCGAGAAATAATCATGGCTTTACTGCCAGCTTCTTTGACTTTTCCGATTATTAGTCTTGGGTTAGGCTTACTTTTAAACTTGGATAAACTCTATGATAATCTTTGCTTTAAATTCTTGAAGCAGGGTAAACGTTGAGGAAAAAAAAATTAATGAATATTAAATGTACTAATTAGTGGTTTGGGCTTTTTAATTATCAACCAAACAAACTCAATTTCATATTTAATTAAAAACAAGAGTGATGATTTTCTAAAATTCAATAAGCTTATGAGTGATTTTTGTAGTGTTTTGATAATGGATAACTATATATGTTCATATTAATATTTTATTTTTAAAAATTCAAGAAATTGGTGGTTGGTAGTAGAATACCTAATACCTGCAAAATAATTTATTTTAATGGAGTTTAAAGACTTTCAAATAATCAAGTTGATAACTTTTAAGTAAGAAATTGCAATAAATAAAAGAATTAGCTTTAAATTCCAAGAATAAAAATATTTTTATTTTATTTTAGTATGATAAATGCTATGAGATTTAAAAATATTAATGTTTAGAAAATAAAAATTATGAACCCTTCACCTGAATGATTCATGGGATATTTATAGCCTCCGAGCTTTATCCTTTTTGTTGGAGTGGAGGGGCTGAAAAATCATTTTCTCCTAATAACATTAATGAGAGATAAATATCTCTTATACAATATTAATAAGAAAGAATATATATATATATATATATATATATATATGAGATGAAAATATATTAGGTCATTAAGAGATTTTTTATACACCTATGAGTGAAGGGGGACGAATATCCTTCACATTAATTAAAAGTCCTTAAAATAAATAAATAGAATCTTATGACTCAATATGAAACTTATAATGATCTCTAGACCTTTAACCCTTTGTGGTTGGCACACTATTAAGCCCATGGTTAATGGGTATGGCGAGCCAAACTCATGATCAATTGGGCTTGGCAGCCAAGCCCAATTGATGGGTTGAGAGGGTCATCAGATCCATGCCTAAATAGGCTTTAAGTGCAACCAAGCTCAGGGGTGTTAGGTCATACAGCTCGTCAGATTTATGTCAGCTTGGGTCAACATGTAGTTGAACCCTAAAACGTTGAGTTCGACAGCTCACCAAATCCACATTGGCTTGTGCTCAGTACATAACTAAACCCTATCGCCAGACTAATATCCACCTGGACTTAACACGTAGATAAATCTAAAAACATTGAGTTTGACAGCTCAACAAACTCATATCCACTTAGGCTTAGTGAGTAGCTAAATCCAATAATGTTGGATCTAGTAACTCGTCAAGAAATTGTGTCTGGCAGCTCACAAAATCTATGCTCAATTAGGTTTAGCTCATAAATACATCAAAGAATTAAGTGAACTAGATCTATATCATTTGAGCTTGATATTCTACCAAGCTTATGGATATTGAATATGAACGCAAGCTCTACCCATCTATAATTGAGTTATCTTTTTCTTTAGACTTTAATACTTGACTGAAAATTAATTTTAAAAAATATGTTGATACATAGAAACATAGCAATTTGTACATAAATATTCGGTAATTAGTTGCTAATCTAAATGTCGACACTCATGTCCTTCAAGGATGTTACATTATTGGACACACATAATAGGATTGGTCTAGAGTTTTGTATTTTGATAGTTTCCTTATAGTGAAATAGATTGAAGTCCCAATGACTATTTTATATGTTGTTATATATACAGTGGAGGAAGGTTATATACATACCCTACATTGTAATTCAAGATCTTTTGATCCTCTTGATGAACAAAAAAAAAATAACAAGAGAAAACTTCAATTTTAACTCCTAAAATTTACCTCATTATCAATTAAATTTCCAACTTTTTTATTTTATTAATTTTATCCAAAATGTAATCGATGTTAGACTGTATCATCCCTCCATCAATCCATTCCATTGTTCATTAGGAAATCTCATTTAATAAGCACATGCACATTAAGCTTTTTATTCAAGACAACAAAAATAGGTCCTAGAATGTCATAAATGGCAATTTTAGCTTCAAATCATAATAAATCTCGTTTCACTTTCACTTGCTTGTATAAAATAAGAAGTGGGGGAAATTTACTATGACTTCGTGTTAAAAATGCCATTTATTATAAATTGAGATTTATTTGTGCGCATTTGATGAAATCACTTAAATATCATGTATAAATAAGATAAAAAAAAATATTAACTGTTATTAACATCATCAATGAGTAGATGGCTTGTCTAATATAGATTATATTCGAGATAAAATTGATAAAATTAAAAAGGTTTATGATTAATCAATTGATAATCTATAGCATGTTAATTAAGAGTTAAATTGAAGTTAACAAAAAATGTTGGACACCTCCCGATTTAATTTTAAAAATTGTTTAGGTTTGATTAAACTATATATTGGGTATGTCATCATGAAATTCTTCCGGTGCCTATGATATACATTATAATCAAATTAGTAAAAAAGAGTTGTATTATGAACTTCAATAAGGTAGCATTCCACTCCATTTACAAGCTGACAAATAACCAATTCAACTCAATAGCTTAAGCTATTAGGTGAGGTCTCATGATATGATTTATATTATTATTTAACACCCCCTTTAAGTGAAAGTTCTTTGGACTTGAAACTTGCACAAGTCTACATTATCTTGTGTTTAATTTTTATCAAATAAATGGAAATGGTGATATTCGAACTCGTGACTGCTTGATCATCAAGACTCTGATACTATATCAAAGAACCAAATCAACCCAATAGCTTAGTTGTTAGATGATATCCCATGATATAATTTATATTATTCTCTGATACAAGTTTAGGACATATATAGCTTTGTATTGCCAACTCCTGCATTTATATTATTTGTCACCAATTAAACTCTTAATCATGCACTTAATTATTTATTAGTCATTCTTACTCCTCCAATTGTTGATCACACGTTACAACTTTTATGGAGTGCACTAAAGTTAATCTTTTTGTAGATTTTCTTTAATCGTTAGTTGTGAAATTATTTATATACAATAAAACTTTTGAAGTTGTTCTTCATTGCATTGTCTGTGTACATAAACTTAATTTCTCCATTTCTTGCTACATATTCAGTTCAGAAAATCTTATTCATCAATATTTTCCAATGCCACTCGAGCAATATACAAGAGGGGATAGCAACAACAATACGGCTAGGTTCATGAACATATGCTTTATGAAAATGTGAGGTCCATATATACTTATTTATGTGAATCCCATTACATAACAGTATTGAGTATAAATTGTTTTTCTTTTATGACGATATAAATTTTTTAAATTACATCTCTCGAAGATTTAAACTCAAGGACCATCTTTCTGCCATCACTTCCGAGTTCATTCGATCCTTTGGGAAATTAAACTCTTAAAACTTGTTGAATATTAGCACGTAATAACTTTTTTTTTTCTCGCAAAAAATGTTGGATAGCAATCAATTAATCAAAGTTATACCTTGTTTTGAGGTCATATAAGCCATCTGTTCCAAGGAAAATTGAAACATGTTTGGATCATCACCATCTGCCGCTCGATCCTATTTTCCCAAGCAGCCAACATAACTTCTTGCTGTTGTGTGAAATGGATAAGTTGCTTCAGTCGATACACACTTGTGCTTTGTTTTCCTCTATATTTTTCAGCTGCAAAAATAATTTTCTTAAAAAAATAATATCTAGCGTTCAAGTTCAAATTCATAATAAATGGATAATTAGCGGCCGGATGACATTGTCTTTAAAAGATCTGGGTATTGACATTGATTCAGGATAAAGGATTGCTTTATTAGGTCTCCCTTCTTCAGTTCCTCACATTGACCTGCATGAATAACTTTAGGACCTGTGGTTGCCACCTTCGCCTGGATATATACATATACAACAAGAGAAAACATGTTAGCGACTAGCAGTACGAATTTATTACATGTTTAAATCGTCGACTAGAGGAATCAGATTTTTAAGAATTTCATTAAAAAAAATTGATGATTTAAAAATAATATCAATGCATTGAATGACACACACACACACACACACAAATGTAAAAAATGAAATAACATGAAAATGAAATAAATTGGAGAATATGTTTTAACTGTTCAATTTGTTTCTTAATTTTCCAAGTGATTGATAGTTTTTTCAAGAATTATTAATGTATAGTAGGAAAAAGCTTACCCAAAATTGTACTGTCATAAAAGGGCCCAATTATTAAAGTTTTTTTCAAAAGGACCAAAATAAAGAAACACGCTCTCCGAAATCTTTCTTACGTCACTCAAATGAGACCAGCCCAACAGCCCGTCCTTTTAATGGACTGCCTCATCTCATTTACCATCACTAACCAAGCCCATCTTGCAGAATATCTTTACCAAAAAAAGTGTTTTAAAATAAAAACATTTTAAAATATTATTTACCATAATATCAAATACATTCCACTTATTATTAAGTATAATAAATTAAACACTTACAAGAAAAAAAAAAAAACTTCATAATTGTTTTTTTTTGTAAAAATTACATTTTTTTAAAACCCTAACCAAGGTTGTCAATTCCGTTTCGGTAGGTGTTTCGTTTTTTCAATTGGAACGAAATGTTTCAGTTTCGGAGTGTTTCGGCGTGCCGTTTCGGGGTTGTACTGTTCATATATATATATATATATATATATATTCCACAAACATAATTCAAATTCAAGATAAATTAATTATAAATTATGCAATACAAACATAATGCCAAACAAATATAATTTTAAAATTTAAAATATTTGTAAATAGTAAAGATTAAATAGATCTTTAACTTAAAATAATATAAACCATATATTAATTTTTTTAAAATAATATTTTTTGGCCGAAACGGAACAACCGGAATGAAACCGGAACGTTTCGGCCGGAATTTCCGGAACGGGCCGAGATTTAAAATGAGATGGAATTTGTTCCGTTTTTTGAATTGGTATGGAATGTTTCGGCCATTCCGGGCGGAACGGAACGGAATTGACAACCTTGACCCTAACATAAGAATCTCGTTCTCCTACACTTTTTCTCTCCTATTAGGTGACTGACAGAGTTTTCAATCCAATCATACTGAGAGCTGGTCTTCAGGACTAATGTATAAAACTTAAAATCCAAGTGCAATCCTGTATATATATAATAAATTATGGATTTTTTTTTTATTATTATTAACTTGAATATCCTGCCAACTTGTGTATACTTTAATTAATTTTACGGGCCTTGAAGTTAACAATCAGCCTTTAATAATAATTATATTAGCAACCATAAAATTTAAACTTAAAATTATATAAAAGTAAATTTTTTAATTTCAAATTATATTAACAACCATAAAGTTTAAACTTAAAATTATATAAAAGTAAATTTTTTAATTTTTAATTTTTACCGTTTAATCATCTATTAAATAATTAATAATATTATTGATGGTCAATCTCACGGGATGGTGATGTTTACCAACTGTTTATCGAAGGAAAATTTATTTTTTAAAATTTTTTTTATTTAAAAATATATTAAAATAATTTTTTATGTTTAAAAATGTATTTTTATATAATTTTATTTAAAAATTATTTTTAAAAAAATCAAAAAATTTAATAGGCGATTAGACTGCACTCGCAGACATGCCCGAAATTAATTCCGCGAACCACCAAAGCAAAATGTGGTGAGCTACTTCCTGCTCTTTCCACTGTCCCTCTCATCGATTTTATCCTCATAACAGACCTGTCTCTACCTTCAAGACCGCTTTCGTTTTCACTTCTTGTCACACTATCGTCAACGGTTGTACAAGATTTAGGGTCGGATTTCAGGGACAGCAAAGAACACGGAGGAGATCCAACAACAAGGGCAGCAGTAGCCATGCTTCATCAGAATCCCGTTGTCTCCGATTTAATAGCCACCGGTTTATCCGGTACCATTGCCCTCTCCTTGCTTCGTTCATTTGAAGAAACTGCTAAACGACATATCTTCGACCAGGTCTTAATTTACCTCCTCTCTCTCGCGTAATTTTTATAAGACCTAAAAGTGCTCGCGCAACTCTTTTTTTTTTTTTTAAATAAAAATAAAGAGGAAGCGATGCGATCGTGCCTAAAAAGAAGAAAGAAATGTAGCTGTTTGTAAGGTGGAGAAGAGACAAAAACAAAAGCCAAACTTTTGTTGTCAATTAGGCCTTAAGAGTAGACTAAAACAAGTAAAACTCTTGCGGGCTGCTGCAATGTGGAGTGGTGGTAACCCAGTTGCTCTCATCTTTGCGCGGCCGTTGTGTCAGCCGGTGTTATTTTCGCGTTTCTTCAACCATAGAAAGAAACCGCAAAACATGGTCTTGACCAGGTTATTCATGCTTTTGTTTTAGCTTGATCTAAGTAAGGATAAACAATACCTGACTTGTTGCATCAAATTTTGATTAAAAAGCTTAATACATATTTTAAAAACTTCTGCTTTTTGATGGATTCTTAAAGGGTTATATTCATTTATTTGCTTCATAGGATATTTTGTCTATGAATCAAACCTGTTTCTTGAAATGCGGCATTGAATCTTAATCCTCTCTGAATTTTCCGTTTGAAATCTCCCATCTTGTCCAGCTAATTAGAGGTTGATTGTCCCTTTTCTTTTCTTGTTTAGAAACTGAATAGGAAGCTTATGCATATAAGCATCGGGTTAGTTTTCATGCTGTGCTGGCCAATGTTCAGGTAATTTTATGACTTGAGAAGCTTGGCATAATATTACTATAATTCTGCCCCGTGAAACAGCTATTACAAATTTTGCAGTTCTGGACACCGGGGAGCACTTCTGGCAGCTTGTATTCCTGGTCTTAATATAATACGAATGCTTCTTATTGGATCTGGAATGTGGAAAGATGAAGCCACGGTGAAATCAATGAGCAGATTTGGAGACCGCAGGTTACAACTTACAACTCTGTATATAAAATTCGTCGAGTTTTCCTGTGTTAAAATGTCTTACATCCTCTTGCATAGCAGTGGCTCCCTTCTGATTATTGATCCCACCTGGAGGAATAATGTTAAAACATCAAGAAAAAACTAAGAATACACATGTGCTGTTAAGAGTTTTTTCTTGTCATATTGAACACTATTCCACCCGGAGATATCCCTTTTGCTTTGAACTGATCAAAGTGCGCAATTTACTCCTACTTTGTTCCTGTGTCTTGTGATTGTATTTGATTTGATGGATTGGAATGTTCTTATAGTTATTTTCAAGTGACTTATTTGTTATGAAGATCACTTCTAAGTGGGCGCTTATTTTTGTATCTTAGATAAAGGTTTCTGAACAAACACTTCTCTTTCTCTAAGTGATCGTTTACTTTTTTGGAGGTTGATACAGCATGGTATTCTTTGGTTGTGTCTTTACGAGACTTCTCAATTTGACCACCTCAGTTTCCTCTGTTCATCAGGGAACTTCTTAAGGGACCATTGTACTATGCCCTGACAATTACCGTGGCTGGTGCTTTCTATTGGAGGACTTCCCCTGTTGCAATTGCAGCAATATGCAACTTGTGTGCTGGAGATGGTATTTTTAACTGAGTAATCTACTTTCTTTGTTTATCATTTAACTTGACTTCTTGCTGATTTAAGCTTTAGTGCATGGAGGAATAAAAATTCTTGAGCCTTTAATTTTGTACTGTGGCTAAAAACTACTTTATATTTTTTTTTTCAGGGATTGCAGATATTGTGGGAAGGCGTTTGGGAAGTCAGAAAATCCCATACAACAGAAACAAGTCTATAGCTGGTAGTGTTGCAATGGCCCTGGCTGGTTTCTTGGCATCTCTTGGGTAAGACTTACTCAATCTCGTCTCATCTCATAACTTTTTATAATCCTTTTTGAACTGCTGCATAATGTTGTAGGTTGGTTAGTGATCATGTAATATTGTGACAGGTTTATGTTTTATTTCTCCGCATTCGGGTATGTTCAGAAAAGCTGGGAAATGATATTAGGTTTCTTGATTGTCTCCCTTGCCTCGAGTTTTGTGGAATCACTCCCCATAAGTACAGAGCTTGATGATAACCTAACAGTTACCCTAACTTCTCTGTTGTTGGGGAACCTTCTTTTCTGATGTCAAGAATTGTTGCTTGCTTGTGAGATATCAGTCTTAGTTTTGGCACATTCATGCTATGTGTATTATGTGTGTGAAGTGTCAGTGGTCAAAAATCGTATCTGCTAATGCTTCTTGATTCTTACGAGCCCCCCCAGCCTAGCGTGGTGAAAAAATGGCTGCTTCCTGGGTTTTAGTCCTCACCGAGTGAACTCAATGCTTGTAAGCAGTCTCGTCCACTTACCCTACCGACTAGAGATTCCTCGTAGAAAACCAATTTCACTGTATAATTATGTATTTATTTTTCAAATGGAACTCTCGGACAAGTCGAATATGAAACCTTTGATTTAAGGTTCAGTTCAACTGTTCATTCAATAAACTATCTATACCTCAATTTCATGGTTCTATAAATGCTAATTTGGTACTTTTAGGGGGTTCGAGTACTGGTGCGATGCTCCAATTGTTTGATCTTTGATTTTTCACGAAGGATTCCAACTAATGCTTTAATAGGAGTTATTGTACTTCTTGAATTTTTTTCCCCGTGATCAAACGCATATTGCTGTAGTGAGAGAGCAAGTGAAACTTTCACAAATACCATAGACTATATCTCCTGACAATGCCAACTGATACATGCGTTACTGCAACTAAGGTGCCAGTTCTTGAAGTACGAGTGCCTTTGATAAAGTGAAAAGCCACTTTATATGGTTCTCTTCGGAGGTTTTTTTTTTTTTTTTACTTTTAACTTGGTAAATGCTTCAAAATCAAATCTAACAGGGTTTAGAGCGCATTTCAATTCAAGCATGCTCTAGTTGGTGCGGTTTCTTTGCCAACTTGTAGCGTTGAAGCTGCGACGCGGCCGACGCCAATGCAACTTATTTGTCGAGATATTCTGGAAAGGGACGTCGATAACTGATGTCGAGCAAAATATGTATCCAAAATTGTTGTCCAGGTCCTTCATCCTTGGCTAATAGTAGATTAGGGAGCGTTACCGAAAAGTCGACACCAACACAATAATAACCTTCTCAAGGGAGAAAAAACAGGAGTGTCCAATTACTGGATTCAAAGCAGAACATTGGATTAGAAACCTCCATGGAAAGACAAACAGGAACCTCCTATCAAGTATCAAGGGAACTTCTCACCAGTCGAATTCTTGCGATGCAATGACATTTCTTCGAGCATCACCAGCTATCCTCCTCTGTTTCATTGGAAATAAAAGAATATAATTCCGCTGCATCCTGGTGTCTCCATATACTGATTCCTCTTTCAGTATCTCTAGTGCGCTTGAGGCAACGAAGCAATACAATTAATAGGAGAGATGGAGAAGATGCCAACAAGAACAAGTAGCAATATCAGAGCACTTACGGCGTACTGTCTATGATGGGGGGCAATATCTTCTTGTCGAGGCCGTCGATGGCAGGTTAGGGTTTTTTGGAGCCATTTTTGAGAGATTGGTAGCCTTGAGGATAAGAAATGTGGTTTGTCGTTTTGATGTTGCCGATTGCCATGACACTCGTGGCGAGAGGCTCCATCATCTAGGCCCAATGGTTTAGTGAGTCTTCGGTTTCAAATGTCAAGGCTCATAATATCCTGTGATTTTTTATCCTTTTTTATGTGCCTGTAATTCTCATCCTCTGAGAACCAAGAAACCGATAAGCATAGCATATCCGATAAAGCATTGAATCATTGCAAAGTAATGGAGCTAGAAAAAACTTCAAAAAATTTCTTTGAACTCAAGCTTTCTTCAGGGATAATTTTAGTTGGAAGGTGGGTGTTACCTGCAAAATAAATCTTTGATGCTTAAGTTAGTTTAGGGCTTTATATGCAAATAAATTGTATAAAGAGTCAATTAAAATGTAGTTTGTGTTGTTGAGATAAAAAAATCTTTTTTTTCTTTAGCATGTAATATATAGCTGGAAAAAATAAAAATAACTAGAAAAATATATTGATATATACAAGTGAAAAAGTATTATTCATGAATAGTAAATTAAGGTGAGCTAGCTCGGTGAGACCAATGGTCGAGCTCGGTTGGGCCTAACCAAGGGAAAATAGAGAAAAAGAGGAAGGGGGGGGAGAGATAAGGGTGGCTTTGTTGAGTCACAGCCTAATCGAGACAAAATAACTCAATTGAATCATGTCCTAACCAAGCTTAGGGTGAGGCTTGGTTGGGCTGCCCAATCGAGCTTGAGGCAAGGCTTAGTTGGGTTGCCTAACCAAGCTTAAATATATATTTTTTTTGTATTATCATTTGTCCCCCAAAATCTTGTGAATATACATGTTTGGATGACTTTAACTAGCTATAGAGAGGAAGAAAATACCTATAGTGTATGTTAGCATAAAAATATTACTTGTATGGGCATGCCCTTAAATGTTTGCTGGTTGTTTGAATTCTTGAGAGCTATTGTAATGTTTTGTAGAGAAAGATCCATTGTCTTTTTAGAGACAATAGTTGTAGGGACTTAGAGAAAGTTAGTTACGGGACTTGAAGACAATTGGTCATATGGACTTAGAGACGGTGGTCATAGGGATTTAAAGAAAATTGATCACGGGAACATGGAGAAAATTGATTATGGGACCTAACAACATAATGAAGATTAATGGAGACTTCTCCATGGTGAAACAAAGGAATTTATAAGTTGTTAAAGATGTGAGGCCATAATAATTCAACGGCAGTATAAGCTAAACATCTATACTTAGATTCAGTTGAAGATCTGGCAATTATGGCATGCTTCTTAGCACATCATGCAATAGGATTATTACCTAGAGACCCTTCGTGTTTAAAGACACGTAAATACACTATTTTTTATTCAAAAGATCATAGAGATACAATGTATGAAATTTTTTCTTATTTGATGTTTTACATCATAAGGATTATTTTTTGTTTGTTCAAATTATATCTTTTTCATGAATTCTTAAAGGTATCCTTTGGAGATCAATCTTTCTATATCATTCATGAGTACATGGCACTTTTCTGTGTTGTGTCCATGATCATGATGAAAGAGATAAAACTTATCGGGATTCCTTATATATAAACCAATTTTCATTAGAGGTGGGTATTGCAGGAAGTTTTTTTTTTTTTTCCTTTATTGCAGTCTACATACAATATGTGTCGTTGTAAGAGGTGTGGTCATGAGCTTAGAGAATGTCAAATGATCATGGATATGCCTTTTGGTGCTTCTTTTAGATGCTTTCATTAAAAGTTAATGGCATGGTAGAGACTCTTCTTGAGTGTGGAAGTATGGTTAACCTTATCTGGTCACGCTAGCTTCTTCCACCCTAATGTAATTTTTTATCACGTGTTTAATGCTTAGAAGATTTTTGTTAATGAGTGTGTGTAACCTTTCCTATAAAGAATAATTGTAAACTCCATTGATTAGAGCTTTGGTGGCTATGGGCTTAAGTAGATCCTTCATGTTTAGCATTTTCGCATTGAATCTCTAAACTTATGCAATTGTGTTTTCATCATCTCGTTATATGATGACAAAGAGCTCTGTTATGATTTTTTTTTTATGAGAATGTTGGTACTCAAACAAGAGATGTGCTTTACACAGAGATCAAAAATACCTAAGATGGAGCTAGGTTTAAGGTTATGATATTACAGCCTAGCAGATCCAAGGAAAGTTGTAGGGAAAATCTTGCACATGGTGTCATTTTATATTGTCAATAACTTTAGGATGTTTTTGATGTTTTGTACATGCTCCCTCAGGTTTGTAAGGCTATCATAGCTATCTAAGTTGGCTTTAGTTGCAATACAATCGTTGGTGAGATGAGTGTGTAACACTTTATAACAAAGTAAAGACTCTTTCATTTGATAGGAATGATATGTAAAAGTTAGGATTGGTGTTATCTCGTACACATCATACCTCGGACTCTTGTGGTAGGAAGCATACAAACGAGAAGACTAAGACTTAAAAGAAGATTAATGGAGATAGGCATGTTGGTGGCTTCGATTTTCTAATGAATGTTGTCATTTGAAGAGTTGGGTTATGGTGCCTATTTGACATGTTGTATTGTGTAGTTTCTTCCTGAAATTGGTATTGTCTTTGTGCACCTAGTATTGTGGGTTGAATTTTCTATTAGTTGTACTAAAGAGAACAAAATTGTTTCTCTATGGCACAAACAATAATGTTAACTACTTGCACTTGTTGGAAAAATTATTGGATATGTATAGAAACTAGAGTCCATATGGGGAGATAAGTTACTCTATCATATATTAGAGTCTTGTTAGTCATGGAAAACTTTTTGTAGAAGTTGAAAGGCAATGAACAGGTTTTTATAAACGACGCTAGTGATGAAGTTGAGAAAAAACTTCAGAAAATCTTTGTTGAAGCTGAGCTTTCTTCGCTGATGATTTTAGGCTGAAAAGTGGATGTTACCTGTAAAATAAACCTCATATGCTTAAGTTAGTTTAGGGTTTTACATGCAAATAAATTGTATGGAGAGTGAATTGAAATATAGTTTTTGTGTTGTTGAGAAAAAAAATCTTTCTTTTCTCTTGCTAAAACATGGAATATATAGTTGGAAAAACATAAAGCTTGAGCTCAAGGTTACAATTTTATTTTATTTTTCTATTTGGTGTTCCATTTGAGTTGATTTGTTGTCCAACAAATATTAATTTTATAATTTATAATTGATGAATTTATTATTACACGCTCATGTATATTTATTTTCACCATAAATAAATGTATAATACTTTTAATCATCACTCATGTTTAATACTGATAAAAAAAAGAAGTCAATATCTAAGGAAACAATTTTTCTCACCTCTTTCCATTCATATATCACATGCTTGTTAGTTTTTTTTTAATTTTTTCTTATATTATTTTATTTTTGTAACAAAGGTGATAGTTTTTTAAAATTTAATTGGTGAAGTTAAAGTTTAAGATGAATTATAATTTTTGTAAAGAAGTTGTATTATTAGTAGAGTAAGGAGCAATATCTTTTGTCAAATTTGAGAACACACAAGATGTGTGCACAAAAATTATCATGTAAATGTTATAGATTTCAAAAGGTTTTTATCACACATTGAAAAAAATAAGACATTTATCTAGTGTTTATAAAGTGAATTTTGATATGGGATATGATATGGGATAGTAACCAATAAGGAAAGGATAGTGGACTCGCGCAAAAACCTCTGATTCCCCCCCCCACGCACATGAGGCAACGCCTTTCTAAACCTTTTGTCTCCAACATTAATTTGTTTTTGGCCCTTAAACTGAAGCTATAATTTTTTAAATACTTGGAATTAATTTTTTAACAGTCACAAAATCCTAACAATTTTTTTATTTTACAAACCTTTTTAACAATTACAACTCTTTAATTTTATAACACCTTTTTTATTTTTTTAACTATTGTAACAACTTTTTAATTTTTAAATTTATTTTATATCTAGTTGTTACATGTTAGCAACCTATATATACCATGCACTCTTACGATCAAAGTGTGCTAAAAAAACCATAGTATTGTTTATATGTGTTTGCAAAGCTTGCTTATATTTCCTTTTGATCTAGGTTTAGTTGTTTGTGTAACCTCGTTTTAGAGGAGAAACTTGTTAAGTCTTGAAGGATAGCTTTATGTTGAGAAAATATCATTAAGGCCAGTGTCTGTACACGCCTCAAGTTATATTTTGTTTCTATTTTTCATTGTATTTTATTACAACAATCTTAAGGATAATTTAGTAACATGAATGGAAACATTATTATCAATAACATTGCTACATCAACAACATTGTTGTTAAGAACTCTGTCGTTGCCATCTCTCATGTCACCAACTCTGCTGCTACTGCTACTATGTCATTAGCTAATTCATTCCCTGATATTTCAAAGATTGAGTTTTTTATTGGAGAAAACTTTAGAAGGTGGCTAGAAAGGATCTTTAGTGTCCTTGTCATGCATGGAGTTGTTTGGGTTCTAATTGATCCCAAGACCCATAACAATGTTGAAGCATGAACATATGACAATAAAGTTTGTAGACACTTCATTTTAAGCACTCTCTCCAATGAGTTATTTGATGTATATTGCAACTACAAGAAAACGAATGAGATATGGAGCAATATGGTGACAGTGTATACTGCTAAAGATATAGGAAAACAAAAATTTATCATTGGAAAATTTTATCAATAAAAAATGATGGATAACAAAGATATCAAAAATCAAATTAACGAATATCATAAACTATTAGAGGACATGAAAGTTAAAAATATCAACCTTCATGAAGGATTCGTTGATGGAATATTGATCGAAAAACTACTCAATTTATGGAGTGACTATAAGCAATAATTTAAGCATAAGCATAAATAATTATATTTGATTGATCTTACCACACACATCATCATTGAAGACACAAATATAAAGGAGTTGTAAGCTACTAGGAAGAATGAAATGACCACCAAAGCAAACTTAGTAGAAGGAGTTCACATAAAAAAAAGGTATGAGCATAAATTTAATATTAATAATAATAATAATAATAAGTCCATTGGTAACAATACCAATATGTTCAAACCCAAACCCAATCATTTTAAGAAAAAAGAAAAATGTTTTGTGTGTGACAAACTAGCCACCATGTACTTCAATGCCAAAATAGAAATAGAAAGAGAAACAACAATCATCCTAAAACTATCACCAAGGTTAAAAGAGAAGACATCATTGTTGCGGTTGTTTCTCAAGTCAATACGGTGACCAATGAGAAAAATTGGGTGGTAGAATCTAGTGCTCCTAGACACATATATGCAAATAGAAAATTCTTCTCCACATATACAACTTTTAAGGATGGAGAAGAAATGGTCTACCTTGGAGACTTAAGAACTGCAAATGTACTTGGAAAAGGAAAAGTCCTTCTGAAATTGACTTCGGGCAAAACATTGGCTTTGAATGAGGTGATTCATGTTCCTAATATAAGATCAAATTTGGTCTTTGTGACTTTGTTAGGAAAATTCAGGATCAAAGTATCATTTGAATCTGACAAGATTATAATGACTAAGAACAATGTATTTATGGGGAAAGGATTTTGTCACCATGGACTTTTTGTACTTAATGTTGTTAATGAAATGAATGAAAATGCATCTTCTTCTACTTACTTGCTTGACTCTATTGATTTATGGCATGTTAAATTAGGACATGCTAGTTTATCTTATCTTAAGAAAATTAATTCTCTCGGTTTAATTTCTAACTTAAATTCTTCATCTATGAATAAATATGAAATATGTATTGAAGCTAAAATTATTAAGAAAACATGTATATTTGTTAAAAGAGAAACTGAATTACTTAGCTTAATACACACAAACTTAGAAGATTTAAAACAAACATGACTAGAGGATGTGAGAAATATTATGTGACCTTTATAGATGATTTTTTAAAATATACAAAACTTTACATGTTTATAAGCAAAGATAAAGTTCATAACATGTTTTTATTATATAAAGCAGAAGTAGAAAATCAATTAAATAAAAAAATCAAACGAGTTATATATGATAAAGGAGGTAAGTATGTTCTAATGAATGATTATTGTGAAAGGAAATGTATAATACATGAAGTTATTCCACCTTATTCACTTGAGTCTAATAGGGTAAAAAAGAAAAAATATAACTTAAAAATAAATTATGATATTATGCTAGTTAGTTCTTCAACACTTGATAATTTATCTTCATGTCATTTATAATAAAATCCCTTATAAAAAAAAAGTTGGTTTAACACCTTATAAATTATGGAAAGGTTATTCTCTTAAATGAAAATATCTTAAAGCATAGGGGTGTCTAGCTAAGGTTATATTGTCTGGACCAAAAAAGAGAAAGATAGGTTCAAAAACTTCTAATTATATTTTTATTAGTTATAATGGTTTTTAGTTTTGAAGAGTGATGTGCTAGATTATAATATTATTATTGAAACAAAAAAAATACAAAATTCTTTGAACACATTTATCCATTAAATGAAAAGATTTCTCATGCATCTGATAATGATAATAGAGTTGATAAAACTCACATTGAGAAAGTGAGTAGGAGTAAGAAACAAAGGAAAGAAACTTTTTTTGGAAATGATTTTTTTCATTTATCTTATAAGTAAAGATCCAATGAATTACTCTGAAGCTATCTCTTCTTCTGAATTTTTTGTTTTTTGGAAATAAGAAATTAAAGTTGAAATTGATTTGCTTTTACAAAATTAAACTTTGGAGATTGTTGATTTGCCCCCAGGTGCAAAACCTATTGGTTGTAAATGAATTTTTAAAAGAAATTATTTTTTTTATTGTTCTATGGATAAATACAAAGCAAGATTAGTTGTAAAGGGTTTTACTCAAAAACAAAATGTGGATTATTTTTTATACTTTTTCACTTGACTAGAATTTCTTCAATTTGAGTTTTAATTGCTTTAGTTTCTATTTATAACCTCTTTATACATCAAATGGATTTTAAAATGCTTTTTTTAAATGGTGATCTAGAAGAAGAGATATATATGTTACAACACGAAGGTTGAATAATTCCTGGTCAAAATTATAAAGTTTGTAAGTTGAAAAAATCTTTATATAGCTTAAAGCAAGCTCCTAAACATTGACATGAGAAATTTGATCAAGTTGTTTAAAATGGTTTTTTTTTTCTTTTGTTAGTTTGGATAAATGTGTGTATACTAAGTCTATTGATAATGAATATGTAATCATTAGTTTATATATAGATGATATGCTTTTTTTTTATACTAGCATGAATGTCGTCCATAGCACTAAACGTTTCTTAGCCTTTAAATTTGATATGAAAGATATGGATGAAGCTAGTGTAATATTGGGTGTTAAAAATATAAAGAGAGGCAATGGTATAATGCTAACACAAGAACATTATGTAGAGAAACTTCTCAAAAAGTTTGGTCATTTTAATGTGATACATGTGAGTACTTTTTATGATGCTAACACTCAATTAAAGGTGAAGTTGTTACTCAGCTCGAGTATGCTTGGATTATTGGGAGTTTGATACATCTAATGAACTTCACTCGATCTGATATCGCATATATTATGTGTAGATTGAGTAGATATACACAAAATTCCAATCATTAGCATTGGACGACAATAGTTCAACTAATGAAATACTTAAGAGATGTTGTGGACTATGATATCCTATATATTTGATTTCTCGGTGTATTAGAATGATACAATGATGTTAATTGAATTTTATATTCATATTAAATTAAATCCATTAGTGCCTATATTGTTATTTTTTATAGTGATGCAGTGTCTTGAAAATCATCCAAGCAAAGTTTAATTGCTCGATCCACCATGAAATCAGAATTTATAGCTTTCGAATCAATAAAAAATGAAGCTGATTGGTTGAGGAATTTTTTAATAATTCTGTAAGTTAAATCTAATTATTTATATGATTTGGTTGATAGTCTAAAAAATATTAGTTTACATGCATTACACTCAATATATAAAAATATTTCAATTTTAAAAAAAAAATATATATGGGAAATTGTTGTAAATTTCAAGAGATTTTTATAATAATTAATAAATACTCTAAAAGGCGTGGGAAAAGCATTTCCTCACGCCTTTCACTTTCCCATTCTTACTTTCACTTTCCCAGTGCTTTCCCATGCCTTTCACTTTCCCATTCTTACTTTCACTTTCCCATTCTTAATAAATTATATAATTATAATTATTATATTATATTATATTATAGAATTGTCTTCTTCTTTTTTGAAATTTTTTTTAATGAATTTTTTTGTTTGATTTAGTTTGTTAATGTTAATTTTTTTTATTTAATTATCAGGCTTTCATGATTCGGATCCCGGGGTTTGACTAGTTAACCCCAATTTTTTTTTCTTTTTAATTAATTTTTTTGTTTAATTTAGTTTGTTAATGTTAATTTTTTATATTTAATTATCAGACTTTCATTATACGTATCATAGGCTTGACGGGTTAACTTAGTTTGATGGATTAACCCGGTTAATTCTGGGTAAACCCGTCAATTTTTTTTCTCTATTTAGTTATCAAACTTTCATGACGCGAATCCTAGGTTTGATGGGTTAACCTAGTAAATTCAGATTTTTTTTCTTTTTCTTCATTAATTTTTTTTCTTCCTGTTGGTTTTTTTTCTTTATTTTTTTCTTTTTAATTAATCTATTTAAGTATCACACTTTTATAACACAATCTTATAACCAGACCCACATCCAATGCTCTTAGGTCCGGTGTTGCAGTCAAGCTCACTTAAACTTAAGCCATGTAAGTTTAATATTATTATTAATATTATAAATATTATTCTTGAGTCAAGCGTTATAGCTAGACACAAGGCTTTTGGGTATATCTTTGCAGAAAGACTTAACACTCTTAGATCTTAGCCTTTTTTTATATTTTTTATGCAAGAAAAAAAAATTAACCTATGGCGTATGCTTTTAATTTTTTTTCCTTTTTCTTTTCCTTTCCAAGTCTTTTACTGTGAACTGCACAGTGTAGTCCAAAATGAAAAAGCTTATGTATTTAGTTTTTTTTTCTATAGTTTATTAATATTAAATTTTTTCTGTTTAATTATTAGACTTTCATGACATGGATCCTAGGTTTAATGGTTTAACCCAGTTGATTCATATTTTTTTTCTTTTTCTTCCTGTGGGTTTTTTTCTCTTTGCTTTTTCCTTTTTAATTAATCTTTTTTTTTAATTTAGTTCATTAATATTAAATTTTTTTTCTGTTTAGTTATCACACTTTCATAACACGAATCTCAGGTTTGATGGGTTAACCTGATTTGGCGAGTTAACTTAGTTGATTTTGATTTTTTTTTCTTTTTTCTCATTAGTTTTTTTCTTCCGATTTCATCTTTTAATATTGTATGCAATCTACAGTGAAAAGGCTAATGCTTTTAGTTTTTTTTTTTCTTTTTATGCCTTTCATTGTGGACTGCACAGTGCAGTCCATGGTTAAAAGGCTGATGCCTATTTTTTTTCTTTTTAATTAATTTTTTTATTTAGTTTGTTGATATTAAATGTTTTTATATTTAGTTATCAAGCTTTCATGATATGGATCTTAGGTTTGACGGGTTAACCTAGTTAATTTAGATTATTTTTTCTTTTTCTTCATTAGTTTTTTTTTTCTTATAAGTTTTTTTCTTTTGTTATTTTTTCTTTTTAATTAATATTTTTTTTATTTAATTTAGTTCATTAATATGATTTTTTTTCCTATTTAGTTATTGGTTAATGCCTTCTATTTAGAGTGTGTTTGGTATTGCGGTAGCTGTTGTGGTTGTGGTTTGAAAAAAGCTGTTTTATAAAAAGTACTTTTAATTGAAGTTGGTTTGAAAAAATAAGTGTTTGGTTAAAACTGTGGTTGAAATTGAGGTTAAAAAAAATAGTTTAATGTGTTTGGTTAAGAATGCTTTTGAAATTAAGGTTGTAAAATAATTTAAAATAATATATATTAATATTGATGGTTTTAAATTTAAATATTGTAGAATTAATTACTCCTATTACATCATGAAATAAAAAATACTTTATATAAAATATTTTTTATTATTATATTAAACTATTTATAATTCCATTACATATAAAATTCATTCGATAAGAACTACAGTTTTTATAATTTTTTTAGCGTAAATAAAATATTATCAGGTATAAAATTAATATTATAGTGCAAGTGAATTTAATTCACTCTATCCTACTTTTTTTAAAAAAAATATATTGTTCACATCACATTACGAGTGAATTTAATTCATTCTAAACTAGTATTTTTCTTAAATTAAATTAAAAAAAAAATCTGTTAAAACAAAATGCATGTAAACAGTGCATTGACTCCAAGTGAACAGTGCCTAATTCACATGGGCACTGTTCACCTGGAGTGAACAGTATCCAGGTGAATTATATTCACCTGCTTGCCGACGTGAAAAGCAGCTCTCAGCTGCTTCTCACGAAACACCGTTTCAAGTAATAATATACATGGGTCCCACATGAAAAGCAGTTAAGTTTTTTGTTACCAAACGTCATGTTTACGCAGTTAGCTTTAAAAGCAGAAGCTGCCGCGTAAACAAACACCCACTTAGTTATCTTAGGTTTGGCTAATTAAAGAATTTTTTTTTCTTTTAGTTTTTTTTGTTTTTATACCTTTGACTGTGGATTGCTGCATAAAAATATTGGTGCCTTTTGTTTGTCTTGGTTTTTTTCCTTTTTAAGTAATTTTTTTCGTTTAATTTAGTTTTTTAATGTTCAATTTTTTTCTATTCAGTTCTCAAACTTTCATAACACGGATTCCACGGATTCCGAGTTTGATTGGTTAGCCCAATTAATTCTAGGTATCCTGTCAATTTTTTTTCTATTTAGTTATCAAACTTTCACGACAAGAATCTAAAGTTTGACGAGTGAACCGACTTTGAAGGGTTAACCCAATTAATTCAGATTTTTTTTCTTTTTCTTCATTAATTTTTTTCTTTCTGTTGGTTTTTTTTCTTTTTAATTAATCTGTTTAATTATCACTTTTATGATACGACTTTGCAGCCAGACCTACATCCAAGGCTATTGGATCTAGTATTACATCCAAACCCACTTAAACTTGGGTCATGCAAGTTTAATGCTATTATTAATATTATAAATATTACTCTTAGGTCAGGCGTTGCAGCCAAACCCAAAACTCTTGGGTATAGCTTTGCAGAAAGACCTAACACTTTTAAATTTTAATTTTTTTATATATTTTTTATGCAAAAAAAAAAATACCTACGGCATCGCGCGGGTCATGTAACTAGTATATTTAAATTTTGTGTTAGATCCACATGTAAAATTAGGGTATTTAACAAGCGGACACGTGGAGCTATACGGCCAACCCAACCGATATCCACTGCTATTCATGAAAAGGAATCGGTGAAGAATAATTATGTGTCCCTCTACTGCTCTAGGCTTTCTCAACCTGTCCGTATCTTTCCCCTCCTTTAATTTTGGAGTCTTGGCATCAAATTTATGAGATGTATAAATCATAAAAAGCACAATCTATGCAGCTATGGTTTTGCTGGAGATCAGTGGTTCTAAGATGGAGAAAAAAATGGCGGCTGTGCCATACCTAGATTTGTTATAGCTTTGCACAAAGTGGGTGTTCTCTGATTGTTCATTGCAAAAACTGGAAAAGCAAAATAACCAAAGCTCCAACTAATACATATATACTGGTTCAATTAGGACACACATATAAGCGTATGCAAATTGCAAGCTATGAACACAAGAATAAATAGAACTCACAGCCACAAGCTAGCGATGTTCCTCAAAAATTAATATTCTCAAGGAATTTTCTATCCTTTCGTGATGTCGTGATCACTTACACCGCAGTGGCACTTGATCTTGTGCAACAGTACCGTCATGTAGCAATCCCCCTCCGTTTCCTCAGCGGAAAAAAGCAAAAACTTCTCTGCATGGTGGAGTCTTCATCATCGTCATCTCCTGACTCAGGAGTTCTACTTCGCCTGAGACAGTGAACTAGTACAAGCGATATGAGGAAGATGGAGAAGAAGCCAACAAGAACAAGCATCAGTATTCCACCATGTAAGGCAAAATACTTATCGTTTGACAAAGGAGGCTCTCTTTGTTCTTGCGGTGCATAAATTGGGACCATGGCTGGTGATGGAGAGAGTTGTGGTTTTGGGGATACCCATGGAGTTTTCATATCTTATAGCACCGATTCCTCTCTGTGAAGGGCACATATGAAATGTTTGACTTCTCTGGTACAAACCCAACTACTTAAGGAAACGTGATTTGTTTTCTACTATATTACTGGTTTTATAACGCCATTCTACCTAAGTAACAAAACTTATCTAGTTCCTTCTCCCACGGGAGTTCCTTGAAGGGAGGGAGGGGGTGATTGACATCGTCTCGCTCTTTTTGTCGCCATCCTCTCGCTGTCGTGGTGTGTTGCTTTTAGACGGAGAAATTCGACTGTCATTGTATTCACCGTTTCTTGTGGCTCCAGATAAATCTACAGTCATGGACAGCAGTGACTGTAGATTGGTCCGGAGTTACCTCAAAGCCCAGAGAGTTGCTGGTGCGGATCCATGAAAATTTCAACATTTGCATCATGTATTGCAGTTCCCTAATGTTTTCGGTGCAAGTAAGCCCCCTTTTTCTTTTTACCCCGATGCGATGCAGATAAGATAAGATGGGAATTCTATGGGTATTGTAGGCAGGTTCCTCTTTTTTTCTTTGAGAAATGAGAGGGTTTTTAAAATGTCTAAATATTTAATTTAAACAATTTATAATTTCAAAGTATTTTTTTTATTAAATTATGTATTAACTAGTACTATTTTCTTAATGATATTAAGAATGTAGTCACTTACATTCATATGGTCCTGTTTGCACTGTAATCTAACTGGTTTTCGACTTTTTTTATTTTTATGTGTTAATAATAAAAAAAAAAATATATTTTAATATATTTCTAACCAAAAAATATATTAAAAATAATAATATTATTATATCAATAACAATAATAACAATAATAATAATAAGCTTTCATTAACAT